>CANTUT010000795.1:5000-375000 GCA_947687605.1 Reutealis trisperma | reverse complement strand
CTTAAGTTCTCACACCAAACTAATTTATTCAACTAAAAACTAAATATGCCTATAAAGGCTACAACCTTAAACAGAGAAAACTAAAATTGTAAAATTGCTGAATAGTCCTATCAAAATATAAAATTTCTAAATAATTTTACTAAATATAAATTATTTATTAATTTTCTTATTATTGAAAGAATAGTAGTAGTTGCCAAGAGGCCTATCACTCTAGATAAATTAAGACCACGATTTGAACTTGAACTACGCTTATGGGGAGGAATATAAATCACACCAGTCATCCTTCCTCTGAAGTGTTTGACCTCAAATGGAAAGAAGCAAACTTAGAAGAACTAATAAAAGTTGTTGTAGGCAACATAAGAGAAGTCAAATGTTTTGCATCTTCATCTTTATCATACCCAAGCAATCAATTGGTCAACAACTTCTTCATTAGTAAAAGCTTCCTTGTCTTTGTTGCCTTCATTATCAATTTTCTGTTGAACCATAGTGACATTCTATTTCTATTCTTAGGGCAATTCTTATAAGTATGCCCTTTCTCTCCACAATTGTAACACTCAAAATCCTTAAATGTTGACTTAGGTTGGAAAGGATGGGAAGGTTTGGTTGGCACAACAGTTGGAGTGTCATCTTCTTCATTGAATCCTTCATGTACTCGTTCCTCTTCTCGGCTTCCCTTGCAATAAGTTGTAAGTTGATCAACTAAAAAAGTCCTCTTATCTTTCAAATCAATTCAAATTCCATAACTAGGCCTACCAAGATATCAAGCGATATGTTTTTGAAGTTCCTTCTAAATTTACACCAAGTAAGTTGCTTTGAAACTTCAACTTATAGGCATCAATGTTCATGTCCCCTTGAGTAAGAGTACACAACTTGGAGTATAATTCCCCTTTAGTTAATGGGAATGAATTTGTCCTCCATTACATGGTACCCAATTAGTAAATGGCAACTATTGGTGAATTCAACGTTGTTGTGCAAGACTATGCCACAGTGAGCTAGGGTATCCCTTCAAACAAGTGACTGCCATACTTGCTTTCTTTTCATTCCTCACAATATGGTACTCTAATACAATTTCCATTGAATTCAACCAATCGTGTAGATTCTCTCAATCACCCTCTCCATTAAACTCAGATAGATTGATCTTTATCCCATAATTAGGCCTTGCTTGATAAATTGGAGCATGTTTTTATGAGGTTGGTTGTGCATTAACTGTAGGAGGTAGAGGCATGTCACATGTGAACTAAAGTAGCTGTAGGCACAATTTGAAGAGTTGGTGACACAATAGAACTAGACACATTGTAAGTAACAACACCTTTATGCATATTTTCCAAGCCTAAATGAGCTATAATCAAGGCTCGAGATTCCTTAATACTATCAATTTCAGAATCAAACTGTTTTTGCAAAGTATCAAGCTTTTGATCAATTATTTTTTTCTCTATTGGTGTTGGAGTTATAGGAAATCATCTTTTTGACCATCTCAAATATTTACACTAAAGTTTTACAGGTCTCTCTTTTCCTGTTGCTTTCTTTATGTTTTTAGCACAAACTTTTCTCTCCCTCTTTTCTTTAACAAACTTCTCTCTCTCTCTCTCTCTCTCTCTCTCTCTCTCTCTGTCTCTCTCTCAACATAAATTTTTTCCCACAGAGTATTTGTTTGACAACCTAAACTCCTGAAATAAATATCTCCATGGGAAGAAAATAAAAAAATTTGAGGTACCAGATTTGGTTAATCTTAATGGCAGATTTCTGCTGTAAAGCGCAAAAATTTTAAAAGCAGAATCCAATGTGTAGATGATGGATTCAGAAAGAACTTTTCAATTCCGAATAAGATGACAATGGTTTATGCATGTAGAATGATGCTCGCAAGGTTGCTGACTTTTTATTTTTATTTTTATTTTATTTTTTTATGTTTGGCAATAACGTAAAGTTTGTGTTCTTTTCCCTTTAAAGGACAGTTAGTTTGCAATTTTTTTTCTTTTACGCAATATATATATATATATATATGTGTGTGTGTGTGTGTGTGTTGGTCAGCAAAGATGGGTTCTCTAAAGAGCTACAAAGGCAGCAACAAAGATGGCTATGGCAGCAGAAGTTGGCCTTGATACAAATTGATGTAGAACCCTAAGTTCTCACGCCCAAAATAATTTAATATGCTTATAATGGCTACAAAGTCTTCAACCTTAAATAGATAAAACTAAATAGGAAATCGCTAAATAGTCCTAACAAAATATAGAATTTCTAAATAACCTTTATTAATTACTTATTAAATTTACTACTACTAAAAGAAAATAATTGCAAAGAGAATCTCTTCAAGACAAGTTGAGATCAATGATTTAGACTTGGACTACCCTTTAGTGGAGGAATATAAACTACATCAAGCTACTTATTGGATGTCACTAGCATATTGAGCCATAAAGCATCATTAAGTCAAATATCTTATTAATCAATGGCTAGCATGAACAAATTACTTATGCCACTTTGGCGTTGCTTGTCCCAAAGAATAGATCATGGAGGATGTGTATGGAAGGATATTAAATTAACAAAGTATGAACAGTATCAGTTTTGAATCAAGGCTAGATGAAATATTGAACAAGCTTGGTTGGTTTAGCTATTAAGATAGACTTCAGAAGTAACTATCATCAAATTCAGCTGTGAGCTAAAGATGAAGTGAAGCAGTCTTTAGAATTTTGAATGGATTATTTGAATGGCTTGTGATGCTATTTGGTCTTACTAATTCTCCAAACATTTTGTATTCAAATGCATATGTAGTGGATTTTTTAGATAAGCTTCAAATCAACTCCATATTCAGTTTTGATGATTTTCATTGCTTTGATGAGGATTATGATAAGCTTGTGCCAAGGATTAGGTTGATCAAGTGCCAAAGAAGCTAGAGAGGTGGTTGAAGACATTCTTGGTGAAGGATGTTTGCTCATGAAGATGGAGTATTATCATAGAATCTTGTCAAGTGGTTAGGAAAAACATCAAGAAAGAGCACTTGGATTATTGAAGAAAAATTCTAGCGGATGGATTGGTCTAGCCTTCATGACCAATATATCCAAGTTTTCTCATAGAAGCGAAGTTCTCTCTAGTTCATAGGAATTGATTCAGGAGCATAAATTTAGAAGTTTTTTGAAGTCATTGTTCACATTACTAGAGCATGTTATCGTTCATGCTACTGTAGCAGTTCTTGTATTAGGGTTATGCCTTTTCTTAATCTATTGGTTATGTCAGACTTTATTTAAAATAGTGAAAACTAATTCCAAGGCCTCATTCTAGTTGGATTGTTTGTTGAAGGCAAACAATCCTACTAAAATTGATTCAGTAGAAGCCAAGTTCTCTCTAGTTCAGAGGAAGTGATTTAGGAGCATAAGTTTGGAAGTTTTTTGGAGTCATTGTTCGCATTACTATAGCATGTTATTGTTCATGCTACTGTAGCAGTTCACATATTAGGTTTATGTCTTTTCTTAATCAATTGATTATGTCAGAGTCAAGCCTAATTCTATTTGGTTTTGATGTTCAAGACATCATTATAGTCGGATTATTTGTTGAAGACCTTATTCTATTACTATTTTATGTTCAAAACCTATTATCGTCAGATTTTAGGCTAAGGAAGAATTTTTAATAAATAAAAATCGGTTACTAGCAGTATACTTCTTGGTTGTGTAACCAGAAAATTCACCCTTTTGATTGATCTTTGTGTTCTCTCCTTTCAGTGTTCTCTAATCTATTCTACAACCTAATTAAGGTTAGGGAGTATTGTTGATAATCAAAGAGATGTTATCTCAAGGTTGTGATGAGCCCTAATAAAGCTAATGTTGGTTCATAAAGTTATATTATTTTAATTGTCACATGACACACTAAAATAATGTGGCCTTGATGAAAGCTGAGAAAGCATGTGGCCTCAATGGAATACTAATTGAAGTATGAAAGTGTCTAGATGATGTACGAATAACTTGGTTAATTGGGCTGTTCAACAAAATCCTTTCTTCAAAGAAAATGCCAGATGAATGGAGGAAGAGCATTTTAGTACCCATTTTTAAAAATAAGGGAGACATCCATTGTTGTTCTAACAACAGGGGAATTAAGCTCATGAGCTATACTCTGAAGTTGTGGGAGAGGGTTATAGAACATCGCTTATGTGGTGTTACTACTATCTCTGCTAGCCAATTCGAGTTCATACCAAATCAATCAACCATGGAAGCAATCTTACTCACTAGATGCTTGATGGAGAAATGTAGAGATATGAGGAAAGAGTTGCATATGGTGTTTATTGACTTAGAGAAGGCTTATGATAGAGTCCCGGGTGTTACAATGGGGGGGAGTATCGATTAGGTACATACAAGTGTTGAAGGACATGTATGGAGGAATGACTACTAGTGTGAACACAGTTGGAGGAGACTCATGAGACTTTCCTATCTTGGTTTGGACTACATCAAGGGTCAGCAGTAAGTACTTACCTCTTTGCTTTGGTTGTGGATGAATTAATAAAGAAGAAATCCCTTTGCAGATGATATTGTGTTGGTCGATGAGACACATGAGGGAGTTAATAGAAAGCTTGAGTTGTGGAGTAACACCTTGGAATACTAGGGTTTCAAGTTAAGTAGAACCAAGACGGAGTACATGTGTTGCAAGTTTAGTGAAGGCTGAAGAGGGGATACTAAGGGAGTTAGATTGGATAGACTGATATTGCCCCAAAGCACCCATTTTAAATATCTAGACTCAATCCTTTAAGAAGATGGAGGCTATGAGGAGGATGTTAGCCTCAAGATAAAAGCTGGGTGTCTGAAATGGAGGTTTGTCATGGGAGTCCTATGTGATAGCAAGATTCCCAATAAATTAAAAGGAAAATTTCTACCGTAGGTCTATTCAACCAGCTATGTTATATGGTAGTGAGTGTTGGACAACGAAGGGACAACATGGGTTGAATATGAGAGTTGCCAAAATGAGGATGCTAAGATGGATGTGTGGTCATACTCAGATGGATAAGATACGTAATGAGAACATTCGACATAAAGTGGGAGTCACATCGATTGAGGACAAGATGCGAGAATGGAGATGAAGATGGTTTGGACATGTGAAGCGAAGATCTGAGGAGGCATCAGTTAGGAAGGTTGAGCTTATAGTGATTGGGGAGAGGAAGAAAGGAAGGGGTAGACCTAAACTAACTTGGAGGAAGGGAATACAATATGATTTGGATGCTCTACAATTATCAAAAGATGTTACCCAAAATCGGTTGGACTGGAAATAAAGAATCCATATAGCTGACCCCAATTAATCCTGGGTTAATGACTAAGTTAAGTTGAGTATGACACAATACGAGGCAGTTAATAGAAAGCTAGGGTCGTGGAGGAGTATTTTGGGGTCCAAGTTTCAGGTTAAGTAGGACCAAGATGGAATATATGTATTGCAAGTTTAGTGAAGGCCAAAGAGAGGATGATGAAAGAGTTAACTAGGATGGAGTGGCATAGCCCCAAACCACCCATTTTAAATATCTAGGCTCAATCCTTCAAGGAGATGGAGGTTGTCAAGAGGATGTTAGCCACATGATAAAAGCTAGATGGTTGAAATAGAGGCTCACCACGGGAGTCCTATGTGATAGTAACATTCCAAATAAATTAAATTTCTACTGTATAGCTATTCGACCCGTAGGATAAAAGCTAGACGGTTGAAATAGAGGCTCGCCACGAGAGTCCTCTGTGATAGTAAGATTCCCAACAAATTAAATTTCTATTGTATAGCTATTCGATCCACTATGTTATATGATAGTGAGTGTCGGACAATGCAGGGACAACATGTATTGAAGATGAGTGTTGCCGAGATGAGAATGCTGGATAAATGTGTGGCCATATTAGAATGGATAAGATACGTAATGAAAGCATTAGAGATAAAGTGGGAGCCTCATGGATCGAGTACAAGATGAGAGAATGGAGATTAAGATGGTTTGGGCTTGTGAAATGGAGACTTAGGTTAGGAAGGTTGAGCATATCGTGATAGAGGAGAGGAAGAAAGGAAGGAGTAGACTTAAGAGTAGACTTAAACTAACTTGGAGGAGAGGAATATAGTATGATTTAGAGACATTACAATTACCAGAAACATCGCTTAAAATTGTTTAGAGTGGAAACAAAGAATCCATATAGCAGACTCCAATATTGGGATTGTTGAGTATAACACACTAAAATTGCATGGTGTTAAAATTCATATTAATATCAAAATTCAAAAAATTGTAAAAGGCTAATGTATTTTGTCATTTTGTTAGGACACTGGACTTTCATACAAGTGTAATTCTGATCCCTTTTAGAATGTTCAACAAGTAAGCTGGAATCAAAGTTTTTGTAGGAAATGGTAGATAAGAGATACATATAGCACCTACAAACAGGTTCTAAAATATGAACCTGCAAACATGTTTAGATTTCATTTAATGCATTAACTCTTGTATATATGGGAGTTCACTTACAATAAGCACAAAAGAGGATGGTCTTAAGACCACACCATTCCTCATCCATGACTCACTTCTACCTGTACTTTGCTTTTCTAATCTTACAAGCAAGTCATGGTTTCTACCAAACCTCACTGCTTTACTAGCTAGTTAGGAGTAAACATAAGTAATCTGAAATAATGGATTTTCTCTCTAAAGTTCATCTTATAACTTTAGAATATCTTAGTAAATTCTCATTCTCAACTGTTATCAAATTGTCCTTGCTTTTCTTTATTTTATAGTTGACAATTAGATCTCAACAATTAGGGGTAGAATAGAATAGTAATTGTGGTTGGAACAAGAAAATAATTAGGGTTTAAAGAAAACCTCTAATATGATTTAAAATCTGAATTGATAATAATAAAAATACATAATATTGTAGATGATAGCAGCCTTATTTATACTAATTAGGATAAATCCTAATCCTAGACTGAAAAGCAGTAATCCTAACCAAAATAAAAGACTTATTAAGAATCCTAAATAAAGATGGAAAAGAAACTTCAAAAAAATTGAAATAATAAAACTAAACAAATAAGGAAAACTAATCCAAAACCAAATTGAACAAGGAAAAACTTAAATTCTGTTTTCTGGATGCTCCTGTATCAATAGTATTGGTTTTCTCTAGGTGTCATGTGGTTTGTGCCAACTGAATACCAAGTTTGTCACCTACAATGTCTCTTACATTTGATTTTTGTTATTAAATTTTAAATTCGTCAGCTACAACCGTTTGGGGAGGAATGCCGTAGAGGAAGATGCAGAAGAGATCATTGAAATGGCTAGTAAAGCTTCTGTTGTTGATCAACAGAAGCAAGTCCAAGAAAACATCCATTCTCAAATTGAAAACTTTTGCACATCTATGGATGAAATTCTTCTTCTTGGTATGAAGAGAAATAAGCCAGGTGAAGCACTTGCACTGTCTGCTCCTCGCCGAAGTGGCCTTAGTTTTGCCGTCGGTAAGAGTGGTCCACCTACAGATAGTCCTGGTGAGCTTACTTTCATAATTGTACTTTTCCCAAGTTCTTTTTTTGTAGCTCTTCTCCCAAGTCTATTGATAAGCAGAAATTGAGTCTTGCACACTTTCAGATGTGCATATTTAACTAACTGACTTGTCCTATTATTGGATTTGACTTGCTTGATTATTGACTTTTGATAGAATATGAATGTTTTTATTTTAAGTACTAACTGATATTTTTTGTACCTTTTTTATCATCATTATCATTGTCATTAGTTTATTTTTATCTTGGTTGCATTCCTTGAATATAGATTGGGTGATATGCTGCCAAGATTGAATATCATGTTTAGATTTTGACCCAACTATTTCTTAGCAATGTGATCAAATAACACAGAAGAAATAGCCCTAGGATGAGAAAAAGGGGTTTGGTGGGTGGGGGGTGGGTGGGGATGGGGCATTTGTATAAGCTAGCTTACTGCCAATGTGGGTAAGCTAGCCATTGGCAGAGAAGGCAAACATCAAAACATATTACACTTTTCATCTCTCCTAAATATTTGACTGGATGTTTCTGTAGGTATGGGGCTGCTGTAGTTCAGGGTCAATGGACTCTGATGATAGGAATATAATTTGAGAGGTTCTAGGGCATTAAGAGTGTGATTGGCGGTGACTGTGTGAGCACATTTTATTTTGAGTTTGATTTGGTTGGATTTTGGGTCAATCTAGACTTTATAAGTGATTTCGAGGATTGCTAATTGAAACTTCTAATTATTCCTTTTGGAATAGTGGAGTATAATTTTGGTTAAATGTTGTTTTGTTGTCTAAATTAAAAAGAAAACTAAATCATAGCAACACTTGTTGCTCCTATATCATCCCTCAGGGTAGGAAGTTTGGCCATGAAGTTGAATTCAAATGAGTTGTGCAGAAGTGAGATTGGCATTGATTATGTGTACTTGACTGTGGTTGAATAGGAATGCAACAAGTGGTTGAATTGTAGTTGGATGATATAGTTGTCTTTGGAATAGTAATTGAAATTAGCATTCCAGTAGTAGATTACTGGAATTAAGAATTGAAATTAGCATTCCAGTAGTGGATTACTGGAATTAAGTGTACTATTGGTAATGTAATCTTGTCTGTTGCTAGTCCACTCTATCTGGACCAGCGGTTGAATTGGAGTTGGATGATATAGTTGTCTTTGGAATAACAATTGGAGTTAGCATTTCAATAGTTGATTACTGGAATTAAGTGCACTATTGGTAATGTAAACTTCTCTGTTGCTAGTCCACTCTATCTGAACCATCACATTTATTTGACACTCATTTCTTTCTTTCTCAATAAGCTGTTCCTTATCAAAAAATAAAATTAGAAAAGAAAACATTTGGTAATCATAAGGATTCACCTGTATACCACATGATTCCTCAAAAACTTTCACATGTGAAAGTTGCATGCAGCTCACAACCTTGAAGAAATTAGATTTATTTTCAATGCTTGATGAATGATGACGTTAGTAGAAGTGTCCTTACCTTGGGCAAAACAATACCAAGATGTCTAACTGTGGTCATTCAATATGGAATTGACAAGTTGCTTTTATGCTCAACTTATTTGAAAAATAGACACATTTTCTGAAAGGATATGGAATTAGGTGTATGGTGTTCAAATCCTTATCTTGATAATCTGATAATCTTCTTTTGCTTGCAACTTGATCATACGTACTATTGTGCAGTGCCTTTGCCTTTGAATCTTGCACCTCTTTTTTACCATTTTCTTTTTCATCAATAATATATTCTTTTTGCTTGCAACTCAATTGTGTGTGCTACCATGTTGTGTAACCTTTTGAATCTTGCACCTTGAGGCCAAATGCCTTGAGGCTAGCAAAGAGGTTTCCCATTTTGACTGCGTCCTCCATGATCATTTGAGATGGGGAAGACCATGAGCTTATACCCAGAAAATTGTGGAAAAATCAATCTTTTCTATGGGGATGTCGAGATCCCACTCTTTGATAATCAAAAGTATATTTTCCCCAATGATGCAAAGTAAGAATTTCAAGAAGATTCAATTTTAGAAGCTCAAGCTTATAATTTATGACCCAGATTTATAAGGGTTTTATTATGGACAATATAGACTAATTCCTGGAGTTTTATTTCTGTATCTATACAAATAAATGAGCTGCTGTTTTAAGTGAACGGTAATTTCCAATTTTACTGGAAAATCTTTCCAGATTTCTTTATTAGTTTTTAATTTGAGTATTTTATTTTTATTTTTTTGAGCGTTGGGGGAGGGGGTTCAAACATGGGTTTATTGCCCATGTTGCATATGCACTTACTATATGCTTTCCCTAGGAGCTTATCTTTAGCTAAAAATTATCCCCATTTCTTGATTGTGGGTAAGATCTAGGGAGTTACTCCTTACAAATCAAGTTTCTGTCATGTATATAATCACATCTATCCATAAGACAGAAAATCAGGAAGAGTTGGTAAGGAGTATTTGCTGGTAAACAGGTGGGTAAATAGAGGAGAGTGAATAAAGAATAGGGAAAGAAAAAAAGAGGGCCACGATGGGTTACACATTAGGGTTAACATGTGGTTGGTCTAGATATTAGAGGGAAGTGAACTATGATGAAAATTTGGAATTAAATCTAGGCATTCAATACTATTTTTGGATTGGGGGTAGGGATGTGAAAGGAAGTGAGGGATACCTTCCCCTTCCCCATCCAAAGGGTGTAATACCCTAGAGGGTTCTTCAATCGAAGAACATTTGGTCTATCTTCAATCAAAGAAGAAGATTTGGTTTGCTTAATCTAAATGTTATTGATACATTATAACTTGGATCACTGAGACAATATTGTATAACCCACTCACAGATTTGCTCCTTTCTAATGCCATTTTATACTCAGCTTCCAAAGTCAGACAACCATTTTCATTGTGTTTTATTTATTGCTGATTGATTCTCTTAACTTGTTAATGATTTGATGCTGATATTTTTTGGACTAGAGCTTGCAAAATGATTCCAAGCTAATACATCATATAACTGGTAACTTTGTTCCTTAATCAATTATCTGGAATATGAGCAATGTGATTGTGGCTTATATGTAAGGTTTGTATTTGGATTTGATGTACAAGCCATTTATTTTTACTGAACTGCTATGTTTCTAATAACCAATGTTTTTCAGCACAGCTATACATAAGACCAGGCCATTGACGAGGTTTGAAGTCTCATGGAGATTGAAGGATCTCATTGGGTACACTCTTGATTTAAAACCATCTCAGATACCCCACAAGGAAGCAGGACAAGGCTTATTTGTAGTTGGTGAAGCTGATGTTGGCACTGTGATTGCCTTATACCCTGGTGTAATATACACCCCAGCATATTATCGATATATCCCTGGATACCCAATAGTTAATTCCCATAATACATACTTGATCACAAGGTATGATGGTACAGTGATCAATGCCCAGCCTTGGGGTTTTGGGGGGGACACCCGTGGTGTATGGGATGGGTTAATTGGGTCAGAACTCAGACCTGATGTGCAAACCAGTGAGAAAGGGATAGATCGGTTCTGGAAAATGCTCAGTAAGCCTTTAGAAGGGACGCGAGCTGATTACACTGGTGAGATTCTAGAACGGAGAAATCCATTAGCTTTGGCTCATTTTGCTAATCACCCTGCTAAGGGTATGTCTCCAAATGTTATGATTTGTCCTTATGATTTCCCATTGACCAATAAGGACTTGAGGGCCTATATACCAAATATAATATTCGGCAACTCAGAAGAAGTGAATATGAGAAGATTTGGCAGCTTTTGGTTCAGATCTAGGGCAAAAGATAGTGAATCTGATGTTCCTGTTCTGAAGACTCTTGTGTTGGTGGCTACTAGGGCACTTTGTGATGAAGAAGTACTGTTGAACTACAGGTTGAGTAACTTGAAACGACGACCAGAGTGGTATACTCCCGTGGATGAAGAAGAAGATCGAAGGAGATGGAGCTAACGAGTGAGTGCAGGACATTGAAACTTGGAAGTGTTTTTGTGCAGGGCATGGGCACCTCATGCTGGATGCTCGTGTTGCATCAAGGATCTGCCTTGAAGTGAGCATACCTCAGCCTCTGTTCGTTATTTTGTGGAATTAAATGCTAAGTTTTCAGCCTCTTGAAAGTAACAATGTCTAAGTTTGACAGGTTGGTAGAATTCAGATTAGGACAGGACTGGATCATCTTATTATGTTAAACATAGCAAATTTTAATTATTGTTATTATTATTTTTTTTAGTTGTTGATTCTCATATCATTTAGTAACGTAATTAAAGAAAATGAAACTTCCACTTGGTGTTTTTAAACACTTGATACATTTGGTGCTCTAGGATTTTACTTCCAGTGTAGTGAATCTGTTAGGAATGAATTTCAAATTTCAGATGATTTGATGCCCGACGCCTATGATCACTAGTTCATTGCTGGGGCAAAATTCTATTATAATTTCTTTAAGAAAGGATTGTGACTATACGTTGGACATATGATCTTCTATTTCCTTTTATGTTTTGTAGAATCCAATTGACATTCTCAATTGTGCTTGTAGATAATTTGGGTATTGCATTCTATTTTGAATTCAAAGCTTTTGGTCTTAAAGCTCCTACATTTATTGTTGGGAGCACATTCAACCCTGTTCTAGCGCTAATTTATTGGAATCTTATTGCACTTAAGTCATGGGTACGAGAAAATCCATTTTCATTTTAATTTTTTATACTATGGTATTCTAAATGTAGGCTTCAGTTTCTTATGTGATGTAGTGTATTCTAGAAGACTGGTTATGATTCAGTTTTCATTTTGTAAAGGTATGAAACGAAACAGAAACTGTAAACTGTGGTTTTCTGTTTCTCCAAATTGAACTGTTTGTTTTTTAGGGTCAAGCCAAACAAACCTAAACCACGAATTGTTGGGCCATTTGAACCAAATTATTGGTGCTAGTTGCTGCAAGTGGTTACATGACCATCCGTGCTTAGTTTTGGAAAATAGGTAGTTAAGATCTTTTAGATAGAGCTTCCTCTCCATTTATTTCTTTCCTTGTCTTTGCAGGTTATGTTTGCTGCTAACGACTTGCCTTCTATCAATGATGCCACTTATCCTGAACTGATTGAGATTTTATCAAAGGTGATATAAAGAAAATTGTGAAAGAAGCTCTGATGCTGTTGAAACTCTTATTCAATTAATCACGACAATGGATATTTTATATGAACATTGATATTGCTGTTTTGGAATAGAAGCTTGTAATAAAACCTTACAACAATAGAAGCTTTGCATTAATGTAGCCAGTTTGTGGAGTTGAAGTGACTGAATTTGTCAAATGGAAAATCTTAGCATTAATACCGTTTTGCAGAAAATAATTTATTGCAAGTACAATATTTTTGAGAATTTTTAATTCTTCTACGCTATTTTCTTGCAAATTCAATACGAAGTTGAAAAAAAAGGCAGCAGAATAAACCGTTGGACTTTAGATATTTTTAAGCTTTAAGAGAAAGCTTTGCACATGAACGAACTACCAAATACGAACGGGTGTTTTGTTTGCAGAAACTTTATGAAGGACACTAAAAAGCGTAAATTATAGAATGGACTGGTGTCCATATTGCATCATGGACATAGGTTTTAGATACACGTGCAAGGTATTTATTAATTAGAAATGTGTGATTTTTTTATACGATTTTTAGGTAGCCCGTTTTGCTGTTTTCTTTTTTACCTTTTTCTGTTATTTTATTTTTTGAAGTATCCAACATTTTAAAAGATTATTAATGGACCACAAAAATTTTTAAATTAAGTGCTAATTATTCTCTTTTTTATTTTTATTTTTATTTCAATACTTGGAATTAAAAATATAATAGTTAATTTTTGTTTATCTCATATAATAATTGTTATAATTTTAATTAAATATATTTAAATAATTATTAAAAAATGTTTAATAATTCGAGTTATTAGAGCAGGTATATTAAATTTTGTTTTTTTTTTGGAACATTTATATTGAATTTGAGGTATATTACTATTATATTCTAAGTATATTGGTATTTAATTGAAAATATATTTTATCATTAACTGTCAGTTGAAAAGTAATGTACATGCAATTCAACATCAATGTATATGCTTTTAAGTAATAATGTATCTATAATTGGAGAGCCATGTACATATAGTTAAATTACAATGTATCTCTAGTACAAAACTAATGTGTATAAACTAATTGTTATCATAATATTTTTATCATTAATATTATAATTGAAAATATAGATTATCTTTAACTGATAGTCCAAAAGTAATGTACATGCAATTCAATACTAATATACATGCTTTTAAGTAACGATGTATATATAGTTGGAAAGCCATGTACATGCAGTTAAATTATAAGGTATTCTTAGTACAAAACTAATGTGCATAGACTAAGATATATTTTATCATTAATTGACAGTTCAAAAGTAATGTACATACTTTTAAGTAATGATGTACTTATAATTAGAGAGTCATGTACATGCAGTTAAATTACAATATATTTTTAGTACAAAACTAATGTATATAGACCAATTATTATCATAATATTTTTATCATTAATATTGTAATTGAAAATATATTTTATCATTAACTGACAGTTCAAAAGTAATGTACATGTAATTCAACACCAATGTACATGCTTTTAAGTAATGATGTACCTGTAGTTGTAAAGCTATCTACATGCAGTTAAATTATAATGTATCTTTAGTACAAGACTAATGTGTATACACTAATTGTTATCACAATATTTTTATCATTAATATCATAATTGAAAATATATTTTATTATTAATTGACAGTTCAAAAGTAATGTACATATAATTCAACACTAATGTACATACTTTTAAGTAATAATATACATTTAATTGGAGAACCACATACATGCAGGTAAATTACAATATATCTTTAGTACAAAACTAACATCATAGACTAATTGTTATCATAATATTTTTTTATCATTAATATTGTAATTAAATATATATTTTATCATTAATTGACAGTTTAAAAGTAATGAACATGCAATTTAACACCAATATAGTTGTATTTTGAACAACATTATACCTGATAATTTAATATATATATATATATATATATATATATATATATATATATATATATATATAACAATTCAATTTTAAGTATTGAGATAAATAAATAAAAAATTAGCATTTAAAATTAAGAAAAAAAAAGAAAAAATGGTGAAAAAACAAAAAAAAAAGGAAAAAAAAAAGGCAAAAACACATTTAGCAAAAACACGTTTAGCTAACTATATTGTTGAAAAAATCATATATCATTGTCTTCATATATCTCTCATACGTGCATTGTGGGCCCGGTCCATGACATATCATGGACATGGGTCGATGATATACTAATTCACTAAAAAGTGATACGTGTAAATAGAATGTGGGCCCGACTGGTTCACTCACTTTGCAAATCAAATGAGAATTTATTATCTTTATAAATTAATAGTCTTGAATTATATAATTTTATTAATTAAAAGGTATTAATTAATTGATGAATTATATAATCCATTAATTTATTGTGTATTTACAATTTAATGAATACACATTTATAATCAACTAAAAATTTATTGTATTTTACCAATCTAAATTAATTAATCTACTAAATATTACATTAAATTGATTAAAAAATAAATTTATTGTGCACTTACATCTTTCATTGTATTATTCAACCAACCATATAGGAAAATGGTCTTTACATAAACACACACAAAATCTTCTTATATATCATAGTTACAGTAGCTTCCCAAATCAATAATGACGGATGAGAAGAGGTGGCAAGCAAGTTGGGGAGAGTTGTTGTATTATGGACCCCAGGAGTCCAAAACACGTGTGAATCTGTGCGTGAAAATTTCTCAACCTTCTTTTTTTTTTTTTTAAATATATTCTTATTTCCTATTCCAAATCAAACAAACGAGATTTCAGTTTTCAAATCAGTTCTTCTAAATCTCCATTCTTTCTTCTCTATTAAACCTAAAAATTTACACAAAAGTGTTGATTAAACTACAAAACTATCATTTTTTTTCATGATTTTTTCACTACTAATTCTGCAAAAACTGCAAAATCAGCTGCGATCCATCCAAAAATCATCAAAAGTATCGTTGGTCCTTCAATAAACTGTCGACCATTAAGGATTTGCAATGGCAGAAAATCTCGAACAACAAAATCAAGAAGTTCCTTCACTAGTTGAATCTTCAATACAATATCTTTTTTCATCTCCTAATCCAAGTAAATTATTTGATTGTTCTCTCACTGTACACATCTCTCATTACACATATTTTGAATTTACATTAAAACTATTAATAATACTCTTAGTTACAAAAAGTAACAATGGATATTGAACATAATTTGTTTAGGTAAAAATATAAAAAATATGCTGAGGTTAAATACTGAAACAATATGCTCAGTTTTAAAACAAAATATTTATTACTTTTTTGATTCATGTTCATCACAAATAGACTTGATGTTCATTACTTATAAACTAAATGTTCATCATAAATAAATTTTATTTTCATCAATCTTAAACTTCATGATCATCACAAAAAAATACATGTTCATCAAACAAAAGCATTTTCACAACTTTGAAAACACAAATCTATACCCTATAAATAAAATATTCATCGTGCAGAAGTTACATGTTCATCAAATGTATCTGTCACATTCATCATATACCACCTACATGTTCATCATACTTTTTTACTACTGAAAATTATACTATTAAATACTTATAAATTAACATATTTAAATTAGTTAAACATTCAAGACATTAGCATAACTTGTAAATCTCATGTTCCATTTTGACAGTTGATATTCAAATTGATAATGATGATTTATTAGGACTGTGTGTCAAATCTACTGATGAAGCTTACAACTTATATAATGACTATGTGTTTAAAATGGGGTTTAGTATCAGAAAAGGAAAGCAAAGATACAAAGCAAATTGCAAAACTATAAAAAGTGATAACTAATGAACATACAACTTATCAATCATGAACATGTAGTGTTACTCATAGATCCATTGCTCAAAAGCTGGACAAAAAGAAAACACATCAAAAGAAAATAAGTGTTACTCAAAACTTGAAATAAGAACTGGTTGTCCAATGTTCATACAATTCAATATTGATGAAGAAGGAATTTGGATTGCTACAAAGCACCATAAGGAACACAATCATGACCTATGTCCAACAAACCAAACTCATCCCCTTCATTCACATAGATTAGTCATAAAAAACAACTCACTTATCTTAACCACCTCAAACAGAGTGGAGTTCCTGTCACTGATGGTATCAGACTGCTAAAAAACTAATCAAAAGGATCACCTTTGCTTGGATTCACACCAAGGGATGCTTATAATTACTTGTAATTGGAAAATAACAAAAAATTGGATGGTAGCGATTCTAACGCACTCATTGAGATTTTCAGAAAGCGCCAATATAATGAAAAGGATTTTTTCTTCGACTTTGAGGTTGATAGTGAATATAGACTATGCAGCTTCTTTTGGAGAGACATGCAAAGGAAACAAGATTATGAACTTTTTGGAGATATTTTGGTTTATGATACAACACATCACACTAACAAATATGAAATGATTTGCAGACCATTTGTAGGTATGAACCACCACATGAATGTGATGTTTGGATGTGGTTTCCTCCTAAATGAAAGAATAGAGTCTTTTGTATGGTTCTTTAATACATTTTTAAGATCTATGGAAGGAAAGCATCCATAAAGAATGATGACTGACTAATCTACTGTAATTGCAGAAGTCTTTCCCAACTCATGCCACAGGCTTTGCATATGGCACATAGGGAAGAATTCAAAGAAAAATATTAAATTCTTAATAAGTGAAAAGGGATTTGTAGACTTATTCAACTATGTCCTCAAATACACAGATACAAAAGCTGAATTCTAGTTCTATTGGAATAGGTACATCAGTTCTCCTCATTAAATTTACTGTTTTTTAAATGAACACGAGATTTAATTACAATGAATATTTAAGTATAGTCAGATGAACATATTTGTTATTTGTAATGAACATAAAAGCCAACTTATTATATTTGCATTAATAATTTTGTCAAGTTGGTCACAGAGTATAAATGTAATAATAACACTTGGATACAAAAGCTTTACAACTCCAGACACAAATGGTGTCCTGCATTTACCAAACATTACTTTTTTGGAGGCATTTTATCTTCACAAAGGAGTGAAACTACCAACTATTCTGTCTCCAAAAGGCTTTCCAAAACTACTGAACTATGTGATTTCTATAATTGTTTTACCAATGTAGTATTAGAATGGAGGAGTAAGCAGAATGGAGAAGATCTACGTTGCTTGCAAGGCCAACCAGAAATGGCTATGAATCATGTCAAGCTCTTTTTGCATGCAAGGAAAATATATACAATGAAGATTTACTTTATGTTTGAGCAACAGTTTTTGAATGATGCTTCATGCCATCAATAATGTGTCAAATTGATTCAAGACAACTTCACATATCATGTTTGGTGACCAGATGTTGATTTAATTCAACATGTAGTCCAATTGAACCAAAAACAACTGACCATATCCTGAAACAGCTGACCATATCAGAAGTGGGAATCCTTTGCTCTCATTCTTTGCATATCATGAACATCCATTGTGTTGTGGATGGAAGAAGCTATTCAAAACAAACAAGTAGAAACTCCAATGAACTCATCATCAAGTGAAGCTAGTATAACTGCTTCACTTTAGAGAATACAAATGAGTACAAGGCCTCGCTTGAGCACCAGTTTGATCCGCTAAGTGGGATTGAAATGCTCATTTAGGTTTGAATTTATGATAGAATCTTCAGGTTCATATTGATTGATTTTGAAGAGTTGCCACTTTAATTTTATTTTTATTTAGGAAAAAGATTAAGGGAAAAACCCAAATTGACTCCAATTAATATCCCAAAGGAAAAAAGATCACTGGTCTAAAAACCAAAGAGGATTCGGGGACTAGGTTTTTGATTTATTTTAACAAAATTAGTTTGGCAAATTTAATAAAAAATAACTTAAAATAAATTTCATGAACTGTTTACATAATACATGAATAGTTTAAGATGATGTGTGAGCAATAATATTCTTGCAATGCATGACAGTTATAAAGCGATAAACAAAACAAAATCTACTTAGGAATTATTACAATTAAAATGGATTATAGATAAATAAACGAGAGGATATTTTCTCTAGCCCTTATAGGTACTAGGAAAAGCACATTCTTCAACTAATTGCAAGAATCTACAAATCAAAAAGAGATTAGCACAAACGAAACTACATAATTATACATAAAAATAAAATAAAATAAAATAAAATAAAATAAAATAAAATAAAATAAAATAAAATAAAATAAAATAAAATAAAATAAAATAAAATAAAATAAAATAAATAAAATAAAATAAAATAATCTCATTAAAAAAAGATGAAGGAAAAGGAAAAATTATTTTTAAAAAATATTTTGGAGTTGATGTCTAAAAGATTGGCATGCCTGCGTATCTCTTTAAATGAAAATCAAACTCCACGTAGTTCTTCCTTTTTAAGAAGGAGGAATTTTTGGAAAAACTTAATTTGATTTGTTAATTTAATTCAGATTTAAAATTGACAAGATTAGATTTTCTCAGTTTTAGATCTAAGGAAAGATATAAAAGAGAGAATTCTAGATTTGATTTAACAAATCTCAAAAGAAGGAATTATACCTTGGTTTTGCACTTTCTCCGTATGAACGGGGCAAGCCTTACACCAGACTTAAACTTTAACTTGGATTGGGATCTCATAAGATGAATAGAAATTGGGGATTTTTCATATATGAAACCATGTGTCAGATAGCTGGGAGCAGACTCCTATTTATAAGAAAAACTGAGGGCAAATTATGAAGGAACTGGAGCATTAGCGGCATCGATTTCATGTTAGCCGCGGCACATTCATGATGCTGCTTGGAGCCTCTTGTTCGGCCGGCACTTATTTGGTGCCTGCATAATTTATCTCGATTTGATATGTTTGACCTGTTTCAGCATGTTTTAGGACATTTTTGATATGATTTAAGCCCAGTTTGATTTTATAGGTTTGTAATTGAGTGTCGATTGTCTAGAGGTGCAGATTTGAGGGAATCTATTTTTTCGATGGGGCGTTGCCCCCTTGATCCTTGCCCACTAATTGGCTAGTGGGACCACTATACTGGCTATGCTTAGCATATTAATCTTAGCAGGTGTCAAACCACGGCTAGATCATAAGGGTGCAAAATTAAGTGTTCACAATGAGCAGAAAGTTCAACCACTTGATTTCAGCTAGTGAAAACATTACAATAGCTTGACAACTTTGTGAACCAGCTTTCATCAAAGCTAAAAATAGCATCATAAATGATATGGGGCCTATTTTCTTTAATGAACACCATGAAACTCAAAGGACCTCATTTGAAAAGATTTAAAATCCAGCAAAGAGTAGAGCAAAGTCTAAACGCAACAAAAGGAAGAAGAACATAATAGAAAAAAGGTGTAATCAAGCAAAAGGGAAAAGGAAAAATGCTCAAAAGGCTGCATTACAAACAAAAATAGTAGTACAAAATTTAATTCAGGTACTCTATTTATATTCATTTTTTAAAAACAAAGGTTGTATACATTTAAGCATCCATATACATCAAATTACAATTTACATATCCATCAAAAAATTTTGCAAGAAAGCCTTTTTCAAGTAGGTGCAAATGGATATCTTATACATACAACTTCTGATAGCATCACACAACTTATAACTATTACTCCAAATCCATATTTAAACTACCCTCCAATTCTAATTCCATTTCAAGTTGTAGGTCTCCAAAGTTATAATACCATGTATTTTAATACATTCACAAATATATATATTTTTTAATAAAAAATCAAATATCTTAATAAATCTCTTACCATATCTTACTTTTAAATATAATGAACATACAATGTACAAATAATGAATATCCTTCAAGCATTTGATGAATATGTCATCAACAGTTAATGAACATGCTACCTATATAATGACCATATAATCCAAACTTTATGAACCTGCTCAATAAATAATGAACATACAATTGATCAAATAATGAATATACAACTTCTATGTAATGAACATGCAACATATAACTATTGAACATCCACCCACTAACTAATTGACATACAAGTAATAACGAATAAATCATAAAAGTAATGAACATACATTTATATATTCATAAAAAAATTGGATTAAATACTTAAAAAAATCATCTATCAAAAAAAAAAAAAAAGTCCATATAAAATATAAAATATCAAAATAAAACTTGTACCTGGTGTCTTGAATTTTAATGGTTTGGGGTACATTGGGTCAAGGTGGTTAGGCTTAAGGGTTGTGAGTTATGTCGAGCCAAAGTTGCTAGGCTTAAGGGTAATGGATTGACTTTGTTGGTTTTGTGTAAGGTAATCTTGGACAAGATGTAAGATTAAGATGATGTTGTTGGTATTAGGATCCTAAGATATCTAGGTTATTGAGATAAAGACTAAAGTTATGGGTTAAGCTTGTGGTTAGGTAGTGGAGTTTGGGTAAATAGGTTTCGGGGTTTAGATAAAAGGTAATGTCATTTTGGGGTATAGGCTTAAGGTTTGAGATTGAAGGTGGTTGAGGTGCACATTCATGTGAGACCTCACCCGAATGCCCCTCCCTCACTCGGAAAAATTTTGGCTTAAGGAAAGGCCGAACGATTTTTAAGGAGGTCATGAATGAGTTTTGGTGTTCATGATTGGAATAGCTATAATATGGAAAATTGATTTGTGATTTGAAAAATGATTTGGGAGTCACCACCCTAATTTATTTTTAAATGGAAAAATTAAGGAAAAATCCAATTTGTGACTCCAATTCATTAATTTTGCAATTAATTCACCCAAGAATAAAAATCATAATCTTTGAACCAAGTTGAGCTCAGGGACTAGGTTTTTAGTTAAATAATCTAAATTTGGCTCTTAAGTTTAATTTGACTTTAAAAATTAATTTCATGAATGATAAATATTATATGACAATTATAATATCTTGATTAATACATGAGCATGGCATGAGTGTATGGAAAAAAGTAAAATAAAACATCTACAAATTAAGGAGAGTGTTCCCTCTAGTTTTTATGGATTCTAGGGGAACCACATAGTCGCTCATTGATTCCAAATTAAACTAATTACCTAAATTAATTAAAAGGAGGAATAGGGATTGATGAGATTTAGATTTGCTATTTGGATTTAAATTCCAAACATGCCTAAGTACCCCATTGAATGGGGATCGAAACCCACGTAGTTCATTTCATGATTAAGTGCAAGGGTTTAGAAGTTGGTTAGATTGATTAATTTGATTTGGGTTTGTAGGTGAGAGGAAAAAGCTGATACCTTTGCTTTTTACAGACGGAGTGTTTTACCAGACCAAAATTCCATTTTGTCGGGAGTGGGTGATTAGATTGATTGAGGGATTAATTAATTAATTAATTAATTAAATTTGGATAAAGGGTGAATTAAGAAAGGATTAATTTAATTTTGAAAAAAATGAATTAATTAATTGAGTGATCATTTTTAATTTAAAAAAAGAGTTTTAGTTAATTAAAAAGATTAATTAATTAATTAGAGATTGATTAGAGGGAGAAGAAGAGAGGAATTAGAGGATAGCTATTAACTCTAACTCAAAGAGTGAAGAGAAATGAGAAATGGAGGGGAGTATTTATAGCAAAAGTGGGTGAGGGTAGTTTAGGAATTGAAAAAGTGAAAAGACCAAAAGGATAGGGCTGAAAAGGAGTAAAATGGACATTTTGGCACAGAAAGGAGGACCATAGGTGCGGATCCATGCAAGACCTAATGTGGATCTGTGTAGCAGCTCTTTGTTTTTTTTCGTTTGTTTTTAGAGATTGATGTTTGTTTTAGGTTAAGGAAATTTAGGTGTCCGGATAGCAACGTAATTCAAGGCTAACAGCTTCTCGTGGCCCATTAAGCTTAGCAGGTTTCAAGGTGCGGCTGGATGATGAGAGTGCAAAATTAAGAGTTCACAATTCAAAAGGAGGGTTTGAGAGGATAAAGCTAGGGTAAGGTGTTTAGGTCAGAGGCTAAGGTGAGTGTGAACCCTTAAAATTATACCCTTATGTACCATACTGACCCCTAAAGTTGGTTCCTAGGTCCCAGAAGATGAAATAGGTAAAGAATAGCCAAAAATGGGCTGAATCAGTGAACTTAAGGCCTATGACCATGAAACCCAGTGTGGTGACCGCATGAGCCCATGCGGCAATCACACAAGCATGTGAAGCATTATAGGGCCCATGTGCAATCACCGCTTCGTTTAGGATCCCACATCAAAAAATCAAATTTTTTCACCCTCAGCCTTCAGCCTATATAAACTAACCCCCAGCTCATTTTGGGACACCTCTTGACCTCCTCACCTGTTGGTTTGCTTGATTGGCCTTTACATAAAATGAACCATCTTCACAAGCTTGATCCTCCAAGGAATGAACTTTTTAGTTTAAAGTTTTCTTTTATTTTTATTTTTGCTTTGCTATTGCTCCTTGCTTTGCAAACAAGCTGGATTATGACTTTCTAAGCAGACCCATCGAGTCAAAAGTTTGCCATCATCTGCCATTTAAGGCTAATCATCTGCCGCTATTCGAGGTAAGTCTGTTTTCCTTTTCTTTATTTATTTATTTCATTTTATTGTTTTCCTCTTTGGGATTTATTTATTATCTCCTTTCTTGTGATTTATTTATTATTTCCCTCTGTAGGATTCTCTCTTCTTCCTCTAAGGCTCGTTGCATTTTTTTTTTAATTGATTACTTAGGATAGTTAATTAAAATCTGAACCAATTAACTTAACTTCATAACTAATCAATCCATTAATCAAAACATGATAAAGTGGTTTGGCTAAGTAAACCCCCTTGCAAGAAGGGAGAATTATGTGGGTTCTAATTCCCATTCAAAGGGATACACAAGTATACTTGGTTTAAGCAGCAAATCTAATTAAAATAAAGCAACTTCTCCCCCATCATTTTCTTTACATAGTTAGGATTTTCTTTATCTTTCTTGCATTACTTTAGGATTTAGTGTGGAGAATGTATGACTTTTCTAGAACGCATAAAGGCTAAAGGAAATGTCCCCTATTTTGAGTTTTCATTGTAAATTTAATATTTTCCTTTTACTTGTTGCTTTAATTACTATGTTGTTGAATGAATGAATGTCATGCATTAATTAAATCATTCATGCATTATATAAATTGTTCATAAAATCAATTCTAGACATTTTGTATTAAATTTGAGAAACTAATTTTTTCTAAATAAACAAAAAACCTAGTCTGCGAACCCTTTTTGGTTATCGAGGACTAGTGCACTTTCTTTTGGGATAAAATTGGAGTCATTTAATTAGGTTTTTATCTTAACTTTATGCCAAATAAAAATAAAATAAAGGTGGCAACTCTAACATCTTTTCAAAATCAACCTATCTAAACTTGAAGGTTCTATTGTGAGTTCAAACCCAAATGAACATTTTAATCCCTTTCAACGGATAGGACCAGTGCTCAGACGATGCCTCACAGCTGATAACTCCACTAGGGACTATCTTCTTTTTAACAAAAGAAATAAGAGAGCTACCAATTAGTTTAAATCAAAGTTTGGCACTTTTAATGTAAAAATGACTTTCATGCATCATATCCATAGGCTCTTTGCCTCCAAACCTAGTTCTAGAAAGACAATGGATAGTGAGTAGCATTGATTGGATAACTCTTCTTGGATCTATTCCCTGATAGCAAAATCATCCACCTCACAACAAATCATTTAATCCTTTTCAAGGTGCAATGAGCATGCATGTATTATTGGACCTATGCGAGGCTCATTGACTCACACGTGGTTAGGTATATCACTGCTATAGTGTGATTGGTACCCAAACTGAGTGATCCTTTTCATGTAATGAACCTAGATCCTAACCTTAGGTAGCATGTACTATAATCAAAACCTTGTACCTTTCCATCTTCATGAACCCATGCATATCATACATTTATATTGTACAACAAAACATGCATTCATTTTAAGTCTAGGTCATTCCTTGAACTGAAGAAGGGTCAAACTCTCACCTCTATTCCAAACACCCTCAGCTTCACTCTAAACACTCTCACCTCCATCCGAACACCTTTACACCCAAACCCACGGTCCACCTCAACCATGGTCAAAAACTCAAACCCATATCAAACTTATAGTAAAAATAAACCCATCCATGGTACCTCTATTTGTATCCGAAGTCTGACATAGCTTTACCCCCCATAATCTTTATCCAAGCTAAACGCTGACTTAACTTCATCTTGACCCATAATCCTTATCTAAGCAAAACACTGACTATCACATCCCATCCTTAGAGATACAACGGTCCTAGAACATGGGGAGACATAAGGTCACCCATACCCGTAGAACCCATTAACATATAATAATCATGCCTAGGATCTTACCAAACCTCTTTCATTAACTTATTTAAGACATTTAGATGAATACCATAAATTGCGGAAGACTTAAAATAAATCATTACATATAAAATCCATAAGGAAAATAATATATATCTCGATAAGTATCAATCAACATTCTCGGAGCATCTAAAGACAAGACTTCATAAACATAGTATTATTGATAACTCAGACAAGGAATTCCCCAAGCGAAGCAGAATGTTTGAGCCATCACCTTGCCTCCTCACATTTGCTCACCTGGAACCACACAAGGAAAAAGGGGTGAGATAGATGATCTCAATGAGTAAACGAAAAGGCACGTACATTATCACATATTCCTTTGAAAGGAAACACATAGCTTATACGTATAGTTCATGGTTTATAACACATGGTTTATACAATTTAGCAAGGGTTCAGTTTGGCAAGTTTGCAGAAATCACACTTATAACACATAGTGAGTGAAGGCTATTGCTCTATCACTCGAATACATAGAGGAGAGGTGGCCTTATACCAAATTCCAACTCCTATCACGTAGAAAGCATGAAGCCGATCAGGCCCCATGGCTAGAACCGCCCCTTATAGCTGAGGTGGATACACTACCCCTATCCATCGGATTAAGACCGTGTGCATAGGTTTCGATGATTACCTGCATAGGCACGAGGATTCTGCATAAAGGGTAAATGGTACCATAGCTAGAGCTATTGGTAAACACAATTAACAATATCACATAAGGCAACAATAATATGTAATTTAATATCAATAATAGTTTGGCTTTCAAACAATGATGCAATGAAAGTGTAGTTCCAGAAAGAATATAAGTTAGGGTGTTAATCAAAAGAAATTCTCATTGGATAAACAAAATAGTTTTGGACCAATTGTCCTTTGGCAACCCAAGCTTGACAAAGAAATCATATAACAATATTTAGAATAGAAAGAACTTGGGTTTCAAGGTTCACAAAGGCTCACATAGCATGTCATCACATATTTGTAACATAACAAAATGTTACTTGCACTTGTAGAATGAATATGATGTTTGCTCACACTTGTAACATGAACATAGTGTTTACTCACCTTGGGGTTCCTTTGCTCCTAGTACACGTAGTCCCTTTTGCACTTGTAAAGCTCCTCAAACTCTAACATAATATTTGATTTAATACTTAGTATTTGTTTACTCATGATGCTCCTATCCCATAACTACCCATGCAAATATAGCATACACATACACTTAGAGTCCACACATAGGTGTACTCATCACTTGCACATAGCACGTTGACTTTAAAAGTCCTACATACTTAGGCCTTATAGACTCACATGAAAACACATTGCAATCATATCAATACCTTTTTAAGGTCATCACAATATCATTACCTCAATATCAATTCACTTATCAATTATCTTAGTTCACTTTACACTTCCATACATGTCAACTTAACAATTAATCCTTCAAACATCATGCTTAACTCTTATGATCCCTTTCACTTCATTAACTCATAATCATATGTTCATCATCAATTCATCATAACATGTAGTTCCATATTTCCCAATCACATTTGCATTCTAATCACAATATAATGTTAAGATACCTTAAGTATACCAAAATGCATTTAAGCTTATCTAGGATCATACCTTCAACTAACATGCAATTTTATCATTTATTATACATACATACATGTCAACAATCACCAAGACACATCACATAAAATTTATAAACATTTGGACAAAATTGTTCATGTAGGCCGAATGCATCATTAAGGTAAACCAAATTCTTCTTCTTTTCATGCTTTCCGTCTATTTCAGAAATATGTAAAAACATGGTTTGAACCAAGATTTTTTATGTAAAATAACAAAAATCATTTTAGAATATAAATTCATAGGAATCGGCCACTATTGGTGTCATTAATATATAAAAATTCAACCTTTTGCATTATAGTGCACAAAACCATAAGTTTTCTTGTTTTCGGTATTTTCTGGTCATTTTAGAAATATGCAAACAGGTTGTTTAAACTATTATTTTTCATCTAAACAAAACAAATATCATATTAGAACACCTATACATACAAATTGGCAGCCATATGACCATGAAAGAATAAAATTTTTCAACTTCCAAGTTCTAACACGAAAACCTTGAATTCCTTTGTTTTTTGAAATTTTTTGGTAATCGCAGAAATATGCATAAATATTATTTAATCCAATATTTTTCATCAAAATAGATCAAAAATCAGTTTAGAATACATCCATGCACAAATCTCCAAACCCCCCCCTCATGATGTTTATGCATAAAAATTGTGATTTTAAGTTATAGAATTCACCTTTGGAGAAATCTTGCGGAAAGAATCGTGTTTTCGGTAGAAAATAAATTTTCTCACCCAAAAGTTCACTCAAACAGAATTGAATCTGTAGAAATCAGTAAGCAAATAGTTCAAAATAATTTTCCCATAATTTATTTCATAGAAATCAGTTTAGAAATCAAAAGAGAATAAAAACTTACGATTACGGTCACGAAATCGCGAAACGAAAAGGTGTTTTCAATATTTTGGTAGAGAGAAATATTTTGAGAGAATTTTCTGCCAAAATATAGAAAGAATAAGAGAATGGCTACTGGAAACCCTTGTTTGGCCAAAATTTAGAATAAATATTAGGGTTGGAGTGGAATTTCCACTAATACCCTTAATGAAATAGGTTAGGAGGATTTTTGTGTAGTAGGCTTTTGGGTATTTGGGCTTTCCTTTTAAAAATTTTGGCTAAATAGAATTAAAATAAAAAGAATATTTTTCTTATTAATTCTGGAACAGTTCTCTCAAAAATATTTATTTAAAAATACCCATAAAATTATTTTATGCTTAAAAATTGTCTTATGTATGAAAATTCATTTTATTTAAAATAAATTCTTTTATGCAAATGCACTTCATGTAAATCATTTATTTCACATTAGCAACACATATTATGCATATTAAAATTAATTTAATATGCCACATACTCATCAATCACTTAGATCACAAATTTTCACACAAGCACACACTTAACCTTATTAGTTCTAAATCAATCAATTTTTCACGAAAATTCCTAGGATGGGTGTGGGTTGTTACACTGACTTAGCTTCATCCTCACTTATAACGCTTTTCCAAGCTAAACACTAACCTAGCTTTCATTATTCACAATTCTTACTGTAACAACTTATACCCACCCTAGGAGTTTTCATGACCAATTACTTGAATTTAGAGCTATTATGGCAAAATGTAGGCTTTTATAAAAATTTATGTGTTATGTGATTGAGGAGTATGTGGCATGTTAGATTAGCTCTAATATGCATAATATGAATTATTATGGTGAAATAAGTGATTTATATCAAGTCCATAAGCCTAAAATAAATTATTTCACATAAATTGAATTTCATGCACAAAGCGATTTTTAAGCATAAAATAGTTTTTATGAGCATTTTAAAAATATTTTTAAATAAATATTTTGGGAGAAATTTTAATGAAAATATTTTATTTTTAATTACCTATAATTAGCACCAAAATTAAATAAAAAGCCTAATTTTCCAAAGGCCCACTACAAAAAAACACTCCTAACCTAGTTCATTAAGGGTAATCTTAGAAATTGCCTAAAACCCTAAATATATAAAGTAAATTTCGGCTAGCCCTTGCTTCCAGCAGCCACCATTCTGTTATTTTATTATTTTTTCAGAAAAATTCTCTCAAAATTATTCTCTCCACCGAAATTCATAAAATACCTTCAAACTTTGCTATTTCTTGATCGTATTCATAAGTTTTTCTCTCCTTTCAAATTATTATTTGATTTCTATGAAAGTAATCATGTGAAAATTATTTTGAACTGAGAATTTACTGATTTCTACTAATTTAATTCAGTTTAGGTGAATTTTTGAAAGAGAATTTAATTTCTCTACCAAAAACACCAACCTCTCTATGTGATTTCCTACAACCCAAAATTGAAATTTTCATTTATAAACATTACAAGGGGGTGATTTTTACATGCTTGTGCTCTAAATGGATTTTTGATGTGTTTAGATGAAAAATATTGAATTAAATCATATTTCTGCATATTACTGTAATGATCGAAAAATTTTGAAAAACAAGAAAATTCATGGTTTTCATCTTAGAACTTAAAAGTTAGAAAATTTCATGTGTGCATGCAAGTATGGCTGCCAATTTATACATATTGGAATTCTAAATTGATTTTTGTTATGTTTGGATGATAAATAATGGTTTAAATCATGTGTTTACATATTACTGTAATGACCGAAAAGTATCAAAAACAAGAAAACTCATGGTTTTTCATCCTAAAACTTAAAGTTAGAATATTTCATGCATATAGACATCTATGGCTGCCAATTAATAGGGATTCAAGTTATAAAATGACATATGTTTTGATTACAAGAAAAATCTTGGTTTAAACCATGTTTTTACATATTATTGTAATAGACGGAGAGTGCGAAAAGTAAGAAAATTCAGGTTTTCTCTTTGATAGTATGTTCGGCCTACATTGGGATTTTTATCCGAATGACTATAATTTTTATGTAATGTATTTTAATGATTATTGACAAGTATGTATGAATGATAAATGGTTGAATTGCATGTTCATTGAAGGAATGGCTCTAGACAAGGCTAAGAGGCAAATTGCTGTACTTAAGGTATCTTAATCTTATGTTGTGATTAAAATTTGAATGTGATTGGGTAATATGTAAATAGGTTTTATGATGAGTTAACAATGAATTAATGATCTTGAATTGATGAAGAGATTGATTTAATGAATTGGTCATAAGAGATAAGCATGACACATAAAGGGCTATTGTTAAGTTGATATATATAGAAGTGTTAGGTATATTGATATTGAGATCATGACATATTTTGTTTGATTTTAGAAAATTCATAGTATGAGTTATAATATAATTTCATATGAGCCTATAAAGGCTAAGTTTGCAAGACTTTTAAAGTCAACATATTATGTGCAAGTGATGATTGCACATCTAAGTGTAACTCTAAGTGTATGTGAATGTTATATGTGCATAGGGTAGTTATGGGATAGGATAACATGATGACTAAATAAATACTAAGTAGTGAATTAATTATTATGTTAGAGCTTGAGGAATTTTAGAGGTTCAAAGGCTACAAGTAATAGGAGCAAAGGAATCATAAGGTGAGTAAACATTATGTTTATGTTACAAGTACAAGCTATCATGTTATGTAAACCTTTGAGCTTTTTGAAACCCAAGTTCTTTTCCATTCTTTCTTATAACTATATAATTTCTTTGTTAAGCTTGGGTTGCTAAAGGACAATGGCTCCAAGTCTATTTTGATTATTCAATGATAATAAAGTACCTTTGTGATTTGTTACCTTACCTTACTTTTTTTCTAGAACCACACTGTTATTTATCTTTTGTTCAATAAGTTAAACTATTATTGCTATTATGATACATGTTATTGCTTTCTTAAGGGCCAATGTTATAAGTGATTACCATAAATATGAGTGAATTGAGCAAGCGTCTTCACTCACTTATGTAAATTCAAGTGAATTGAGCAAGAGTCTTCACTCACAAGTAAATTTAAGTGAATTGAGCAAGAGTCTTCACTTAAGAGTGAATTGAGCAAGAGTCTTCACTCACAAGTAATAAGTATGATTATTTACAAACCTTGTTAAATTGCAAACTTTCAACCATGAGTCATGAATCATGAATTGTGAATCATGAATTATGTGTTATAAGCTATGGGCTTTTTTTTAAGGGGATATATATTATTGTTTAAGCTATGTCATTTACTCATTAAGATCATCTATCTCACCCTTTTTTCCTTATGTGGTTCCAGGTGAGTCGTATGAGGAGGCAAGGTGATTGCTCAAGCAACCTACTCCGCTTAGGAAATTGCCTTGTCAAGGTTACTATGATGCTATGCTATGAAAAGTCTTCTAAGATGCTCCAAGAGTTTCATTATTAGAATATTAATTATTTGATTTATTGTTTGGAGTCTTAAATATTCTTTTCATATGGATCGTGTTTCAAAGGATTTTTAATTTATGCTTTCGCTAGTTAAAGTTTTCCTTATTATTGGATATTTAAGTTAATGTATGAGGTTTTGATACGATCCTAGGCAATGTTATTGTATGTATGAGTGGGTTCTACAGGCATAGGTGACCTTATGTCTTCTCGTGTTCTAGGACCGTCATGTCTCTAAAATTGGGATGTGACACTTACCTAAGTAAACACTGACCTAGCTTTCATTATTCATAATTCTTACCTAAGCTAAAGATTGAGTTAGCTTTCATCCCACAATCCTTACTCAAGCTAGATATTGACTTAGCTTCATCCTTATGCACAATTCTTACCCAAGCTAAATGCTGACTTGGCTTTATCTTTTACAATACTATCCAAACCTATAGCCCATCTAAGCCCATGGTCCAGTCTAATCAAACCTATTATCCAACTGTCACCAAACTCATAGTTCACCCAACATCCAAATCCATGGTACATCCATAACCTAATCGCAAAACCCATGGTCCCTCCATCCTTAAGCCCATGGTAAACCATCTATAAATTGTAATCCTAATTATTTGAGGCTAAACTTTGACCTAGCCTTCTTAAGTAAACTTTGGTTCATCAAAGCTAAAACCTGACCTAGCTACTCAAAGATAAAATTTGACCTAGCCACTTAAAGCTAAATCTCAACCTAGTTTTCAAAGCTAAAATATGATTTAGCTCCCTTAGCTAAATACCAACCTAGCTAACATCATACAACTCCACCCTCATCTTTACCCATACCTTATCAACCTAACCACAAGACACTATCATTCATTACCATTAAACCCATGGTCCTTGGTTCGTCATACCTTAAACCATTAAAATTCAAGACACCACCTTAATACTTTTGGCCCCATATGATACCTTAAACCTGAAAATAGTTGACCCAACAATCCATGGGGAATCCTTTTCCCTTAGAGTTTGCTTGCCAATATATTCATCACCTTTTCTATCCCTACCCATTCACTTATTGGATTTCTTTTACTTTCCTTCATGGTACTAATGGCCAACAAGGTTGACATGGATGCCCAGACCACACTTATGACTAGCCTTCTTAAGAAGCAAAAAGAGCATTTTCAAGCTGTCTTGGCTGCTCAATAGATCCAATTTGAAGAAAACATGAAGGAACAAAGACAATTCATCATTGAGGAAGTTTGACCTATGATTAACTAAGTGAGCCTTAATAAGAGTAACCTTAACCATAATCCAAACTAGACCTATCTTGAGAAATCTACATATACTCAAGCCCCAAGCACCACTACCTACTGTAGCTCTTCCTCTCTTCTAAATCCTTTTTAAGATGGAGAAATTTTCCCTCATTTAGTCACCAAATTGCTTATGGATAAACTTAAAGCTATGAAGAAAACCATCATCCTTAAAGCATTGTAATGACTTAATTGATATGGATAGCTTGACCTTATTCCTTGATGCTAAGCTTTATCTTAAATTTAGGATGCCTGAACTAGATAGATTTGATGGAATCATTTGCCTTAAGATCCATATGAAAATATATGTAAGGAAATGAAACCTTCGGGACTTAGCGAGGAGCTCCTTGCTCAGTTGTTCCAATAATCACTAATTGGAGTTGCCAAGATATGGTTCTTTTCACTGGACAAGAGCCAAAAAAGAACATGGGATGATATTTTTCATACCTTTGTTAGATAGTATCATTACAACACCAAAGTAGATGTCACTAGGCATGATTTGGAAATCACCAGGTAGCTTTCGAATGAGTCCTCCATATTCCTTACATGGTGGAGGGCTAAAGCTGCTCAAATGGTAAATAGGCTAACTGAGCAAGAACAAGTGGATATTGTTGTCAATAATCTACTCCTAAACTATCGAGTCCACTTGTTAACACAATACCTACCCACTTTCAGAGCTTTGGTTGCAACTGCATCAAAAGTTGAAGATTGCATCCAAAGCAAATCATTTCAAGCTAAATTTTCCATCACTAACTTGAACAATGTTGAGAATCTGAACCCAACTTGACCCCACCTTATCTTAGGCTGAGGTGGCATGTCATAGAGTAGTTCTAGTTCTGCTAATCTGACCTGTCTGAGATTGAATTTAAAGTTTGAGTCCAAATCTCAAAGTCCGAGTCCAAATCTCAAAGTCTAAGTCTAAATCTAAGTCTATAGTCTTATTTTTTCATGTATTTTGTGTCCACCATGTCGATTTTTTTTCGTTATATTGTAATAAAGTTTCTTTTTATAATAATACATCCATATTTTCTTTTAATCATTTATGCATTTATTTTCTTATCTTCCTTATTTAGTCCAACATGGACGAGCTTAGAAAAAATAAAAAAGAAGAAAAAGAGAGAAAAAGAAGAAAAAAAGTGAAAAGTGAGAGGAAAAGAAGGAAAAAAGTGAAAAGAGAGAGAAAAAGAAAAAAAAAGGAAAAAGAGATGAATATATAATCAGTTTCATTATTAAATCCACCATAATTAGCATAGATGAGAATTTAAGGTACCCTCATTCTCACAAATTAGTAATCGCTTCATCGGCTCCTAATAAAAAAAGGTCAAGTAATAGACCTCTTATAAAATAGTTAAAGCATAACGAGCAAGTAAATGTAATTACCTATTGTACATTGGATAATCAAATGATGCACCTCAATAAAGGCAACGAGTTCATAAAAGACCTTTGTTAAACTTATAATTCAAAAGTTAGAGCCTCTCAACATAAAGCAGCAGCCTAAATCATGGTGAAATGTTTTCCATTCCAAATTTTATTAATTCAAGCTCGTTAAGTTGAAAACCTGAAAGGGTGGCTTAGGCAAAAGTTAGAGCTAAAATGGAGAAAAAAGAGAGAAAAAGAAAGAAAAAGAGGGAGAGAGATAGCTTATCCTAGGTCATCAATGTCATCTTCCATCATGCCCAAAGGCACATCATTCAAAGTTGTTAAATTGTCTTTAATCAATCTATCTCATCTCATGTCTTCAAAGTCATCCTTCCTCACTAGAGGCTCATTCCCTAAAGATATACTATCTTTTATGCCCTTATCCTATAGTGGGGGCATGTCTTCCTAGGTCATTATCATCTTTTGTTGAATCCATCTCGTCACTTAGCTTAAAAAGCTAAGGCATAATCTTTCGCATTGCATGGTACCAATCTGTTACATCTCTTTCTCTCATTAAGAGCATGATCCCCAAGTTGTCTCTTCTCACTAGTCCTTTAGCCATTCCTAAGGGCTCTTTCTTTCAGTTAGTATGTCATCTACATTAAGTCAAATCAATTGAGTGTCACTCTAAGAGTCTCTTGAATTTTAAACAATAAGAGTAGTTTAACTTGCTCTTCTCCATGAATCATGCTATAAATAATAAAACCATACAACCTCCTTAGTCCTTTTTAGAAGTTTCAACCTACCTTCAAACCATTCCTAAACTTTATTAAATCATACTATTCATCCTAAGCCTAATTGGTAAATCATACCATCCTTTCATGCTCAAGCCTCATACTACCTTTTCCTTGGAAAAATCTCATCATAGGCAAAACCAAAAATTTCAAGTCTCTTAAGACTCATCATTATTGAAGTCAATTTCCTTTAAAAAAAAAAAAGTTGAGGCATATCCCTCAAGGCCTATTATCCTTAAGTTGATTGAGAAGGGCCCGACTCAGTCAAAGCACATCCTATGCTTTTTTGGCAAACATCTCATTGTCCTTAAAAGGTCACGCCTTCTTGGAAAAACATATGATCCCTAAGATCAAACCATTCTCAGCTTAATCCTCTTAGACTAATGCAACCATATCAAAGGGCAAGCCCTTATCTGTAAGCCTGCAATATCTTTATGACCAAAACCTGTAGCACCATACCTCATCTAAGCTAACCACCTTAAAAAGAGCTCTAAAGCACCTTTGTGGAAAAGCTCAAGCTAACAAACTATCCTTAAAGCCAATAAGCCTTCATCATGAAGCCTAAACCAAGAAGCCTTCATCAGGAAGCCTAAACCTAAAAGCCTTTACCATAAAGCCTAAGCCGAGAAGCCTTCACTATAAAGCCTAAACCAAGAAGCCTTCACTATGAAGCCCAAGCCAAAAAGTCTTCACCATGAAGCCCAAATTGAGAAGCCTTCACCATGAAGCCTAAATCTAGAAGCCTTCATCATGAAGCCCAAACCAAAAAGCCTTTATCATAAAGCCCACTCTTAAAAAGACTTCATTTATGAAGCATTTAATCTCTTCTAAGGCTAGAATCTAATTGAGCCTTTCAAATTGATTTCCTACCTTGATTTTTCCTCTAAGCTAGGATTAGCCTCCTAGTATGATCTCTTCTAAGGTCTAGTATCTTAGCCTGATCTCTCTGACCTAAACTTAAGGCAAAACTTGATTGAGCCTTTCAATTTAAACACTCTGACTTCTTATGTAGCCAAACTAGACTGAGTTTTCTACTTGAATTTCTCCAAGACCATACCCGAGCTAGACTTCCAAGATGACCCACTCATTTAGCTTTCTTAAATAACCTCCTCCAAAGCTAAACCGATAGCCTTTAATCGACCTTTTAACCAACCTCATACCCAGTCTAAATCAAGTGTGACCCTACCATCCCCAAGCTGGTCTATCCAAACAAAATGACCTAACCACTTTCCTTTATCATTCTAAAGTAGAGGCACCACCCCTCCTTCTATTCACCTTTTCAAAATGGGGGCATCTTTCTCCTAAAAGATCATCACTTTAATATTGAGCTGACCCTTCACGAGTTTAAGGCATCTAATCAGGTCATTAATTAGACTCATGAATCAAGATGGACCATCAATCTGTATTAAGAAGGATCATCAATTAAATTTCCTAGAGCAACACAGATCACCAATCTAAATCAAGAAGGATCATCAATCCAAATTCCTAAAGTAAAATGACAAATCATTAATCAGAGTTCATGAATTAGGACTAGAACTATCAACATCAGACCCATCCTAAGATAGCCTTAGGATCCATACCTTAAATTTGAATTAGGTATCTCTTTTAATTAGACCCATTTGACGACAACCTTATGATTCATACCTTAAATCTGAATTAGGTATTCCTTTTAATCAGACCCATCTTAGGATAACCTTATGATCCATACCTTAAATCTGAATTAGATATCTCTTTTAATCAGACCCCTTTTAGGATAACCTTAGGATCTATACCTTAAATATGAATTAGGTATCTCTTTTAATCGGACTCATCCTATGATAGCCTTAGGTTACATACCTTAAATTTGAATTAGGTATTCCTTTTAATTAGACCTATCCTAGGATAACTTTAAGATCCATACCTTAAATCTAAATTAGGTATCTCTTTTAATCAGACCCATCCTAGGATAGTCTTAGGATCAATATCTTAAATTTGAATTAGGTATCTCTTTTAATCGGACCCATCTTAGGATAGCCTTATGATCCATGCCTTAAATTTGAATTAGGTATCTTCTTTACAATTAGACCATCCTAAGACGGCCTTAGGATCATCAACCTAGCATAGGGTTAGTTTCTTTTAAACTTATCATACCATCCTAAGATGGCCTTAGGATTATTAACCTAACATAGGGTTAGGTTTTTATTTCAAGCATATCAGACCATCCTAGGATAGCCTTAGGATCATCAATGTAGCATAAAGTTAGTTTTCTCTTTCAAACTTATCACACCATCCTAAGATAGCCTTAGGATCATCAACCTGGTATAGGGTTAGGTTTCTCTTTCAAACTTATCAGACCATCCTAAGACGACCTTAGGATCATCAACCTAGCATAGGGTTAGGTTTCTCTTTCAAACTTTTTAGACCATCTTAGGATAGCCTTAAGATTCACTTATAAAATGTCTAGTAATGATCACTTAGGCATCCATGTGGCTTTTATTTTATCATAATATTTTCAAAATTCCACCCATAAATATCTAATCCCTAGTATAGATATCCCCGTGGTTCATTCTCTTACCTTAGATCCATCTACTTCCACTTATAAACATCTAGCCCTTAGTAAGATATCCCTATGGTTCCTCTTTTCATTCCATTCTCTAATCAAACTTAACCTATAAATATTTGGAAATAAGCACACAAACATCCCTATGGTTCCTTTTTTACCTACCATTTACCCTAAAATTCAACCATGCCTTTCACCTAAACATGTCTAAATCCTGACTTAGACATCCCTTTAGTTCTTTTTTTCCATCTAACATTACCTTGGTTTCACACTTATCAAAATTGCCAATTCAGATAGGTAATTTTGATAAGGGGGTAGCTGTGAACCCATAAATTACACCTTCCTATACCATACTTACCCCTAAAGTTGGTTCCTAGGTCTGGAAGCTGAAATAGGTCAAGAATAGTAAAAAATGGGCTGAATCGATGGACTCAAGGCCTATAACGCAGAGCCTAATATGGTAACTGCATAAACCAATGCTGTCGTGTGGTCACAATTTGATGACCACACATGCCACATGCGATCACTACTTTATCTCATAATCCCACATTGAAAAATTAGCTTTTTTCACCTCCAGCCTTCAGCCTATATAAATTAACCCCCCAGCTCATTTGGGGACACCTTTTAACCTCTTTACAACTTGGCTTGCTTGATTAGCCTTTGCATTAAGCAAACCATCTTCACAAGCCTAATCCACCAAGGAACGAGCTTTTTATTTGAAAGTTTTCTTTTATTTTTATTTTTGCTTTGTTATTGCTCCTTGCTTTACAAAGCAAGCTAGGTTGCGACTTTCTGAGTTGACCCATCAAGTCAAAAGTTTTATGCTGTTTGAGGCAAGCACTTGCCATTTCACAAAATGGACCACATACATCACTATGTATGAGTTCCAAAACTTCTTTGACTTTTTCATTTTGTATATTGCCTTGGATACAAGACTCATAAATTAAAGTAGGTTCACCACCCATAGGGTTAAGGATCCCTATTTTCTCCAATTTTGATATCATATCTTTGGCAATATGACTTAGTCTAAGATGCCAAATTTGTTTTGAAGTAGGAGTTATTTTTATCATGGCATTTATATTATTTATGCTTCAAGTTGTATTATTATTACCATTATCTAAATAATAAAGACCATCAAGTATATAATCCATACCAGTGATTCTATTACAATAATAGATAATACAAATATCTATTATTGAATAAGAGTTTATAACCTATACTAGTCAAACTAGTTACAGAAATGATGTTCTTATATTCATTAGGAATGTACAAAATATCTTTTAATAATAGTACATAATTGAAAAGATCAATGGAAGTCAATCCAATGGCTTTGGCTGCAATACTTGCTCCATTTTTGAGCTTTAGGATCACTTCCCCTTTCTCTAAGCTTCTAGTGCTTGTCATTTTCTGCATAAAAGTATAAATATAAGAACTTGCACCACTAGCAAGTATCCGAGCCTCAAACCATATGAAATATTGGAAATCAAATAATTAAAAGGCATACCTTCCAAAGGCTTGCCCTTCCCTTTGTTCTTTTTATTGCCCTTCAAGGATTCCAAATAGTTTGGGCAATTTTTTCTCCAATATCCACTTATGTCATAATGGAAACACTTTCCACTACCATTCGAAGTTGTGTTTATGGACTTGTCTTTGCTTACCTCACTACTTAGCCTGAATTTAGAGTCTTTCTTTTTGCTTTTCTTCTTAGTAGTCTTACTACTAGAAGATGCAAATAAAGCAACCTCCTTACCTTTGCCTTTTATAGAATTTTATGCAATCACAAGCCTATATGTAATTCAGCAAGAGTAGATTCCATCTTATTCATATGATAGTTCCTGATGAAATTATTGAAGGAATCAGGTAGGGATTGAAGGATCAAATTTGTTTGAAGGTTGGAATCCATAGAGAAGTCTAAATTCTCTAATTACTCATGAGCCTGATCATCTTATGAACATGTGGCCCAACCTTCTCTCCCTCTTGTATCTTGGTTTGGAACAACTATTTTAATATCTCATATCTAGCACTTCTACTCTCTTCTCCATATAGCTCACGCAAATGGATAAGAATGCCCTTAGCCTTAACATAACTCTCATATTGTTAATGCAAATCACTTGACAAAGAAGCCAACATAATACATCTTGCCAATATATGATCCTCTTGACACCTCCTTAAGGTAGCATGTTCCTTAGCAAAGGCCCCTTCAAGTAAGGGTCCAGGAACATTAGAATCAAGTACATAGGCAATCTTTTCATAAGCAAGGACCAATTTAAGGTTTCGATACTAGTCCACAAAATTAGGTCCCGTGAGTTTGTTATCAGAAAGCATGCTTGCGATGGGACATGATTTGCTCATTTTAACATAATACTACAGAAAATAAAAAGATTATTAGTGTTATGTAAAAAATAACTTCCATAATGATTTGGTCTTTAATCATAATGGTGCTCCATTAACTTTTTGATTCTTACACTTCTAAGTAGGAAATGGAAATCCCATTGGGGTGGATTTCTAGTGGGTGATTGAATTCTTATAAGACTATCAATAATCTCAGATACACATTGTCTTTATTGAGAATTTGATATCTAATAAGTGAACACTTGTTCATCATAACTCTTTGTGAGGCTCAATCAATCTGGTTCCTAATGCTTCCAACCTCATATACACTTTGTCATTATTGGTCATACACATTGGTTAAGTCAAACCCATTAGACCAATAAGCATAAAGAATTTAACATTGCAAGACTAAGGTACTCTTTGTCATTATTGCCAAGCTATGCATCTCATACTTGCAACATCACATCCTATCTAATAACTTCAAAGAAATTATTGTTCTAATGGAGAATCATGACTTGATATTTCATTTGGAAGATTTTTGAGCTTTAATTTTAGGTCTCACTTTGCACATTATTCATATTAGCATACATCACATGTATAATATATATCACTAAATGAACAAGTAAATATAAGTTTAATCATGGATTAGCTATGGGCTCAATTCCTAACCACAAGGAATGAAATTTAGCTTAATCAAATTACAAATGTAAGATTACAACACCTGAATCTTCATGCTTCCACTAGGCATCTTGATGGGTTGAAACTCTTCTTATTCTTACATCTCTATATCACCATATGTATACTTGGTATAGTAAGGTGAGAATTACAATAACAAAAGAGTTCATAAGGCTTAATGAAATTAATTAAAACCTAAATAAGTAATTAACCTTTAACTATATTTCCATAATAAAAAGCATACATAATGATTTTCTAGTCCATGATAAACTATTCATGCCTTTCAAACAAACAACAAACATAAATACAACAATTGCAATTATTGGTATGTTGTTAAATTTTGAAATATATCCAAAACCACTTTGAATATCACATATTTGGGGTTTTCATAGCTTAAAATCACATTTAAAGTCATAAAATTTGTTTAATTGAAATTATAGTCCAAAAAAATTTTAAAAATAAAAAAGTTGGAAAAAAGAAACAGTGGGAATCGCAACCTATTATTGTTGCCGCGATTTTGAAGCGATCATATTGCGGTCATGATATGTGTTTAGCAGCCATAACTTAGTTATAAGAAAAGCTAATGCTAAAGTTAGAATTCGGTCAGCCATAACACATTCATGGTTAGGACACAAGTATCATGGTCTCAATAAGTATTTTGCGAGCGCTACTACTATCTCATGATAGCAAACTTAGTTTAGTGGGCATTAAATAGATGTTGCGGTTGTGATTGTTAGATCCGTCAACACAACATTTGTGCAAAAATTTTTTCCAACTCAATTTTAATCAACACAAAAACACCTATAGCAATATATACAATGGTTTTACACATAAATTAGGTGGCTTTGATACCAATTGAAGGAATATTGGGCATAAATTAAGTAGAAGCAATATGGTGGGTGAAATTTCAAACATTTTAAAATTTCAATTTCACCCAAATGGGTTTAATAATCATTCAAGCAATCATCTAATTAATGTGTAAAACATAAATGAAAGAAAGAAGAGCAAGTGGTAATCAAATTACCTCTTAAAGCCTAACAACTTTGATTTTTCCTTCTTTTCCAAAATCTTCCTAAGTATTAAGCCTCTAGACCATCCATACCAAGCTCCACCTCTAAGGTTCACTTTGATTTGCGTAGATATTCTTGATTCCCCCCTTGATAGCCAAATTGGATTCAAGATCTTCTTTAACAAATCTCTGGTGATTTTATTTCTTTTTAATGCTATGGAAATATCTTTTCAATTCAAAAAACTTTTATTCTTTCACAAAGAACAAAAAATGAAGATAATAAATTTGAAGAACACTTCTTCTTTTTCATTTTTTTTCCTCAAAACTTAGTTCTTAAGTTATCTCTATAGCAAAGATGTGCAAAAAGTTCTCTAACTATTGCAATATTAAGCATCATCATTTTCCTTATATAGCTAACCACTTTCTTGAGTATAAGCAAATAAATTAGATATTTTAAATTTTGCTTTATGCTTTACACTTTAGGTTTAAATGAAAAATACCATCTTCCCCTTTATGGTTATTTCCATTAAACCTTAAATAGTTAAATGACCATTTTGACTTTGGTAGACTTTCTCTAATCCCTGAAATCATCACATAGGCTTTAGGGTTATAGAGAATCTCTAACTCCTAAATTGCCTCTCTCTATATCTTATATGGGCTTAGGCTATTTAGGGTTTTCTCCAAAGTTCAAAATCAATTCTTTTAAATTATCCATAGTCTTAATTAATTTAATCCTTTTCATTTATATCACATACAAATTAGATTTTAATTAATAAGAAATCTTTTTTGGATTTAAATTTCAAGAAATACTAGGGTCTTTGTAAGTTTAATTACAAGTTCAATTATTTTACCACTAATCAATTAATTACATACTTTAATTAATTATTATGGTAAACCTTTTATTCTTGAAAAGTGAATATTTTTGGGTGTGTAACTCTCTATGTTCATATCTAATTAGCAATTAGATTGTGAAAACATTTTTATCTACTAACGTGAAATCCCTATTTGACCTTTAATCGCATAAGTCATGATTGACACCTAGCATAGTATATCATGACTACCTAATTAGAATGAATGTAATTGTTTTACTTATTTATTTTATGGACCATTGATCATAATTAACGTACACTAAAATCCCTTCATTATGAAATGCCAATCTTAGCTCAAATCATGGATTTGTCAAACCTTAATATGCTTCAATCGTATGTCTATACCTCGATTCTAATGCTTGATAAAATTGATTCCTATTACAAATCCTTTCTAGTAAATCTTTACTACCTCGGCCAAGGATTTGATTATCAAGAATAATTAGATAGTATAGGATTTCTTCCTTGTTTATTCAAGTTAATAAATTCTCTCTTGGTGATCACTTACCTTCCTATATAACTAGTTAGAACTATCACATACCATATAATTTTACTTGAATAGCATTAGTATGTAAGCAATAATAAATTCTAACTATTGATGAATGAGATACAATGTTCCTCAAGTCAAAGGACTATATGTACAATTACCACCTAGATGATGATTTATTGACTAGCGATGAAACTCCATGTTATCTTCATCTAACATCATAGTTTAACTATTCATTATATGAATATCAACATGTTTATATCGACAACATTTGTCAAACATCATGATGCTCATTGTCTCTATAATCATAAGTATCACATACTGATTATAGATTATAAATTGAGGTGATGGTCTTCTAGAATTAATGATGCCCAGCGATTAATCCTATAACTATGAACATTAAAAAGTATTTGTTTAATAGCGATCTACCATCCATAGTTTGAACATTTGAGAATAGATCATCTTTTTAAAATAATTATGGACTACAAATATATATTTAATTCAATGGAATAATTTCATTTATAAACATATATTTTAATGCCATTTAGGGATAATGTTTTACATTTATATGACATATACACTTGTAATACCCAAGGTTTCCCTAGCCCATTAGAGTTAGCAATGGTGTCATAGGAGATTTAATGTATAATGAATAAAGAATGAAATTAATTTTGATAAGCATCTTAATAGTAAAATGGAAGTCAAACTAAGTTTGGCTTAATGTGACTACGTTAATTATTTATTTGAAATGTGACTAGTGCTAGTGAATGGGTATGAATATAACACCTAAACATCTCCTAAATCATTAGAGATAATAATAATAATGACATGAGAAGTAGATTTTAAGCAAAGCTATAATGGCAAAATAGAAGTCAAACTTAATTTGATCTAGTGAGCCTACATGATTTACTTGCTGGAACAATGCTATTAAAGGACTAGTAAATGTACATTATAAAGTGAATAAAATTTATCTAATAATGTTTAGATTGTGTAGTTAAATTAGAAAGTAAAAGTATGTATACCTGTGAACCCTCATTTCAACACCTCCAAAATTAATTCTGAACTCACCAGTGCTGACTGAAATACTTTTTAGCACAATATGATGCTTTTCCTATCCTAATTGGACCTTTTGTACCAGACAATACTTTTCCAAAACTAATTGGATTTTTTCTCAGACTAATTATCCAGTCATTCTAAAATTAATTTCAAGTCTATCGATACTGATCGTTAAGATTTCTGAACTATGTAATTCTCAAAAACTGACTAGGAAGTCGTGGAGCCACGTCAGCTCTGATATGGATCCACGTTAGTGTCTGCTCAATGCTGTCTAGAGATGACGCGGATCAGTGTCCATCTGCGCAGAGTCATGTCCTGTCCCTCTGTTCAACTTGAGAAATGACCAAATTACCCCTCTAGCCCAATTTCCAACCCTTTTTAGCCCTACGCCTCATTGTCTTTTCACATTTTCACTACCTAAACTACTCTCAAACCCCCTTCCCTATAAATAGGCCCTCTATTTCTCATTTCACTTCACTCCAAGGTTGATATTGCTTACTATTTATCAACTTTTCTTCTTCTTCTCCCTCCATCCACTCTGTAATTATTTAATTAATTTCTTCACTCAAATCAAGTTAATTAATCATTTTAATTAACTAAGTTTTTTTAAAAAATACTCAAAAGTTAATTAATTAATTAATCTTTTTAATTAATTAATTACTTCCTTTTTTAAAATAAAATAAAAGGAAAAAAATCTTTTTTCCACTCATCCACTATTTTAATTAATTAATTAATCATTTTAATTAATTAATTCATTCACTAATAATTTTTTATCAATCCAATCGTCCAGTCCCATAAAACAGAACTTCGGTCCGATAAAACACTTTTTCCATCTTGTGCACCAAAATCCAAGGTATTTTTCATCAACTCATCCTCCAAACTAAAAATTATTTAAATCAATCCGTGAACCCCTCTACTTAACCATGGAATGAACTACGTAGGTTTTGAACCCATTCAATAAGGTACATAGGCACGTTTGAAATTTAAATCCAAACTTCAAATCCAAATTTTCAAATTAAATTTGTTTTCCATTTTTCCAAATGTAATTAATTGCTTTCTAAATAATATTTGTAAAGAAATCTGTGGTCTTCCTAGAATCCCATAAGGGCTAGAGAAGACATCCCAATTTTTATCAATGTAACTATCTTAATTAAAATTAAGGAGTGATTATGTGGTTCCCCTAAATCCTTAAGGATTAGAGGGAATACTCTCCTTAATTTGTGAATGTTTATTTTAATTGTTTTATCAATCCTCATGCATTCATGTTATGTTATATTTGTGCATTTTATTTATAATTATCATCTTATAAATGTCATTCATGAAATCAATTTTTCAAAGTCAAAATTAAATTTAAGAGCCAAATTTTAATTATTTAATAAAAAACATAGTCCCTGAACTCAACTTGGTTCAAGGCTAGTGATTTTATCCATGGGTAAATTAATTAAAAATTAATGAATTGGAGTCAAATTGGGTTTTTTCCTTAATGTTTTCCCAACTAAATAAAATTAAGATGGTGACTCCTAAAATCATTTTCAAAAACAACCAATTCGAGCCTTGAGGGTTCCATTGTGAGTCTAAACCTAAATGAGCATACTCATTCCTTGTAGTGGATATGGCTGATGCTCAGGCGAGCACTCATAGCTGGCAACTCCATTGGGGACTGGTTGCCTTTTTTAAAATAAAAAGGAAAATAAGAGAATTATTATTTTGTTAAGGAAAAATTTTTCTAAAATAATCTCCATTTGGCTCATTAAGTAAAATTTGATTTTCATGCATCACTTTGCATAATAAAGGCTCTTGCTAACCTTAGCTTTAGGAAAACTTTTGGATGGTGAGTAGCATTGGCTCAACAACTCTCTTTGAGTATATTGGCAGATAGTGAAAGCGTTCCACCCCACGATGAATCTTTGATCATTTTGGTAGTGTAATGAGCAATTATTACTGTTATGCCGGTATGAGGCTCTTTGCCTCACATGTGATTAGGTATATTGATGCTCTAGTGGGACGAGACCCTTAATCAAACCACCCTTCACCCATGTGGATGTAGTCACCCTAGCGTTGCCCTAGGTTCCATGTACCGTAATAATGGAGACACTTATACATATGCTTGTGAAATCTTTTTTGACATGCATTATGACATTATAATGCATACATAACATAAGAAACTCGACAAGGTAAACCCACTAACACCATAAAGACCCAAACTAGTGGTCTGTTACTCCAAAACACCTTACACACTCACCTTGTTAACATGTAAATCTGGTGACCAACCGTGTGGAAGGAATCTTTTTCCTGATACTCCTTCCCTCCCCTTTTTCACAATTTTGTCTTCTTATATGTTTTTCTGTTTTTTGTTTTCAAGGTAGCAATGCCTAACACCTCTACCTCTTTCGACCAAGATGCAATGAGCACCTTTTTTGCCAACCTCCTCAAGAAATAAGAGGAGACTTTTTAAGCCACACTCACCACCACTCTTAAGACTGAAGCCGACACTTTCACCTATGCTCTTAATGTCTAGTCCACCACTTTCACTAATGCTCTCAATTCCTAATGCCAATCCAACATCAATGAGTTTAAGGAAATGACCAATGCCACTATCACTCCTCCCCTTGTTTAGCCTGCTTCTTCTCAAGTTAGAACAAGCCATGCCTCCACTTTTACTCCCCTTATTATTGATCTCACCGATAAAGGGAAAGCTCTTAAAACACCTACCTCTCCTCCTTTAGATGTAAATGCCACTACTCCCACTCTCACTGTGAATCCTTTTCAAAGTGGAGATTTCTCTAGCTTCCCTGAAGCCAAGAGATTGATGGAAAAATTTATAGCCATAGAGCGATCCATCAAAAATATAAAGAAGCACGAATACATGATAAATGCCGATTCTCTTGCTCTTTCCTGAATGTTAGAGTTCCACCAAAATTCAAGATGTCCATGATGGATAAATTCAATGGCACAACTTTCCCTAAGATCCACCTCAAGATGTATGTTGGTGCAATGAGACCTTTCGACATGGATGATGAGCTTCTTGCTCAGTTATTCTAGCAATCTTTAATTGGGGCTACAGTCAAGTAACTATTGGATCTCAACCAAAATCACAAAAAGACATGGGATGACATTCGCAATGCTTTTGTTAGACAATACCATTACAACATAGAAGTGGATGTCACCTGTCGAGATTTAGAGACCACTAAGCAATACCAAAGAGAGTCCTTCATTGTGTTCCTTATAAGGTGGAGGGTGAAAGTGGCTCAAATGGTACACCATCCATCTGAGGAAGGGCAAATCAACATTATCATAAAAAATCTCCTCCCCCAATACCAAATTCACTTACGAACCCAATATCTCCTAGACTTTAAGGCTTCTAAAATCGAGGATTTGATTCAATCTGGTCAAATCAAGGATGAATCCTCGAGTTTGAGATACGATAAGAACACTAGTTTCACCTCTAATACCACTCACTCCACCCTCTAAAAGGGAGGAGAAATTAATATTGTCTCTTACCATTAACCTATGAGATTGGAAAGAAGAAGTTTCTCAGAGTTAGGAATGCTTTTGAGCATTATCTATAAGAAGGTCCTAGAAGCCCATCTCGTTAAACCCTTAGAGCTAAGACCACCCCCTAATCCTTTACCCAAGAACTATAACGCTAGTAAGCGATGTGATTATCACTAAGGACCCAAGCATAAAATGGATGCTTATATAGCTCTAAGGCATCAAATTCAAGACCTAATAGACAATGGAGACATCATTGCTTCGAGAGCTAAGCCTAAAATCACCATAAATTCTTTGCCTAATCACCAAGCAAATATCAATTTTATTTCTTTTGATGAATTGGGATTTGATCCTCTTTCTCTCATCTACTCTACTTCAGGCTATTTTTGTGTATTTGATATAAATGATTTTGTCACCAAAGTCGATGCGATCACCCCAGAGTCAAAGAGTTCTCCCACCACCTCCATAACTTATAGATTCAAACCCAGTAAGTCATGCCATCCCTCATCCTATTAAAAAATTAAAACCTTATAATGAACCAGGGGAGGATCCTATTCTTAAGCAATTAAAGAAAACCCAAGTGAACATATAAATTTGGAGCGTCATCTAGTCTTCTTACTCTCATCGCCAAGCTCTTTAGAAGGCCTTGAATTAATGTCAGGCTCCTATTGATATCTCACTTGAGACCCTCATGGCATCTTTTACCAACACTAGCAAATCCATGACCATTTCTTTCAGTGATCATGACATCACTTACGGAGAAAAAAGCCACAACCATGCTCTTTACATCACAGTGATGACCCGAGGCAAAATTGTGCCTATAGTGTTAGTAGATGATGGGTTCACTATGAAAGTATGTCCATTAAAAGTGGCTAGCTGCTTAGGAGTGGAAGCTTCAAATTTTATCCCATTGATCCAAGTGGTGAGAGCATATGAAAACACTAAGATAGATGTCTTAGGAGTAGCAAATCTTGACGTCACAATTAGACCAGTGACAATGGCAATCCCATTTCAAGTGATTGACATCCCAGCCTATTTCAATCTCCTACTTGGTAGGCTGTGGATCAACCAAGTAAAGGTAGTCCCCTCCTCCTTGCACTAGAAGTTGAAGTTTTCTTATGGTATAAATATCATAACCATCCAAGCTGATGTATATGGGAAAAGTGAAATTCTGAGTTTTGTGACAATTTTGGAAATTAAGCCCATACCCTCTACCATTCCTCTGTCTAGCTTCTCATTTGATACTATCCAGTTCATTCAAGGAGAAGGTAAAGAGTTTGTTCCTTTTGACTTTGATCCATATGGTAATGTGGTAGTAGCTAACATGAAGAAGAAAATGGATTATTTTCCAGGTTTAGGGCTTGGAAAGAACCAGTAAGGGATCGCCCAATTTCTTGAGTGTCCTACTACCACTCCCCTTTTTTGTCCTTGGCTATGTGCCTAAGCTCAAAGATATTATGGAATTGGAGGAAAGGGCCAAACTGAGAGTTGAAGCCAAGAGGCAAGGTGAGACATATGATTGGCCCATGTGCCTTTACTTCAAAACTCTTAATCGATATTTCATGAAATAAGGAGAAGATTTCCCTTACTATGGCTTTCTAGAACCTTGGTTCTATCTTATTTCTAAGAAACTAATCCTTAATTTTGAATTTTTGTTTGATATTAGGCTTAATCTAGAGGAATGCAAGTCCATTTATCAATAAGAGGGGGATTAGGAAACAAGCATAGAGCCCTCTCTTTTTGAGACCATTTATATGATCACTAGACACCAATAATTTGATCCCACTAAGTTCATTCAACCATCCCAAGTACTATTGAATAACTGGTATTTTGAGAAGAGCACTAGGCTTGTTATGTCCTCATCTGAGTCCTTTGAGTCTAAGTTAGAGTCAGAGTCCCCATAAGTCTGTGTATGAGTCTATTGAGTCATTTTAGTCTTTCTTGTCAAATTTTGTAACCCATCTCCTGGGATTATCCTTTTAAGCTGTTGTAACCCATGATGATAGGACCTTTATCTTTAATAAAATGAACAAGTTTTCTACTTACTTCCCTAACTCTCTATGCTCTGCTTCCTCTAACTTATCATTAAATAAGAAATTTGAAAAAGAAATAAAAAATGAAAAAGTCAAAGAACCAATCAACTATGGTACAAAGGAAAATCGCAAAATTACATACATCGCATCTGCATATTTTGATACACAGGCATTAGTAGAAAAAGTTCGTGAGTTCTTGGACTGTTTTGCATGGGAGCCTAAGGATATGGTTGGGGTAGATTCGAGCATAGCAGTTTATAAGATCCCCACTAACGAACATGTGAAGCTTGTAAAGTAGAAACTGAGAAGAATGAAGACAGAATGGTTTTTGAAGATCGAGGAGGAAGTAACTAAGTTGTTAGATAATGGATTCATCAAGCCCATCATTTATCCCTCATGTTTGGCTAACATAGTGCCTATTCTAAGAAGGATGGAAAGGTTCGGATGTGTGTTGATTATAGGGACCTCAACAAGGCTTGCCTAAAGGATGATTTCCTTTTGCCTCATATTGATTTGCTTGTGGATTGTATGGCTAGTGCATCAGTGGTCTTTTAGACTAATCTCTAAGTGGGTTACAACTAGATCAAAGTCCATGCCCTTGATAAGGAAAAGACATCCATTGTGATAGAGTGGGGAACCTACTGTTATCGAGTAATGCCTTTTGGTTTAAAGAATGCTAGGGCAACTTATCAAAGAATGGCCACTACTATATTCCACGACATGATGCATAAGGATGTTGAGGTATTTGTGGATGACATGTTTATAAAATCTAAAACTCTTGAGGGCCATTATGAAGCACTAGACCAATTCTTCACTAGGTTCAGATAGAACAATCTTAAATTGAATCCAGCTAAGTGCCTTTTTGGTGCCTTTTCAAGTGTGTTTCTAGGGGCGCCTAATTAGCCAAAGATGTATAGAAGTGGATCCAACTACGTCAAAGGCAATTATAGAGATGCATCCCCCTAAAATTGAAAAGGAGATTAAAGGTTTTCTAGGTCGCATATAGTATATCAGCCATTTTGTTGCATAATTGGCAGACACCTGTGGACCGATTTTCAAGCTACTAAGGAAAGGAGCCTCTAAGCAGTTGAATGAAGAATGGCGAAAAGCCTTTGATAGAATCAAGCAATACCTCCTGAACCTACCAATACTACAACCCCCAAGGCTCGGTCAGCCATTATTGCTCTACTTATCAGTAACTTCAGAAGCTATAGGTGCGATGCTTGCCCAAAATGCTCTGGACTCATATAAAGAGAATGTTATTTACTATTTAAGCAAACGTGCATTGGCTCATAAGCTTAGGTATAACCATATTAAGTAATTATGCCTAGCCTTGGTGTGGGTATGCCATAAGCTCTAGCACTATTTATGCTCATATACAACCCATGTGCTAGTAGAGATGAGCCTCTTAAAATTCCTTATGGAGAGAATAGTTCTTAACAGCAAAATGGCACGATGGATGGCAGTTCTCACAACATTTGACCTAAAGTACATCCCAAGAAAAGTAGTTAAAAGAAGCATAATTAATTATCAACTCGCTCTGGACTCATATAAAGAGAAAGCCATTTACTATTTAAGCAAACGTGCACTGGCTCATAAGCTTAGGTATAACCATATCAAGCAATTATGCCTAGCCTTGGTGTGGGTATGCCATAAACTCTAGCACTATCTATGCTCATATATAACCCACGTGCTAGCAGAGAGGAGCCTCTTGAAATTCCTTATGGAGAGAATAGTTCTTAATAGCAAAATGGCATGATGGATGGCAGTTCTCGCAGCATTTGACCTAAAGTACATCCTAAGAAAAGTAGTTAAAAGAAGCATAATTAATTATCAACTCGCTCCTGCCTCTATGAAAGGTGAAGTAATTGAGTCTGACTTCTCGGATGAGGACATTTTGATCATAGATCCTAATGTATAGAAGTTATTCTTTGATGGTGCCTCTAATAGTAAAGGCTACGGAGCTAGTATGGTTTTGGTCACCCCTAAAGGAGATCATCTATCTATAGCAATCATGATAGCATCTAATGTAACCAATAATAAAGCAGAATATGAGGCATGTATAGCTAGTCTAGAGGTGGCCATTAATATGAGAATACTTAAAGGTCTATGGTGATTCTAACCTCATTATTTCCCAAGCCCTCAGTAAGTGGAAAATTAGAGAAGAGCATTTGATTCCTTACCATCAATGCTTGAATGACTTAGCTGAGAATTTTTATGAACTCTCTTTTCAGTACTTACCAAGAGTAAAGAATCAATTCATCGATACTCTAGTCATCTTAGACTCAATGACAAACATGAGCGATAATGAAATATACAGGCCTATCGTCATTGAAGTAAAGTGGCAGCCTGGATATTACACTATGCGCATTAGTATTCAGCTAGCTGATGCTAAGCCCTATTCTTGGGACATCCTCAGTTACATCTAGAATGGTAAGTATCTAGAAGGGCCCTCGAAAGTAGATCGGAGAACCCTAAGGTAGTTGTTTGCTAGTTTTATTCCTAACGGCGATGTGTTATATATGAGAGCCTCGGACAACATCCATCTGTGATGTGTGACCAAAAAAGAAGCCCAACAAATTATAGAGTGGGTCTATGGTGGAGAGGAAGGCCCATACATGAATGGTGTAGCTTTGGCATAAAAGATAGCAAATTTGGGCTAACTTTGGCTAACCATGAATGAGGACTACACTAAGTATGTGCAAAAGTGTCATAAATGTCAAATCTTTACCAAGCTCCAACATCAGCCCTTTGTTCCTTTAAATCTGATAACAACAACATTGCATTTTGCTACCTAGGGCATAGATGTCATCGAGAGGATATCTCTGAAGTCCTCCAGTAAACATGAGTACATTCTAGTAGCTGTAGACTACTTTAGAAAGTGGATTGAGGTAGTGCCATATCAAGTCTTAAATGCAAAGAAGGTGGTACACTTCATTCAAACCAATATCCTTTATTGATATGGAACCCCTTTCAAGATAATCACAGATAATGGCTCCTACTTTCAAAAAGAGGTAGTCCACCTACTTCAGATAAAAAGGATTCAACATTACCGCTCCTCTCCTTACTGACCATAGACTAATGGTGCAGTTGAAGCTATCAATAAGACCACTAAGACTATTTTGTAGAAAGTTATTGAGAAACATAAAGATTAACATGAACAACTGCTTGCTACTTTATAGGGATACATAACTACTGTTTGTACTCCAATAGGGCAACCCCATATGCTTTGGTATATGGAATAGAGGTTGTCCTTCCCATTGAGATGCAAATTCAATCTATTAGGGTAATGAGAGAAAGCCAGTTGACCGAGGCAGACTGGATAAAAGGATATCATGAGCAATTGAATGCTATTGATGAGAAGAGAATGGATGCCTTGTACAAAATTTAGGGCTACCAACAGAGGCTAGCTAGACATTTTAACAAGAAGGTAAAGGATAGGGTTTTAGAGGAAGGGAATGTGGTTCTGAAAGAGATTAGGGCCTTGGTCCATGATCCAAGGGGAAAGTTTAGACCAAATAGGGCCGGACCATATGTGCTCAAGAAGATTTTATCTGGCAAAGGCACCATCCTTGTGGACATGGAAGAAAATGAGTTCTCTAATCCCTGTAATCTCAATTAACTAAAAAGATATTTTTTCTGAGGATGACATCTACATCCTTTTTATCTATTTTTTGTTCAAACCAATGTATTCAGAACTATATGGACCTGATTCTTCTTGAAGAAAAAGTAAAAAAATTGATGATAATGATAACTATAAGAGATACGTAGACAGCCTGACTCGGGTGTGGTTAAAAGTATAAAGTAAAAGTATTTTGTTTGCATCACAATCTCATCTTCTTTATGTTCAGTGCATCATTTAGTTCTTTTATCTAAACAAAAAAATAAAATAAAATTAAGAAAAGAAAATGCTCACTAAGTTGAAAACTCAAAAGGGTGGCTTAGGCTAAAATTAGAGCAAAAGTAAAGGTATCTCATATAATGATGATCAGATTTTACAAAAGCATACAATCCATCATCACAAAAAGGATAGCCTTTATCTATACCTATGGCTTATCTTGTAGTCATGTCAGCTTATAAAAATATACAAAATAAAAACTTGCAGCGAGTATCCTAACAATCAATAAAATAGGTAGACGACTATCTCTACCTAGTCAACCCTCCTCCTCCTCCTCCTAGGATGAACATCTTCCTCAAAATCAGACCCTGCCACAATCTCTTTAACTATCATGCCCCTTATCCTAGTCTTTGTATCCTCCTCCATAATGTTAATAGTTGGAACACTTGCAGTATTAGAACTACTCATTGTGGTCGCTCTAGTCGCCCTACTCTGAGTCTTAGTAACTCCAGAGCCACTCCCTATAGTCATGCCTAAAACTCTCCTCTGAGAGCCAGTAGCTCTCGAACTACCCGCTATAACCCTCATCTATATCAAAGTTGGTGCAGTTGGAGTTTCCTTTTATACTCTGGTAATGGCAGTTCTCCTATGCAGACTCACTGCTATAATCCTTCTTTATACAACCACAATAGTGTCATCCTAGCATCTAACTGCAGTCACAATCCTCTGAGATACTGCCACTATAGTCTAGGTTACTACTACAGCCTGTAGTGTCGATCCTTCTATAACACCTCTAGTCTCTCTCCCATGTTGGGCTGTCTCCTTTATCCTAGCAATAGTCCCCAAGTCACTAGTATCTGTAACAACTGCCTCCTCCATCTCGTCATCCTCTATCTCCCTGAGTAAGGCAGCCTAGTGCTCTCTCTCAATTGGCTAGATAGTCTTAGTCAACCAACTACGATACCTTTCAATAGTACCAAAGCCGACCTCTGGTCACACTACATGGAAACTCCTCATCCACCCTCTTTTGATGGCCTTAGCAATGGGAGCCGTGATATGTGTAGACTCTAAGAAAGGCACAACTGGGGCCACATCTTGAGTCTGACCCATCTATCGCAAGACCCTTATACCCTAGTAAAATTGTGTCCATACTAAGCCCAAGAGACAGACCACCTGATACTCATGGCTCATCATCATAAAAGACCTAATCCCGTATCATTGGCAATGCCAGAGTATGTCCTTTGGGGCAAGCTCAAAGAGCCATCCAATCCACTCTCGAACTGATCCCTGCCTCACCAAGATGGGTCGCATCTAATACTAAATGGCTATATATGAGCTCCTGGCCAGAGCAACAACCACCCTCAAGTAGTCCATCAACCATACCTATAAAATAAATTAAAAATAAAAAATTAGACATCTGCAAAATACCCATCCTACAAAGCATAAGAATAGATAAATTTCTTATTTTTTTCCTCACTTGAAGGACTATTGGAGATATAGTCCATCTCTCTAAGCTTCAAACAAAATAGTTAAGACTCATTAATGTCTCCGCCAGCATGGCCCCAATCATAGATTGACTATGCTCCATTTGTAGTACTAAGCTTGCCACTCTGGCATCTCCCTAATTGATGGGCCCGAGAAACAAATATCTAACTGTAAGGTAGAATACGGAAGCTTGCATCTTGAGCTTCTATCTCCCTGTGTCGCCCTAGTCACTAGAATCCTAAAATTCCTTAATGGTAGTAGTCAGATTCAACTGCCCTTCTACCACCATGGAACTAGTTATGTCTTCTGGCAAAGCTAAAAATTCTTGAAAAACTCTATAGTGCCTAACTCTGAACTCTGGCACTACTAGAGCCACCTTTGGATCATTGCCAAGTATGGCACATAACTCCTTAAATGTGCAGCACAGCTCCTCTATACTTACATCGAATCGAAAAACTTGTGCCACTGGATCACAAAATTGGGAACACGCCCTCAAGAAGTCCAAATCTACCTAACTCCTCCCAAAGCCGCCATAGCCATAATTTTATAATTACCCAAATTTATCTTATCCACTTTGTCGAGTTTCTTCATCCACATATGCATATAGTGGTTGAAGTATGGCTCTATGAATGTGAAAAAGAAGTGAAATGATTGAAGAAAAGTGAAAAATTGGGAAAAAGAAGAGAAAGTTAACAAATAAGTAGAGTTTTGGCTCTCAAGTGAAAAATTAATAAATTTTCCTTTGAATTTCTGCCTATATATAGGCTATAAGCTGTTAACATAAAAAAGTGCCAGATTTCTGTAGAAAAAATGGATTTGCTATCTGACAAGTGTATGGATGCATGGCCCTACTGCACGGATTTGCATTGATGTCACACTGTTGCCGCCCAGTGGACGTGCAGAATCATGCAGAGCCTTTGTGGATCTGTGCCCCACCTCGATGACCATTCCCCTTTTGTAGCCCTTCCCCCGACTTATCTTCTTTGCCATAGGTTCCCATGACTTAATTTTGAAATCTAAAGTTGAGGCATAAACTATTTTCTCCCCCTTTGGGATGAAAGACTCAGAATGGAACACTTTTGAAACCTCCCAAAGCCATATAGGAGCCATAATTTAGCAAGAATCGAATCAAGAGTCATCATCATTCACCTCATTCGTGACATGCATTCATATAGTCATTAAGTATACATTCATAAGACAAGATAATAAATAAGTCATACAGCAAATTAAGCATACATAGGTATGCATTAATCATACATACATACATCAGAGCATACAATCATCCTAAGATAGTTCCATTTCTAAAAGAGAAAAGGTACAGTCATCTGGAGAAACATAGAGGAAATAGAAAAAAGATGAGATTGGTATCAAAAAGTTGCAATCATCAACCTCCCCTCCATCACCTCTGAGGAGCAGGCCTCCTCACTCTGGTCCTGTGGCTCTGACAGATGAGCACAAGTGAGCATTCCAAAAAGGGCATTCTCCATCCTTCAGGCAATGAGATAAATGCACTGAGTGTACTCCCTAGGTAACTGCATGGAAAAAGACAATATTATTAGCTTCAAATCATTTTTAAGTTTAAGAAAACACAATGACACTTCACCCACAAATCTTTTCTATGGGCAGAAGAGTAAGAAAGACATACCTTAATGTCTTCAAGGATAGGCTGAATACCCAGGCAGACAATGCCGGGAAGATGCTAGACCCTTATAGAGTCCTCAGAGTCATAATAGAAAATCCCCTCTGGCACATGGTACTCCACATCCAAAAGCAAAGCCTTAGGAGTGTAGCTTAGGCCACTGTATGACTAGGGATGAGACCACCAGAAGAGCTAGCAGTGGGAGCTTCAGAAACCATCGACTGAGGAATCTCCCTCGTTATAGTAAGTGTGATAGAAGGATGCCTTTATGATGTAATCTCTTGCATTAAAAAGTGAGTGCATAAGCCTCAGTAGTGCCTATCAGGATGCTAGAAGATGTGTCCCTCATCACTAATAAAAAGCTCTAGCTGACCAAGATTTCCATTCCATACCTTATGTCTACTGGTGGATAACTGGGCACTCGTCATGACCCAAAGAATTGAAAATGTACTCTTTCACCCAAGTAGTACAAGCGAAAGTAGGGAGATCACAATAGTAATCTCTTACATGAAAGGTCCTCTGTTGTCACAACCTAATTTCTAAGCTGTGATTGTTCTAGAGTTTCAAGAGACATAAGGTCACTCAAACCCATAAAACACCATTGATCCTATTATTATTTTACATATTCCATTTGGCCATCTTCCCTAAGATCGAAACCACATTCATTTTTTATCATTTCCCATAATTACTTTAATTGTTCATTTATAACCATCATACTTTAATGCCATCTCATGACTATGAATTGAACATCATTCATAGATATTAACAAATACTATCCATACATTCTTACTTATTATTATGAGTATACATATACTTGACACATGTTATCAATTGTTTACATTATTCTCCAACACAACATACTTTAGTACTAAGCTTTTAGTCACCATGAAGCTCTAGATTGTTTATCCTCAAAATGACACAAGCAATATATACACAACACTTTTATCAAGTCTTAAGCAAAGAAGCATAGCTTAGAGTTTACCTTGCTAACGAATCACCATGACATAGAAAATTATAAACAACTACGGGATGAGACAAGCTCAGTGCATACATAATAATATAACATAACATAAAGGCCATGTAAAGGTCATCACTTGGATTAATTTAACATAACAATGGAGTGATGTTAATCAAAATTAGTCATATTAGACTTTAGAATGAATTTTAGCAGAAATAATAATGTCTTGGAAGCAAAAAGCTTCCCACACATAAATATTAGAGTGGTGGCCTAAACCTTCTCACTCACATGCATCACATTACACAAAACTAATCAGGTCTTGTAGTTAGGCGTCCCTCCTAACAAAGGTTAGGTACTCTTGCCCTACCCACTGGCTTATACCAAATGCATAACGTTTGATGTAATTCCTCACATTAGAGAGGATTTTTGCTTATTCATAGGTATCAACAAAAACATATCCAAAATCTACAATAGGAAATCAATGAAAGATAGTTTGTCATATTAATCATTCTCATCATTGAGCATAACATAGGACTGGGCAAAAGGCTCATCATGGTCAATATCATATAAAGAAGATATGGATTTCCAAAGGGTTTAACAATCAATAGGCAACCATATATCAAATGTTCTTTCAAGTACATGTCAAGGAATGGTAATTCAAATAATTGTTGTAAGAAAAGGCATAGTTACATCATATTATTAAATACTTACCTTAACTCGTTTGCTCCTATTGTTTGTTTGTTCTTGATTAGTTAATTGTCTTTCACAGTCTTGAGCAATTTCTTTGCCCTTGCCTTGAAGTTCTACACCTATAACATTTCAATTACATTAATTAGTAACTAATGGTATTACTAGTTATGTCTTTTACTTGTTTTATTACTTCAGCCTACAATAGAGATGTATCAATAATATTATATACATATACATATCTATTCTTATTTCTGATAATTTCTAGGCTAGGTTCCTCATTCAATTTCATAGTTCCAAGCTTAAATATCAAAATTCCCAAATTGTTCCGTAAACTTTAGAATTTGGGGAAAATTATCGATTTCACTTTCAAACCTCAAATTAACTATAGTTTCATCACATTAACATTTAGGCAATTAATTTCCACTAATTAATTTGAGTTAATTTACTCTTATTCATATGAACCCTAACTTGTCCCACTTATGTCAAATTTGGGAAAAACTCATAATTCTTCATCAACTCTTCAAATTAATTGTAGGAATATGAAATTCACATAACATATAACATATATGATCGCTTAATTATCATAATGTAGTGTTAGAACACCTAGTTTCTCTTTTAACTATATTTATGCCTCTATGGTTTCTAAGTTTTGAATAAAGTTCCCAAAATTCAATTTAACACTTCTAAATCATTTTTCTTCATCTAAGATCATTTAAAACCACATCTTATGTATGATTACACTAGGTTGGCCAAATTTTCTTATGGTGTATAAGGGATTTTATACAATTAAAATACTAAAGTTAACCTTAGAACATAGAAAAGAGAAGGTGAGCATAGTTTCTCACCTCGGTTAGCTTTGATTTGCTAAAGTTCTTATTGCAATTGGTGTAGATAGAATTTCTCTGCTTTGTGTGAGACTTTGGTGTAGAGATAGGCTAAATGTTATTTTGAAACATAATTTTATATATATATATATATATATATATATATATATATATATATATATATTAGATTGGATGGTGAGGATTTGATCAATTTAAGTCCAATGGTTAGCATTTAATCTTAATGAAGGGCTAAGATTTGATCGAGTTCGATGGCTAAGATTCTCTCTACAATGGTGATGATCATCATATGGTGTTGGAGTTCTCAATGTGAACCTAGACTTATGTGTTGAGAAGGTGGGAGTTTAACTTGGTTTAGGATTTTGACTTTGGTCAATTTTTGTGGCTAGTTGTTCACATTTTGTAACTCTTTCTCTACAAGATATTTTGTTTTGTGTTGGCTAACTACTCTAATTAGGCTAACTATTCTAACATATGAACTTGAGGTTACACTAATTATAGTCCCATAGGCTAGCCTATTATTGTTGGGTTTGGGCCTTTGATGACCCAAGGCACAATAACAAGCCCATAACCCGTCAACAAGCCCGCAGTGATAGCAATATGTGCCCTAGGGGCCATATAATAGTTATGTAATAGTATATATTAATTCTCAATGGCATAATAAATATATTCATAATGTGAAAAGGGTTTCATATTATTGAATATAGTCCTTAAGTATTTGTAAGAGGATCTATTATCAAGTGTTGAGAATATAAGAGACAGATTGCTGTTGTACAAATATTTTAAATTTGTTCATGGTCATTGGATTAATGACTGGGCATGATTAATTTTGGAAAAACATCACCTCTATTTGTTTTCTATAATTAATATGTGATACAAATAATTATAGAGGCAGTGAGTTTCATGCTGCTTGACATGTGATATCAATATAAATATGTGGATATTCATAGGATGAATAGTCAAATTGTGACGTTAGATGATAATAATATAGAGTTTTACTACTTTTCAATTATTTATCATCTAGGTCATAATAATGCATATAATTGTAACAACCTACGCCCACCTTAGGAATTTTTGTGATAAATTGCTTAATTTAGAACTAATAAGGTTAAGTGTGTGCTTGTGTGAAAATTGGTGATCTAAGTGATTGATGAGTATGTGGCATATTAAGTTAATTTTAATATACATAATATGTGTTGCTATTGTGAAATAAATGATTTACATAAAGTGCATTTGCATAAAAGAATTTATTTTAAATAAAATGAATTTTCATGCATAAGACAATTTTTAAGCATAAAATAATTTTATGGGTATTTTTAAAATATTTTAAAATAAATATTTTTGAGGGAAATGTTCCAGAATTAATAAGAAAAATATTTTTTTATTTTAAATCTTATTCAGCCAAAAATTTAAAGGAAAAGCCCAAATACCCAAAAGCCTACTACACCAAAATCCTTCTAACCTAATTCATTAAGGGTATTAGTGGAAATTCCACTGCAACCCTAATATTTATTCTAAATTTCGGCCAACAAGGGTTTCCAGAAGCCATTCTCTTATTCTTTCTGTATCTTGGTAGAAAATTCTCTCAAAATATTTCTCTCCACCGAAATATTGAAAACACCTTACCGTTTCGCGATTTCGTGACCGTAATCGTAAGTTTTTATTCTCTTTCGATTTCTAAACTGATTTCCATGAAATAAATTATGCAAAAATTATTTTAAACTATTTGATTACTGATTTCTACAGATTCAATTCTATTTGAGTGAATTTTTGGGAGAGAAAATTTATTTTCTACTGAAAACACGATTCTTTCCGCAAGATTTCTCCAAAGGTGAATTCTATAACTTAAAATCACAATTTTTATGCATAAACATCATAAAGGGGGGGGGGGGGGGGGGGGGGGGGGGGGGCGGCAATTTGTGCATGGTTACATTCTAAACTAATTTTTGATATGTTTTGATGAAAAATATTGGATTAAATAATATTTCTGCATATTTCTGCGATGACCGAAAAGTTTCAAAAAACAAAGGAATTCAAGGTTTATGTGTTAGAACTTAGAAGTTGGAAAATTTTATTTTTGCATGATCATATGGCTGCCAATTTGTATGAATAAGTATTCTAATATGATATTTGTTTTATTTAGATGAAAAATAATGATTTGAATTATGTGTCTGTTTATCGCTGAAATGAACGAAATGCGCGGAAAGCGCAGAAACTCATGATTTTTCACCTAAGCCTTTGGAATTTTTTTGTATAAACCCTATCTATGGCTGCCGATTCATGAAGGAATGTGTTCTAAACTAATATTTTCTATGATTGAATGAAAAATAATGGTTTAAACAATCCGTTTGCATATTTCTAAAATGACCGAAAAATACTGAAAATAAGAAAACCTATGGTTTTATGTTCTATAATGCAAAAGGTTGAATTTTTATATATTACTAACACCAATAGTGGCCGATTCTTATGGATTTAAGTTCTAAAATGATTTTTGTTATGTTTACATGAAAAATGTTGGTTCAAACCATGTTTTTACATATTTCTGAAATAGACAGAAAGTACGAAAAGAAGAAGAATTTGGTTTTTACCTTAATGATGCATTCAGCCTACATGAACAATTTTGTCCAAATGTTTATAAATTTTATGTAATGTGTTTTGATGATTGTTGACATGTATGTATGTATAATAAATGATAAAATTGCATGTTAATTGAAGGTATGGTCCTAGATAAGCTTAAATGCATTTTGGTATACTTAAGGTGTACTTAAGGTATCTTAACCTTATATGGTGATTAGAATGCAAATATGATTGGGAAATTTGGAACTAGATGTTATGATGACTTGATGATGAACATATGGTTATGAGTTAATGAAGTGAAAGGGATCATAAGAGTTAAGCATGACGCTTGAAAGGACAATTGTTAAGTTGACATGTATGGAAGTGTAAAGTGAACTAAGATGATTGTTAAAGTGAATTGATATTGAGGTAATAATATTGTGATAACCTTAAAAAGGTATTAATATGATTGCAATGTGTTGTCATGAGAGCCTATAAGGCCAAATATGCAAGACTTTCAAAGTCAACGTGTTATGTGCAAATGATGAGTACACCTATGTGTGAACTCTAATGTGTACGGGTAGTTATGGGATAGGAGCATCATGAGTAAATAAATACTAAGTATTAAATCAAATATTATGTTAGAGTTTGAGGAGCTTTAGAAGTGCAAAAGGGACTACATGTACTAGGAGAAAAGGAACCCCAAGGTGAGTAAACATCGTATTCATTCTTTAAGTGTGAATAAACACTATGTTCATGTTTCAAATGCAAGTAACATTTTGTTATGTTACAAATGTGATATATTGTTATATGAGCCTTGTGATCTTTGAAACCTAAGTTCTTTCTATTCTAAATATTATCATATGATTTCTGTGACAAGCTTGGGTTGCCAAGGGACATTTGGTCCAAAACTATTTTGTTATCCAATGAGAATTTCTTGTGATTAACACCCTAACTTATTTTCTTTCTGGAACTACACTATCATTGTATCCTTGCTTGAAAGCTAAACCACTATTGTTATTGGAATACATATTATTGTTGCCTGATGTGATATTGTTAATTGTGATTACCATTAGCTCTAGCTATGGTACCTTTACCCTTTATATAGAATCCTCGTGCCAATATGGGTAATCATCAGAACCTGTGCACACAGTCTTAACCTGATGGACAGGGGTAGTGTATCCACCTCAGCTAGAAGGGGCGGTTCTAGCCCTTCACGCTTTCTACGTGATAGGAGTTGGAATTTGGTATAAGGCTACCTCTCCTCTATGTGTTCGAGTGATAGAGCAATAGCCTTCACTCACTATGTGTTATAAGTGTGATTTCTGCAAACTTGCCAAATTAAACCCTTGCTAAATTACAATCTGATTCATGAATTATATATCATGAACTATGTGTATAAGCTATGTGTTTCCTTTCAAAGGAATATGTGATAATGTATGTGCCTTTTGTTTACTCATTGAGATCCTCTATCTCACCCCTTTTCCCTTGTGTGGTTCTAGATGAGCAAATGTGAGGAGGCAAGGTGATGGCTCAAGCATTCTACTTCGCTTGGGAAATTGCTTATCCAAGTTATCAATAATACAATTTTTATGAAGTCTTGTCATTAGATGCTTCGAGAATATTGACTGATACTTATTGATATATATTATTTTCCTTATGGATTTTATATGTAATGATTTATTTTAAGTCTTTCGCAATTTATGGTATTCATCTAAATGTTTAAATGAGTTAATGAAAGAGGTTTGGTAAGATCCTAGGCATGATTTATTATATGTAAGTGGGTTCTACGGGCGTGGGTGACCTTATGTCTCTCCATGTTCTAGGACCGTCATATCTCTAAGGTTGGGATGTGACAATAATCCTTTGACTTGAGGGATACTATATCTCATACACAGGTAATTAGGATTTATTACTGCTTATATAGATGTACTATGCATGCATGGATATATGGCATGTGATAGTTCTAATTTCTTATGTATGGAGATAAGTTATCTCCAAGATAGAATTCATTACCTTAAGTAAACGAGGTTAAGATCCTATGCCATTTGGTTATTCTTAAAACTAAAGCTCCTGGCTAGGGCAGACAGATTCACTGGAAAGAATTTCTAGTCGGAATTTAATCTCATCAAGAATTAGAACTGAGATAAGGATATAGAATTGAGGCACATTAGGGTTTGACATAAACTATTACTCTAGCTGAGATTGGGATCTTTAATGAAGGATTACTCTAGCTGAGATTGGGATCTTTAATGAAGGGATTCTAATACATGATGATTTATGATCGATGGTCCATGTGATGTTTAAAGTTATCAACTATAAATGTTCATTTCTAATTAGATAGTCGTGATATGGAATGCTAGTTGTCACTCACGACTTATGGGACTAAGTGTGAAATGGGGATTTCACATTAGTAGAGAAAAATATTTTCTCATTCCCATTGCTAATTAGACATGAACCTAGAAAGTCACACACCTAATAATGATCACCTTCCAAGTGTAAAAGGTTTACCATAATAATTAATTAAAGTGTTTAATTAATTGATTGGTGGTAAAATGATTAAACATGTAATTAAATTTACAAGGACCCTAGCATGTCCTGATGTTTAATCTATAAAGGTTTCGATTCAATTAAATCTTAATTTGTATATGATGCAAATGAGAAAGATTAAATTGAAATTGATTTGGACTCAATCAAAGGCTTAATTTTAAGCTTAGTGAAAATCCAAAACACATGAGATGTGGCCTAAGCCCATATGTGAAATGGAAAAGAGGCAATTTAGGGGTTTGAGAAAATTCACTATTTATGAGCCCATGTGATGGGTTTGGGGGTCAGAGAATTTTCTACTAAGGTTAAAATGGTAATTATATCTTTTAGCTAATGAAAATGTCCATTTTACCCCTAAAGGATAAAATGGTCATTTCATCATTTGAAGAAGCAAAGTCAATTTTTCGCCTTCACTAATGATGAGGTAAAGGGTAATTAAGTCTTTTTGAAGACTTAAGGGTTAAGTCTTGGAATGATATAAAAGCTTTGAGTTTTTATGTTGCAAAGGTGAGTGAACATCATTTTCTCATTTGAAGCATTTTAGAGAAAGAAGTTGAGAGAGAGAAAGAAAAGGAATAAAATGTTTCTTCATTTTTCTTTTGATCTTTAGTTCTCTTCTTTGTTCTTTATGATAGAACAAATACTTGCAAATTGAAAATATGTTTAGTCCAAAAAAAATCAAAGAGATACCTTATACTTCCTAAAAGTTTTTGAGAGAAAATCTTGAATCAATTTGGCAAACCAAGAGAGTGATTCAAGAATACCAAAGAAACCAAGAAGAAACTTGGAGGTGAGCTAGGTGTCGATGATCTAGAGGCTTCACACTTGGGAAGCTTTTTGATAAAGAAAGAAGGAACCTATAAGAGGTAATATAATTACTCTTCTTTCATCTTTCTTTGCAGATATGTTTTACACACAAATTAATTGATTGCTTGAATGAATTTTGGGCTAAAATTGGGTGAAGTGAAATTCTAAAATGTTTGAAATTTCATCCTACCACCTTGCTTCCGCTGCATTTGGCTCTAACATTCCTTCATATAGTCCATCAATAAATCCTATGATAAACTTAGAAACTTTCCTTTTTAGCTTTCTTTCAAATTTGTGTCCTCTAACTTCTTTACACACATCATTAGCTACCATATGAACTCTATTCAATTCATTAGAGTATAATTAGTCATAATAAGATCATATACTAGACAAGCAATTCAAATAGTATCACAAGGTTCCTAACCGATTCCCTTTCATTTCTATACTATGCTAACATTCAAAGATCTAATCTTTTAGCTTTATTAGTAAGTAGAATGAGTTATGAAATACTTGGGTATTACATTTTACCACCCTTAAAAAAAATTCATTCTTGAATTTTTAAAAGAACTTACTTGTTACAGATTAAACAATTGTGGATACTTCTAAAGCATATCATCTTTTCTTTCCTATGTACATTCTTCCACATTATGCTTGTGCCATTAGATGTTGACCATTGGTATCTTCTTATTTTGAAGCTTCTTCACTTGTCAATCTAGTATTGCGATCAGAACTTCTTTAAAGGAAAGGTCTTGGTTGATCTCGATCAATTAAGGTTGCAATACATGCGAAGGGTTAGGAATGTACTTCCATAATATCAACACATGAAATATAGGATGCACATGTTCAAATGCTAGAGGTAATGCTAACTAGTATGAAACTTCTCTGACCTTATCAAGCATCTCAAAAGGTCTAATAAAGCATGGAGATAGTTTTTCCTTTTTGCTAAATCTCATTACTCCTTTCATGGGGGAGACTTTCAAAAAGACATGGTCACCCACCATGAAATGGACATCCTTCCTCTTGGGATTGGCATTACTCTTCTAGCGACTAAAAGTAGTCTTCAATTTTTCTTGAATTATCTTGACTTTTTCAATGGCTTTTTTAATCATATCTAGAGCTTCAAGATACTTTTCACCCATTTTGGTCCAACAAATTAGAGATCGGCATTTTTTGCCATATAGTGCCTTGTATGATGCCATTCCTATAGAGGAATGGTAATTATTATTATATGCGAATTCAATGAGTGGGAGATGCTTATCCTAACTTCCTCTAAAATCCCTAATGCACATATGAAGCATATCCTCCAATGTCTGTATTATTCTCTCAGATTGCCTATCCGTTTATAAGTGAAAGGTCGTGCTAAAGTCAAGCTATGTACCCAAAGCTTCTTGCAATTTTTGCCAGAACCTCTACATGAATTGAGTCCCTCTATATGAGATAATGGTAAGCAAAACCCTATGTAATCTCACAATTTCATTAACATATATCTATGCATATTGGGCTACTGAATATGTAGTCTTTACCTCAATGAAATGTGCAGATTTCATCAACTAACCCATTATAACCTATATTGAGTCATACCTTTTTGCAGTCTTAGGTAGACCCATTATGAAATCCATGGTGATTCGTTCCCACTTCACTCTAGTAATCTTATCTCCTGAAGTAATTCAGATGGTCTTTGGTGCATAAATTTCATGCGTTGACAAGTGAGACATGAGGCTACAAAATTCACCACATCTTTTTTCATTCCAGGCCACCAATAAGTAGTCTTTATATCTTGATACATTTTGGTAGCTCCTAGGTGTACACTATATGAGGTTTAATGTGCTTCTTTTAAAATTCTTTCCCTTAACTCCTTTACATTAGGCATGCATAATGGATTTCCACAGTTCAATACACCTTCTTCTATTTAAAACTCCAGGGTTTTCCCCTTTTCCACATCCTTAAAGATTTTCATTAACTAGGGATCTTGATTTTGTGACAATTTTTTTTCATTAAGGAGTTTGGGTCGTACTTGGAAGTAAGCCAACAACATTTGCGATTCATCTACTTATAATTGTAAACCTTCATTAAACATGTCCTTTAATTCTCTTATTATTGGCCTTTTTTGTATGGCAATATGCAAGAGACAGTCCATTGACTTCTTGCTTAGTGCATTTCCTGCAACATTGGCTTTACCAAGATGGTAAATTATTTGGCAATCATAATCCTTTAATAATTCTACCCACCTTCTTTGCCTCAAATTTAAATCTCTTTGCTTTAAAATATATTAAAGACTTTTATGATTTGTATAGACCTCATATTTCTCCCCATACAAATAGTGCCTCTATATCTTTAAAGCAAAGGTAATTGCTGCCATTTCTAGATCATGCGTGGGATAGTTCATCTTATGTTTCTTCAGTTGCCTAAATGCATAAGTAATAACTTTTCTATTTTGCATTAACACGCATCCTAAACTAATTTTAGAGGCATCATAGTGTATGGTGAAACCTTTATTCCTATCAGGTAATGCCAATACAGGAGTTGTGATTAAGCAATCTTTAAGTTTTAGGAAACTCTCTTCCCAAGTCTCATCCCACTTAAACTTAACTTACTTTCTGGTTAGCCTTGCTAGCAGCATTGCTATTCTTGAAAAATCCTTTATAAATTGGCAATAGTAACCCACCATACCTAATAAACTCCTTACTTTAGTAATAGTTGTAGGTTGAGGCCAATTTGCTACCACTTCTACTTTCTTAGGATCTACCTTAATTCCTTCTTTGCTAACTATATGTCTAAGAAAATGGACTTGCTCCATCCAGAAATCACATTTAGACAATTTGGCATAAAGCTTATACTCCCTTAAGGTCGCAACACTATTCTCAAATGTTCCTTATGTTCTTTCTTACTCTTTGAATAAACTAGAATATCATCAATAAACAAAATTTCAAATTTATTCAGAAATGGCATAAACACTTGATTCATCAAATCCATAAAAGTCGATGGCAGATTTGTTAAACCAAATGGCAATATTATAAATTCATAGTGTCCATATCTCGTTCTAAAAGCAGTCTTACAAATATCCTCTTGTCAGATTTTAAGTTGATGATAACCCAATCACAATTCTATCTTAGAGAAATAAATAGCTCCTTGTAAATGGTCAAAAAAATCATCAATTCTCAGTAGAGGATACTTATTCATCACAGTCACCTTGTTCAACTTATATAATCAATGCACAATCTTAAGGACCCAACTTTCTTCTTTACAAATAGAATTGGATCACCCTAAGGGGAACTACTCGGCCTAATAAACCCTCTATCAAGAAGGTCCTGTAATTGAACTTTCAATTCTTTTAACTCTAAAGGTGCCATCTGAAAAGGTAGTATCGATATTGGCTGAGTTCTAAGTAAGAGCTCAATTGTAAACTCTATCTCCCTATCTGGTGGCATTCTTGGTAAATCCTTAGGAAACACATCAAGGAAATCATCTACTATAGGTATCTTCTTGACAAATTTATCCACTTTCTCAATATCCATTACATGTGCCAAATAAGGTATGGAGTGGACATTGTAGAAGTAAATTCAGGACCCTTACTTTGGGTAGGGCCTCCCCGTTGTTGGTTGCTTTGTCCTTTACTTTTTCCTTTGTTTTTCTGATCCCTTTCCACTCACTCAGGTCTTTTGACCATGTGTCGCGCCTCCATAAGCTTAGCTTTACCTATAAGCTTAGCCATGGTGGGGAAATTAGCAGCTACCAAGACATTATAAAAGGGAGTGATCAATCCTTATCAGAATCGATTGACTCTACTTGCTTCCATGGGTACTATATGAAGGGCATATTTGCTCAAACATTTAAATTCCTGAGCATACTCCAATACAGACATTCCGGGCTTTTGCTTTAATTACTTGAACTAAAGGGCATGGTTCCACCTTTCTCCTTTGGTTAGGAACTCATCCATTAATCTTTTCTTAAATTTAGCTCAGGTAGGAGGGTCATCTCTATATATTTGGTCCATAATCTCCCTTTGGAACCATTCCTATACATCCTTCTTGAATTGTAGCCCACTAGTTCAATTAGCTTTTCATTAGAGCATGACAGTCTTTGAGCTATCTTATGCAATTCCTCTATAAACTCTTAGGAATCCTCCCTTTATTCTCCTTTAAACCTAGGGGGTTTCATCTCCTTAAATTCATTCATTGAAACTCCTTCTTTTGGTAACATTCTTCTTTGAACATGGCGTGGTGCCCTTGGCAAGAGAGAAGGAATATTCTCAACTCTACGAACAGATGGTGCCACAAGTGGTGGAGGCAGTGGAGGCATTTCCTACCTTCGTCTCAATTCTTCAAGTTGTCATCTTAGCTCTTGGTTCTCTTACATTAATGCATCCATGTGTCCTAGCAATTCTTATTCTTTTGTATCTATTATGCATTTCTCGATTGGGATGACTATCTATCATTATCCCATACAGATGCAACATTAGATGCTGCATCTGGAGTGATACTTTTGGCTTCTTAAGATCTTTATCCCTCTTGTTCTGTTTTATGAGATAGCATCTAAGCAACAAATTTGATAATACCTTCTTTTAGCTCATCTCATATATATTTCAATATGTAAAATATATATGAATCATTTGCAGTCACATTGACTAATATTGGATGACATTAATCATTCATAACATCTAACAATTCCATAAAAACATACAATTCAAGAATTTTATATATCATTAACAATTTGTTTACACACATCATAAATCAATTCATTATCACATGGATACCTTTCATATAGTAAAGAGCCATACATGTTAGTTGTTGGTTCAATTCATATCAAATCCCAGTCAACTTCTCTTTCTATTCTTGATGGTTCAAATTTAAAGTCATTTCACATGTCTAATATATGATTATTTCAAAAACTACATTCACTAAGAAGCTTATAGACAACAATTTCTTAAAATCATGGTATGAACTTATGAGTCGCAACTACTATAAAATTTTTTAGCAATTGTGACTAACTATAGCAATGTGACCTAATGGTCATGACTGAGGCTAATTTAAGAGATAAAACATTAAATTTGACCTCAGGACATAGTGCACTTCATGACCTTAGTTGCGACCCCGACTTAGCGGCGCTAAATGACAGTTGTGACTGCTACCAAAAATTCACAATTGCAATTAATTTTTAGAAAAATACTAATAGGACAAAATGAGGTTTGTGACCACAATAGTGAAAACAAGTCGCGATTGCGATGGAAAATTCACAAGCATGACAATCTGACTAATGGAAAAATAATTCTTTCACACAAGCCAACTTTGAAAGGTCATAACTTTATGCTATGGATGAGTTATGAGGCCTGTAATATATCAAATCAAAGCTTATTTAGAGATCTATTTAAAGTTGTTTTGGAGGCTATAAAGTGTTTTGTTTGCCTAAGATAGATCCCAACTCCAACAAATTGATGAACATTTCCTTTCTTAGTACAAAAAAGTGATCATAATTCATTTCCTAACTTTCATTCAACAGTTACACATCATATGTATACAAAAGATTATATACATCCCATTGATTATCTTTCATATTAGACTATCCATTGCATATACATATGTGTAAACTGTTTCACAAAAATCCTAACCAAAATACATCCGTTCTTCTCCTTATTTTTTTTTTCAATTCCTCAAACCCCTTCACTATTTTCAGCTTCATTTTCCCTAGGGCCGACATTTTTATGGCCCGTGGACAATAACAAAGGGGATAGCGTACACCTCCTAATAAGACATCTTTCCTCTAAATGATCCAATCTTCCACAGGCTACATATAAATGCTCAGGGAATCCTGTCATAACATCTCAAAGTGGTGGGATTGGTTCTGCTTCTAGTTTTGGTGCATATGTCTAATTCGGGCTAATTCCCATTTCATATTTCTCATCATCCTTCTCAAACTCTGCACTTCTTCCCTTAACATATGAAGCTCCCTCATCGCTTCCTCATACTGTGCTTTCATCCTCACTACCAAACTGGGTCAAGATCCTCCTCTGGATCTATCTCTTCAAGTTCAGATAGAGCGATTAAAGCGGCATCCGATACTTCCCTTTCTATAATAGGATTATAGATTTGTGGCATCTATATCTACAATTAAGCAATATAACAGAACATTACAATAACACAATAGCGCACATGTAAATCACAAAGATGGAAGAGTAACTTGACATATATTGTTAATGCAGATCTAGCTTAACAATACAATTTGACAACAATAAGAATTCCTATGCTCTATGGTTTAACCTATAGTTCATATAGATATTAAGCTTAAGTAAGACTTAAACCATTAGCTCTGATACTAATTCTGTCGTGACTCAATTTCTAGGCTGTGATTGTCCTAGAGTTCAAGGAGACAAAAGGTCACCAAAACTATTAGAACACCATTGATCCTATTATTATTTTACATATTCCATTTGGCCATCTTCCCCAAGATCAAAACCATATTCATTCTTTATCATTTCCCATAATTACTTTAACCATTCATTTATAACCATCATACATTAGTGCCATCACATGACTATGAATAGAACATCATTCATAGATATTAACAAATACTATCCATACATTCTTACTTACTATCATAAGTATACATATACTTAACAAATGTTATCAATTGCTTACATTATTCTCTAACACAACATACTTTAGTACTAAGCCTTTAGTCACCATGGAGCTCTAGATTGTTTATCCTCAAAATGACACGAGGAACACATACACAACACTTTTAGCAAGTCCTAAGCAAAGAAGCGTAGGTTAGAGTTTACCTTGCTAACGAATCACCCTAACCTGGAAAATTATAGACAACTATGGGATGAGATAAGCTCAATGAGTACATAATAATATAACATAACATAAAGGCAATGTACGGGTTATCACTTGATTTGATTTAAGGTAACAACGGAGTGATGTTAATCAAAATTGGTCCTATTAGACTTTAGAATATATTTTAACAAAAATAGTAATGTCTTAGAAGTGGAAAGCTTCCCATATATAAATATTAGAGTGGCAGTCTAAACCTTGCTCACTCTTATGCATCACATTAAGCAAAATTGATAAGGTCTTATGGTTAGGCGTCCCTCCTAATAGAGGTTGGGTACTCTCATCCTACCCGTGGGCTTATACCAAGTGCACAAGGTTTGATGTAATTCCTCATATGAAAGAGGATTTCTACTTATTCATGGATATCAATGAAAACATATCCAAGGTCCACAATAGGAAATCAACGAAAGATAGTCTAGCATATTAGTCATTCTCATCATTGAGCATAACATAGGACTAAGGCAAAAGGTTCATCATGGTCAATATGATATAAGGAAGATATGGATTTCCAAAGAGTTCAACAATCAATAGGCAACCATATATCAAATGTCCTTTCAAGTACATGTCAAGGAATGGTAATTCAAACAATTGTTGCAAGAAAAGGAATAGTTACATCATATTATTAAGTACTCACCTTTACTCCTTTGCTCCTATTATTTGTTCGTTCTTTGATTAGTTTATTGTCCTTCACAGTCTTGAGCAATTTCTTTACCCTTTCCTTGAAGTTCTATACCCATAACATTTCAATTATATTAATTAGTAACTAATGGTATTACTAGTTATGTCTTTTACTTGTTTTATTACTTCAACTTACAATGGAGATGTATCAATAGTATCATATACATATTTATATCTATTCTTATTTCTAATCATTTCTAAGCTTGGTTCCTCATTCAATTTCATAGTTCCAAGCTTAAATCTCAAAATTCCTAAATTGTTCCTTAAACCTTAGAATTTGGGGAAAACTATCAATTTCACTTTCAAACCTCAAATTAATATAGATTTGTCAAATTAAAACTTAAGCAATCAATTTCCACCAATTAATTTGAGTTAATTTACTATTATTCATATGAACCCTAACTTGTCTCGCTTATGTCAAATTTGGAGAAAACTCATAATTCCTTATCAAATCTTTAAATTAATTGTAAGAATACAAAATTCACATAATATATAACACATATGATCACTTAATTATTAAAATCTATTGTTACATCACCAAGTTTCTCTTTTAACTATGTTTATGCCTCTAAGGTTTCCAAGTTTTGAATTAAGTTCCCAAAATTCAATTTAACACTTCTAAATCATTTTTCTTCATCTAAGATCATTCAAAACCACATCTTATGTATGATTACACTAGGTTGGCTGAATTTTCTTATGGTGTAGAGGGGATTTTATGCAACTAAAATACTAAAATTAACTTTAGAACATAGAGAAAAGAAGGTGAACATAGTTTCTCACCTTGGCTAGCTTTGATTTGCTAAAGTTCTTATTGCAATTGGTGTAAAGAGAATTTCTTTCCTTTGTGTGAGACTTTGGTGTAGAGATAGGCTAAATGTTATTTCTTAACATAATTTTGCTTATATATATGTTGGGTTGGATGGTGAGGATTTGATCAAGTTAAATCTAATGGTTAGGATTTAATCTTAATGAACGACTAAAATTTGATCAAGTTGGATGGCTAGGATTCTCTCTACAATGGTGATGATCATTATATAGTATTGGAGTGCTCAAAGTGAACCTAGACTTATGTGTAGAGAAGGTGAGAGTTTAACTTGGTTTAGGATTTTAACTTTGGTCAATTTTGTGGCTAGTTGTTTAAATTTTGTAACTCTTTCTCTACAACATATTTTGTTTTGTGTTGGCTAACTACTCTAATTGGGCTAACTATTCTAACATATGAACTTGATGATGCACCAATTATAGGCCTATGGGCTGGCCCACTATTTTTGGGTTTGGGCCTTTGATGACCTAATGCCCAATAATAAGCCCATAGCCCATCAACAAGCTCATAGTCCATCAACAAATCCCATGATAAACTTAGAAACTTTCCTTTCTGGCTTTCTTTCAAATTTGTGTCCTCTAACTTCTTTACACACCTTATTAGCTACCATATGAACTCTATTCAATTCATTAGAGTATAATTAGTCATAATAAGATCATGTACTAGGCAAAAAATTCAAATAGTATCACAAGGTTCTTGTCACATCCTAATTTTAGAGATATGGCGGTCCCACAGCTAGAACCTCCCCTTCTAGCTGAGGTGGATGTTATGCCCCTATCCATCGGGTTAAGACCATGTGTACAAGTTCTGATGATTTCCTGTATCGGCATAAGGATTTTTGCATAAAATGTTTATGGGTACCATAGCTAGAGCTAATGGTAATCACTTATTATTAGGCCTACTATGGGTGACCCAAATCTAAAAGGATTAGTATAGGATGAGTAGGGAGTCGAACTCTAGGGAATTTAGGAATTTTATATTAATTGGATAGTTACTAGGATGGGTAGGCAAAGATATTAAATAAGAGATTTAATTCTAACTATATGCTACTATACTATCTAATATTATGATTTAAGGATGTTGATTAGATTAAATTACAAATCAAAATTGATTTTAATAAGATGTGTTATATGCATGCAATGATTGAGAGTATGTTCTATAATTCCTAAAAGCAACTCTCGTTGTCAATTAGAAGTGTTTGATCTAGAGTCTATGAGCATTCTCATGTCATCATAGAGATAGAACAGAACCATAAATATTCATGCCAATACTATAATTCCCCTTAGAGTGGATTTGCTTGTCTTCAAGTGCTTATTCTATTCTCTAAGTAATTTCAATTGTCTTTCCATCAATTTATCCCAACTCTCATTGTTAATAATTTGACTAACATGTTATACATGGTGATCAAGCACATACAACATTAATTAAGCACACAATTAAAACTAAATCATGCAAAGTGTATAACAAATAGAATGATTAAAACCAATACTTTATTGCAATTCAAAGAAACCAAACTAGTGCATATTCATAGTGTAAATGACAAAGTTTAGACAAGAAGACAAGATGAACATTAAGGAACAAAGATAAAAAGACAAGGGAAAGGAAACTTTGATGATGTTTTCTTCAATCCTTGCTCTAAAAAATTGCTTTGAAGAAGTGTCCTTGAATGCTTGCTTGAATGCCTTGGTAACTCTTCAATCTTATTCTAACTTTGAACACTTGTATTACACTCTCAATTACTAACTTAATATATGAATAATACTAACATCACCTATGTAAAATTTTGTAAAACACTGTTATTTATATGTTTGTAAGTGTCCCAAGTCATGTCCATTGCAAAAAGGAGCCTTTTGTGAAGTGTTTTGGTGAAAAGGCACTATAACCACTCGAGACAAGCAGGGATGAGTCGGCAGTATGTGGTTCTGTCATGACTCAGCACCATAGGGCATGAGTTGGCACCATGACATTCTATCATGACTCGGCACCTATGGGCACGAGTCGACACAGGCTTGTCTTGGCCAATCTTTACAAAACTTCTTCCTTTTCAAGCATAGAACCCTTGAACCTTTGATAGTTACCTAGATTACTTAAAGAACACTTAAAAACAAGATTAAAAGCACCACTTTAAAGATAAATTACATGCATACAAACACAAAATAACTATTAATTGATTAGTTTAGATATACATATTTGCATCATATCAAATTCCCCCATACTTAAACCTTGCTTGCCCTCAAGCAAGAACAAAGAGGGAAAAGACAAAGAACTTACTTAGGTTCTCCAAGACAACTGTGAAACAATCTTGATTAAGCAATCTTCAAGTTTATTTAAGGAGTATATGGCTAATACATTGATGATATATTTCTTAGTGCCCAATAATGGTAAAGGATGACAACTCTTATAGCATAAACTTTGAGCTTTGTCTAATTATCTCATCCCTATTGGTAACAAATTTATTAATTATTTAGTCAAGGACCTAACCATGCTTTTCTAGTCAAAATATCCATACATTAAGTCAAGAATTCAATAGATTCAAGTAGCCTTCTTTGGGACAAGAGCAAGCACACGTAAGTCTCATGGCATTTTTAGACACATAGTTTGCTTATTCTTTTTTTCTTATTCATATAGTTAAATAAGGTACATCTTTCGAATCAAACGCGACTAAGGAGCAAACTCATTTGCGCATGACTTACTCAATATACATATTCAATAGGCACACCATACATATCTTTTGAATTGAATGCAACTAAGGAGCAAACTCATTCGCACACAACTTACTCGATATGCATAGTGTTTTTTGTTTTTTGGCAAACAAATATAGTTCTTTTAGTATCCTCATCCATTATTGACTAATGCATAACTCGTATTACGGCTATAGTTTCCTTTAGGCAACTTAAATCATGCAAATTCAAAGGCTTAACTTATATCAATTTTGACAATTAAGCAAAACTAGAAAATTGACTAGGTAATTAGAAACCTTAGAAGCAAAAAGAGTGAGACAAAAAGACAAAAACTTAGAAAATACTAAAAATGACTTAAGAATTCTACCAATTGGGCATTATCAAAAACAATAATCAAATTTATTAGAGAATAGAATAAGAAAGCCTAATCAAGATATAATAACATGGAGAAACTCAAGTAAAAAGACAAAAATTCTTGATGCAAATTGTAAAATACTAAACTAAACAAAACAACAAACATGCAAAATATATTAAAAATGCAAAAAATGAAAAATCAAAACAAAATAAAACATCAAAACAAAATAAATAATAAAAAAAAACAAACTTTAAACTTCAACATTCGATCCTTCCCCCGTACTTGAAATTCACATTGTCGCCAATGTGAAGAAAAGTAAAGATGATGGAGAAGGGAAGAAAAACATACCTCATTGAGCATCGAGTGGTGGTGGTGAAGGAATGTCATACTCGAAGTAGCTAAAGAACTTACATAATTTATAGTCCATACTATATTGTGTATGCTCCATCCTTTAGTTCCTAGCCTCCAAGTTGGTAAGTTGACGTTGCATGCTCCTTTGGTTTATCAAGATCTCCTCCAAAAGTTGGTGATTACCAAAAGTGGAGCCACTTGCTTCTCCTTGAGTAGAGGATGATGGTGGCAATGCAAGTTGAACCGTTGATCGGGCTCTAGGTGGTGGAACATCAACATCGGAGTCTTCATCCAAATTATAAAGAGGGTGACATAACCCCCTCTAACAAGATCATGTGTAAGCTGCAACATGGTTAAAATCCACATCCATAACCTCACCTCTTATGAAGGCTTGCTTTGTGAAATATGAGTATTTAATAACATAAGGAAAGTTTAAGTAATTAATATGAAACCCTTTAGCAATGCTTGTAACAATGTGACCATATGTTAATGGATGTTCCTTATGTGTAACACACATAAGGAGTTGATTAAAAATCCAATATGTCAAACACACTTGCTTTGATTTATGAACACAACACATCAAAAAGAGCTCTTGAACAGTTACTCGATTGGATTTAGTTTTACCAAAAATAACACATGCAATGACTTTATGCAACATCTGGAATTTCAAATCCTTGATGAACATCACTTTCCCCTTTTTAGGTTCAAAAGGGGTTTCTATATTAGTTAAGAATGTCCAAAAGTCATTAACATTAAAATCATTAGTGATATCATAAACACCATTTCTTTTAAAACCAAAAACTTTTTGCATAAAATTGTAAGTTAATTGGTGAGGTTGGCCAAGCAACCTGAATTTTAGAATTTGAAAATTTGTAGCATTGATATCAAGTGTGCTAAAGAACTCATAGACAAGATTGCCATAGGAATGCTCTTGTATACTCACAAGCTTTTTCAAACCACAAGAAGTAAGAACTTGATTAAATACTTCCTCCATGCCAACATCACGAATTAAGAGGGAGGAAAATACTTACAAGATACAATTTCTGTACGTTTGATTTTAGAGAACTTGGCTCCTTCTTCATGTGAGTGAATGGGGAAGGAGGACTCATACATCAATGCAAGGTCTTCCTCTTGGTGCTCTTCTTGAGGCCTTGAAGAAGTTGATCCTTTGGTCTTGCCCATACTTGCTTGTATTTAGAGAAATAAAGGAGAAAAATAGAAAAATTCTGCAACTATGAATGAATATAGTGTAGTGTGTGAATGATGAATGAAGAAGATGATGTTTAAATAAAAGAAAGAATAATTAAATATTAAGATTTGTGTTTTCAAAATTTGAAAAGAAAGAGTAGGGGAGTGGTGTTGTAAGGCTTAGGGTTATATAGATGTGTAAGAGTGTGATGTGAAAAGTCATATATTTTGGGAAGAGGTGTGATTCTTTTTGGAAAAGACACAACTTTTCATTGATTTATTTTGGGAAAAGAGTGTTGAATAAGTTAGTTTTTGACCAAAAATAAGAATAAAATAAATTGCAATTGAATTGGGAATGAAAGAAAGAAAGAATTGGTGTAAAAACTCAAAAATTCGAATATTTTCAAAATGTATTAATTGTAACGAGTTGGCACCATAGGGCACAACTCGGCATAGATCCATTCTATCATGAGTCGACACCTATGGGCACAACTCAGCACAGACTCAGTCTTAAAAATTTATGTCTTTTCTTCATTTATATATATATATATATACCATGTGTATGTGTTATAAAATCAAAATAAGATCAATATTAAACATCAAAACTTAAACATTATATTAAATAAACATGAAATTCAAAATAAACAAACATAAAACTTTAAAATAAATAAACATACTAAGTAGGTGATGAACATACTATTAACTAGAGAGGGTTACTAACCTTGATTGTTCTAATGGTGCACCAACAAAGTAAGGCTTAAAACGATGGCCATTTACCTTGAAAGATTTGCCTTTGTCATTAGCAATCTCAATAGTTCCATATGGATGAACTTTAATAATTTTAAAAGGTCTAGACCATCTTGATTTTAGTTTTCCAGGAAATAGTCTTAACCTTGAATTATAGAGTAAAACAAGCTCACCTTCTTAGAAATCCCTATTGAGAATGTTCTTATCATGCCATAACTTAGTATGAACTTTATATAACTTTGCATTCTCATATGCATTTAACCTTAGTTCTCCTAGTTCATTGAGTTGCAAAAGTCTTTTCTTACCTACTTTGTCCATATCAAAGTTCAAAGCCCTAGTTGCCTAATACGCATTATGTTCAAGTTCAATGGGCAAATGACAAGATTTACCATAGATTAATTGATATGGGGTAAGGCCAATGGGAGTTTTAAAAGTAGTTCTATATGCCCATAAGGCATCATCTAGCTTTAATGCCCAATCTTTCCTTGAAGAAGAAACAGTCTTCTCCAGAATCCACTTAATTTCCCTATTGCTTACCTCAATTTATCCACTTGTTTGTGGATGGTAAGAAGTAGCTATTTTATGAGTAACTCCATACTTTTTAAGCAGACTTTCTATGATATTATTACAAAAATGGGAACCTCCATCACTTATCAAAGCTCTTGGAGTGCCAAACCTAGGGAAGATTACTTTTTTAAGCTTTTTCTTGACCACTTTAGCATCATTAGTAATAGTAGGTATTGCTTCAACCCATTTAGACACATAGTCTACCATAACTAAGATGTATTTATAGCCTAAAGAACTAGGGAAAGGGCCCATAAAGTCCATACCCTATACATCAAAAAGTTCTACCTCAAGAATGCCATTTAAAGGCATCTCATTTCTCCTAGATATATTACCCATTCTTAAACATCTATCACATGTAAGGACAAATTCTTTAGCATCTTTGAATAAAGTAGGCCACCAAAAACCACATTGTAATACCTTAGAAGCTATTTTTGTTACACCAAAGTGTCCACCCACATCTAAGGAATGATAATGCTTCAAAACATCTTGAATCTCACCTTGAGGAATGCATCTCCTTATTAGCCCATCTGCACATCTTTTATAAAGCAAAGGTTCTTCCTAATAATAAAATTTAGTATCATGCAAAAATTTCTTTCTTTGCCTATAATCTAAACCATAAGGAAGAATACCACTTACAAGAAAGTTAGGAATGTCGACATACCATGGAATTTCTTGCGATATAACATTAAACAAATGCTCACCTTAGTAGGTCTCATGTATTGGTACTCCATCATCAAGCTTCCTCAAACCTTCTTGATCAAGTTAGAGAGATGGTCTGCCATAAGGTTTTCACTCCCTTTCTTGTCCCTTACTTCCCAATCAAACTCTTGGAGCATAAGAATCCACCTTAGTAGCCTAGGTTTAGCATCCTTTTTACTTAAAAGGTACTTTAGAGCAGCATTGTTAGAATATACAATTACCTTTTGACCTACCAAGTATGCTCTAAATTTATCAAATGCATAAACTATGGCTAGTAGTTCCTTCTCCATAGTTGTATAGTTGATTTGGGCATCATTAAGTAGCTTACTTGCATAGTAAATTAAATAAGGCTTACCTTCCTTCCTTTGCCTAAGGACTGCTCCAACCTCGAAATGACTAGCATTGCACATAATTTTAAAAGGTTGCTCCTAATTAGGTGACTACAAAATCAGTACGGATGTAAGAGCTTTCTTTAGGGTCTCAAAAGCTTTATGACATGCTTCATCGAACTCAAAGGTAACTTCGTTTGCAAGCAATTAGCACAATGGCTTGGTGATTTTGGAAAAATCCTTGATAAACTGTCTATATAACCCGGCATGTCCTAAGAAACTTCGAATGTCCTTACCACACTTGGGTAGTGGCAAATTTGTGATCACTTCAACCTTGGCTCTATCCACTTCAATACCCTTTTTGGATACCATATGCCCTAGTACTATTCCTTCTTGCGCCATAAAATGACACTTTTCCCAATTAAGTACTAGTCTATGCTCCTTACACCTATCAAGAACTTTAGAAAGATTTTCTAGACAATTTTCAAAGTTAGTTCCATAAACACTAAAATCGTCCATAAAAACTTCAACACAATCATCTATCAAGTCACTAAAGATAGAAAACATGCATCTTTGAAATGTTGCAGGTGCATTTTATAAACCAAATGGCATGTGTCTAAATGCAAAATTACTATAGGGACATGTAAAAGTGGTTTTTTATTGGTCTTCGGGGGTAGATAGGTATTTGATAAAAACCACTAAGATGATCCAAGTAATAAAAATAAGAATAATTTGCCAACTTTTCTAACACTTGGTCAAGAAATGGTAGTGGAAAATGATCTTTTTTAATTTCTTTATTCAACTTTCTATAGTCTATACACATATGCCATCTAGTGACAGTCCTAATAGAGATTAAATTATTTGATTAATTCTTAATAACAGTCAGGCCACCCTTTTTTAGGACAACTTGAACTGGACTTACCCATTTACTATCACTAATTGAGTATATGATGCCATTATCAAGTAATTTTGTGACCTCTTTTCTTGCCACTTCTTTAAGAGTTAGATTAAGTCTCCTTTGATCTTTAATGGAAGGCTTAGCATTATCTTCTAAGATTATCCTATGCATGCAAATATTAGGGCCAATACCTTTTAGGTCATTCAAAGAGTAACCAATGGACTCTCTTTGTTTAAGCAACACATCGCACAAAAGATTGATATTTTCTAAAGACAATGATGAATTCACAATAAAAGGGAATTTAGATTTAGAATCAAGGAATGCATATTTCAAATTAGATGGTAAAGGCTTGAGTTCTAGATTCATTTCTTTAGAAGAAGAAGAACTTCCATTATCATCTCTCTCTAAAGGTTCAAACTTAGAAGGTCTAAGAGAGTTATGATTTGATATTTGATTTATTTCTTCTTCTTCTTGCCTTTGGTAAGGGTGAATAGGATCTTGACTCATGCAATCATATTTAACTTCATCTATACACTCATCAATCAAATCAATAGAATCAATTCTACATACTCCTTCCATAGGAGAGGATTTTATCATTTTAAACATGTCAAACTCTATGAATTCATTATTTACCTCAAATGTGATTTTACCTTTCTTCATGTCAATGATAGCACCTACCATTACCAAGAACAGTCTTCCAAACAAGATAGGGATCTTAAGGTCTTCCTCTATGTCTAGGACAACAAAATCTATAGGAACTATAAATTTACCTACTTTTGTTGGCACGTTCTTAAGAATGCCAATTGGATAGGTAATAGTCTTGTTAGCCATCAAGAGACATATGTTAGTAGGCTTAAGTTCACCCAAATTAAGTCTTAAATAGATAGAATAAGGCATTAAACTGACACTAGCACCAATATCATAAAGAGCTTTATCAAAATACTTTCCTCCAATCATGCATAGGACGTTGAAACATCTAAGATCTTTTTGCTTAGGAGGTGATATGATGCAAATTGGTATAACTAAACTAATGAAATAATAAATTGTTTTGTGTCTGCATGCATTCATTTCATTATATAAATTGGTACCTTTACCTTTTTTTTAAGTTTTGAAGTGTTTCTTAGCAAATATCAAGTTTTAAAGCGTAATGCTTAAAGAAAGAGGCTTTTGTAAGGCTAGAACAAAGTGACAGAAGTGTGCCGACTCATCCCAGTCTGTCACGAGTCATGACAGTGGTCTTCTATGCAGACTCAGCATAGAGTACGATGACTAGTGACAGCAGCCTGTGGTGCCGAGTCATGCTCCCCCTGTGCCGAGTAGTTACAGCACCCTTTCATGACATTTCTTCACAAACACACCTTTTTCAAAGGGACACTTCTTGGGGCACCTTGGGGCTTATAAATACTTAGATTTGGCTTTATTTTAAAGAGGAGATACAATTATATTACATAGGAAAAACTTACCTAAATCCTTGTAAACACCTTATTAGATTTAAGTGCTTGGATCAAGTGTCCTTCCAAAAAGGCACTTCAACTTCAAGAATTGTGCAAGTCATTTCCTAAAGCATAAAGGAGTTTTCATTCATCAATCTTTCTTCTTTTCTTCTATCTTTATTTTACTATTCAATAATGAATGCTTGCATTATTTCTATGTCATATTTTACCATGTACTTAGTCTAATAGGTTGTTAGAATTGCAATGATGAATTAATTTTATGAACTACATTCTTAATATGCATGAATGATTTAGTTTCAATTAAGTCCTATATTGTGTTATGTATGCTTGATCACCATATATAACTTGTTAATCATTTTGTTCACAATGAGAGTTGGGGCATTTTGGTGGAAATGTAATTGAAATTACTCAAAGGATAGGAAAGTACCTAGAGATAAGAAATCCACTTTTAGGGGTTAAAGAATTGGCATATAACTTAATGGTTTTTATTTATCTCTACAATGTCATGAGAGTGCTTGTAGACTCTAAATAAAAATACCCTTAATTGACAACGAGAGTTGCATTTAAGGACTGATGGTTATATTCTCTAATCATTGCATGTGTTTATATGTTGTTAACTTGTATAGTTCAAAATTAATTCTGAATTGTAATTCTATTATTCATTATTATTGTTATTAATTAAAGTAATAATAAAACTTTAGTATTATAGATTAGATAGAATAAATCAATATCTTTTGTTTGTTGTTTGCCTATCCATTTTAGTAATTACCTGGTTAACATAAAATTGCTCCAAATTCCCTAGAGTTTGACATTCTACTCACTCTATACTTAGTCTTAGAGACTATGGTATTAAATTTGACTCGCATCAAATTTTGGCGCTGTTGCCAGGGAATTTGATTAGAATTTTTATTAACTTAGGGTAGTGAAAAGTTGTTTTAGGTCTTTATTTATTTTGTTTTCCAAAAGTGTCATTCATAAAAATAAAAAAAAAGTCTAAATTTTGCTTCTGTGCCGAGTCGTGCCAGTTTGTGCCGACTTATTATAGAAGCTATCTGTGCCGAGTCGTGCCTCTGGTGCCAGCTCGTCACAGTACATAGACCACATTCTGAATTTCTTTCAATTTTTATTTTCATTTATTTTTTCTTTCTATTCTTACATTCTTTACTTCTTAATTTCAATTTTATTTTGGTTAAATTTAACTTCTTCTACACATCTTTTCAAATTCTAAATTAATGAAAAGTTATAACTCTTCCCAAAATAAACATAACTCTTCCCAAAGTTTATGACCTTTCCATCAAACCTTTAAAACTTTATATAAACCTAGCCTATTTAACTCAATTTCCCAACAAAAACTTTTCAAAGTTTTACTTTTCCAATTACATTTATTCAATTTTTCTTCCTTCTATTTAAACAAGAGCTCCCAATTGTCCATTCACATCTTTTCTTCTTCAATTCTCCATTGTTGTTATTATCTTTCTTCTATATTCTACAAATTCCTACAATGGGGAGGACAAAGGGTTCCACATATTCAAGGTCCCATGAAGAACAATAAGAGCAAGACTTGGCTTCCATATATGAGGCACCATTCCCTATCCATTCCCATGAAGAAGGTTCAAAATTTTCCACCATTAAGCATAGGGAGGTTGTTTCTTTTCTCAAATTTCACTAAACAAGCCTTCATAAGGGGCGAGATAGTGGATTCAGACTTTAACCACATTGTAGCTCATACAAGATCTTGTTGGAGGGGGTTGAGGCACCCTGTTCATGGTGCCAATGAATTTGACAATTCCGACGAGGAGCCTCATAATTTAGAGCCACAAGACCTATCGCCAATTCCCGTAGCATTACCTCCATCAACAAATGAACATGGCGGAGCTAGTGGTTCCTCTAGTAGGGATCACCAATTATTGGAGGACATTTTTGAAAATCAATGAGCCATGAAATGCCAAATCAATGATATGGAGAATAGGAACCGGCGAATGGAGCTCACTCAACATAGCATGGAATACAAGTTGAACTAATTCTTTCGCTATTCCGACAACACCATTGACTCCCCACCACCATCCCCTTCCTATAATTGAGGTATGCCTTCTACCCTTCTCCATCACCTTTTCCTTTATTCACATTGAGGGCAATGTGAAGTGTAAGTATGGGGGAGGGATATAAGTATGTTCCATCTTTATCTTGCTTTTGTTTTGTGATAAGCACTTAATCGACTACACTTTACCCCTTGTTTTTAATAATATTTTATCCTTAAATTGAGTTTGGTTTGTTTGTTTAGTGCTTTTCTATAATTCTTTTAGTTAATCTAGTGTCAAATGATGCCATGATCCAAATGTGACCTAGAATGGTGAAGATCCAAGCCAAAATGCTAACTTTTGGAAGAACATGGGCTGCCACGGGTTGAGCCACGGCTGGGATTCCAGCTGTGTGATAAGACCAAATTGGAAATTCATCCAGTAGGCTCCCACAGGTGGAGGCACGGCTGAGGTTTCACCCATGGGAAGTTACATTTTTTTTTTGCCCTATCGTTGCCATGGCTAGAACCCCAGCCATGGGTCCAGCCATGTGAGTTTAAATTTCTACAGTATAAAACATATCAGATAGCATTTTAGAGAGGAAGGCTGCCACATAGCAAAAATAGAGATTTAAGAGGGTTGGCTAAGCCCTAGAGTCATGGGAAAGGCTTGAAGGCTAGAGATATTGATGATTTAATCAAATCAAAGACCAAGATCCAAGTGGATGTGGAAGATTGAAGAGAAGATTTCGAAGAACATCACCTAGATTTGTTTGAGATTTCTTCCTTCTTTATTTTTTTGCATCTTTGCTATTCAATTTTAATATGAACTAATTCTATTTGTGATGAACCCTAGTTTTGATTGTATAGATTGAAGTATTTAAACTTTAATAAATTCATCTTTGGTTGTTTTATTTTCATGATAAATCTTATTATTCCAATTAGCAATTGCTACCTTGTTGATTAGATATTGTTTCTATATTGGATGAGTAGAGATACCCGAATATAGATAGATCACTCATGGGAATAAAGAGTTGATTGGGGTGCTAGAGATAGACCTACAAAACTTCCTTGGATATTAATCTCATGAACTTAAAGCTACTCCTATTTGATTATAGGTTGAGAAGAGATTCCCCTATAATACTTAGGAAGTTAGGGATTTAATCACTTGAGAAAGGTTTTTATCTAATTTAGTGAGAGTCTAATTCAATCCATTGTTTGATATGCATAAGCAACTAGGGGGATTTATATTTAGATTAGTTTTGCCTAGATTATTTCCATCAATATCATTTACTTGCTTTTTTAGGTTAGCTTAGTTAATTTAGCTTATTTTAATTAATCTTCATCTTGATTATTCACTAGACAATAGTTGAAGTTTGTACTAGTACTTATATACTATCCTCATGGAGATGATACTCATACTCACTACTTTATTACTTGATAACAACCTATGCACTTACAGTTTGTTAGTGTGCATTTCGGCACATGATTTTTCATGTTTTTTGCATGTTTGTCTTGTTAGTCTAGTTTTTACCATTTTTCATGTTTTTCATGTTTGATATGCATAAGCAACTAGGGGGATTTATATTTAGATTAGTTTTGCCTAGATTATTTCCATCAATATCATTTACTTGCTTTTTTAGGTTAGCTTAGTTAATTTAGCTTATTTTAATTAATCTTCATCTTGATTATTCACTAGACAATAGTTGAAGTTTGTACTAGTACTTATATACTATCCTCATGGAGATGATACTCATACTCACTACTTTATTACTTGATAACAACCTATGCACTTACAGTTTGTTAGTGTGCATTTCGGCACATGATTTTTCATGTTTTTTGCATGTTTGTCTTGTTAGTCTAGTTTTTACCATTTTCATCAAAGTTCTAAAATTTTAAAACTTTAATGTTCATTACTTAGTTTCTCCATATTTTACTCATTTATATCTTTATCAGGTTTTCTTTTAAGTTTTGGAGTTACTCTATTTAAAAAAAAAAAATGATGATTGATTTTGAAATTGCCCAATTGGTAAAATCTTTAAGTCTTTTATAGCATTTGTCATGTTTTTGTCTTTTTATCTCAATCTTATTACTTCTAAGGTTTCTAATTGCCTAGTCAACTTTCTAGTTATGCTTAAATGTCGAAATTGAGATAAGTTAGGTCTTTGAATTCTATTGGTTTGAATTTCCTAAAGGAAACTTTAGCCATAATACAAGTGATGCATTTAGTCAATAATGGGTGAGGACACTAAAAGAAATATAATCATATATATATGTATATATAAAAAAAGAAGGAGAGAGAAGAGAATTCTTTCCTTAAGTACTATGTATATTAAGTAAGTTGGGTGCGGATGAGTTTGCTCCTTAGCCGCATTCAATTCGAAAGATATGTATGGTGTCGCTAGTGAATGCGTATGTTGAGTAAGTTGTGTGTGGATGAGTTTGCTCCTTAGTCACATTCAATTCAAAAGATGTACATGATTTCACTAGTATAAAATAATAATAATAAGAATAGCAAAATATATGTCTAAAAATGCCATGAGACTAGTTGCATTTGTGCGTGTGCTTACTTATGTCCCAAGGGTTGTTTGAATCTATAGAATTCTTAACTTAATGCATGGATGTTTTGACTAGAAAAGCATGATTAGGACCTTGACTAGATAATTAATAACTTTATTCTTGATAGGAATGAGATAAATAAACAAACTCAAGGCTTATACTATAAGACTTGTCACCCTTTACCATTGTTGGGCATTAAAAATTATTTCATCAACACATTAGCTCTATACTCCTTGAATAACTTAAAGTTAACTTAGTCAAGATTGCTACATATTGTTTTGAAGAAACTAAGTACTTTCTTTATTTCTCTTTTCCCTTTTATTCTTACTTGAGGACAAGCAAGCTTTAAGTATGGCAGAATTTGATATGATGCAAATTGGTATAACTAAACAAATGAAATAATAAATTGTTTTGTGTGTGCATGCATTCATTTCATTATATAAATTGGTGCATTTAACTTTGTTTTTAAGTTTTGAAGTGTTTCTTAGCAAATATCAAGTTTTAAAGGTGTAATGCTTGAAGAAGGAGGCTTTTGCAAGGCTAGAACAAAGTGACAGAAGTGTGTCGACTTGTCCCAGTCTATCATAAGTCGTGATAGTGGTCTTTTGTGCAGACTCGGCATAGAGTGTGCCGACTAGTGACAGTAGCTTATGGTGCCGAGTCATGCTCCCTCTGTGCCGAGTAGTTATGGCAACCTTTCATGACATCTCTTCACAAACACACCTTTTTCAAGGGGACAATTCTTGGGACACCTTGGGGCTTATAAATACTTAGATTTGGCTTTATTTTAAAGAGGAGATACAATTGTATTACATAGGAAAAACTTACTTAAATCCTTGTAAACACCTTATTAGATTTAAGTACTTGGATCAATTATCCTTCCAAAAAGGCACTTCAACTTTAAGAATTGTGCAAGTCATTTCCTAAAGAATAAAGGAGTTTTCATTCATCAATCTTTCTTCCTTTCTTCTATCTTTATTTTACTATTCAATAATGAATGCTTGCATTATTTCTATGTCATATTTTACCATGTACTTAGTCTAATAGGTTGTTAGAATTGCAATGATGAATTAATTTTATGAACTACATTCTTAATATGCATGAATGATTTAATTTCAATTGAGTCCTACATTGTGTTATGTATGCTTGATCACCATATATAACTTGTTAATCATTTTGTTCACAATGAGAGTTGGGGCATTTTGGTGGAAATGCAATTGAAATTACTCAATGGATAGGAAAGTACCTGGAGATAAGAAATCCACTTTGAGGGGTTAAAGAATTGGCATAGAACTTAATGGTTTTTGTTTATCTCTACAATGTCATGAGAGTACTTGTAGACCCTAAATGAAAATACCCTTAATTGACAATGAGAGTTGCTTTTAAGGACTGATGGTCATATTCTCCAATCATTGCATGTGATTATATGTTGTTAACTTTTATAGTTCAAAATTAATTCTGAATTGTAATTTTATTATTCATTATTATTGTTATTAATTAAAGTAATAATAAAACTTTAGTATTATATATTAGATAGAATAAATCAATATCCTTTGTTTGTTGTTTGCCTATCCATCTTAGTAATTACCCGGTTAATATAAAATTGCTCCAAATTCCCTAGAGTTTGACACCCTACTCACTCTATACTTAGTCTTAGAGACTAGGGTATTAAATTTGACCTGCATTAGGAGGGGACTTAGAAAACATGGCTGTAGACTCTTCTACTAAAGATACTAGACCATAGTCTTCTAGTTTGCTTTTATGGGAGACCATGTCTTTCAAAAATTTACCCCAAGCCGGCATATCCTTTGTATCATCTAAGAATGGAATAGTAATAGTAATATCTTTAAGATACTTTAAGAATTTGCCAAATTGCTTATCTAGGTTCCTTCTTGTGAACCTTTGAGGAAAGGGCAAGGTCTTAAGGTTTACTTTAGGATCATTGACCTTAGGTGGTATGACACTTTCATTTTTATTATTACCTTTAACCCCACTCCCTTGATTACTTTCTAAGTTTACTTCCTCATCACCTACTATATCATTTTTTTATTCTTATTAGCAGTATTTTGAACCATTTTACCACTTCTTAAAGTAATTTCTTGGCAAGTCTCTCTTTGAACAAATTCCGGTCGACTAGGTAACTTACCTACCGGTTTAGGGTTAGAGGAAGAGGCTTGTTGGGCAATTTGAGTTTCTAAAATTTTGTTGTGAGTAGCAAGTTGATCAATCTTGGAGTTAAGTTATTTAAATTGCTCCTCACTTTGTTTATTAATGGATATTTGTGTTTGTACAAATTGATCTAGAAGGGTCTCTAAATTAGATTTAGGTGGTGTAGGAATATAGGGTTGCTTCATAGGAAAACCTGGTGGGTTATTTGGTTTGAGATTTTGGTTAATAGGTGGGTTCAATTGGGAGGATGGGTTAGACCAAGAAAAACCAAGATGGTTCTTCCATTGAGGGTTCTATGTGTTTGAGTTCTACCCATTCTTTGGTTATACCCCCCTTGGACATAATTTACCTCCTCATTTGAACTACATTGGGAATAAGGATGAGGACCTCCACATAGTTCACAAACAATATCAATATTTTCAATAGAATTAATTTCAGTTTTACTTACCATTTTGGTGAGTGCATCTACATTTGCTGTTAGTAGGTTAATAGTGCCAAGTTCCAAGATACCTTTTGCTTTTGCCATAGTTGTCTCATCTCCTATGTATCCTTGGGATGCAAGTTCTTCAAGTAAAGTGACAGCCTCTCTTGTTGTCTTATCCATCCATTTACCTCCAGATGTGGCATTAACTATATTACAATTCTCATTTGTCAATCCATTATAGAAAATTTGAGGAATCATCCAATCGGGCAATCCATGATGTGGGCATTTTCTTTAAAGTTCCTTAAATTTTTCCCAAGAAGTATAAATCGTCTCATTTGGATTTTGCTTAAAGGTGGTGATCTCATTGCAGAACTTTGCAGTCTTGTGTGGAGGGAAGTGCTTTCATAGGAAGGCTTGCTTCAATTGACCCCAAGTGGTGATTGATTCACTTAGTAAACTAGCCAACCATATTTGAGCTTTCTCTTTGACTAAAAATGGGAAGAGCCTCAACCGAAATGGATCATCCGACAATCCATTTATTTTAAATGTTGCACATACATTCAAGAATGTCAAGATGTGTGCATATGGATCCTCCCGTTGCAAACCACCAAACTAATTATTTTGCACCATTTGAATGATGCTAGGTTTAATTTCAAAGTTGTTGTTTGCAATGGAAGGAGCCATTATTCCCCCCATACTACTCATGATGCCGGGCATGGCAAAGTTGCCTAACGTTCATCTTTCTCTGGCCATTACGCTTAAGTTGTGTTTATCTTCTTCTTTTTGTCCTTATTCCTACACAAAGCACGAAAAGTTCGATCAATTTCAGGATCAAATAGAAGATCGTTAGAGCTTCTACTTTGTCGCATGTTCAACTAAAAAAAACAAACAAATAAAAACTAAAATTAAAAAAAAATAAAAATCATAAAACAAAAAGAAAAACCTAAAACAACTTTTCACTATTGTAAATTAATAAAAATTACAAACAAACTCCTCGGCAATAGCGCCAAAAATTTGTTAGGCCTACTATGGGTGACCCAAATCCAAAAGGATTAGTATAGGATGAGTAAGGTGTCAAACTCTAGGGAATTTAGGAATTTTGTATTAATTGGATAGTTATTAGGATGGGTAGGCAAAGACATTAAATAAGAGATTTAATTCTAACTATATGCTACTATACTATCTAATATTATGATTTAAGGATGTTGATTAGATTAAATTACAAATCAGAATTGATTTTAATAAGATGTGTTATATGCATGTAATGATTGAGAGTATGGTCTATAATTCCTAAAAGTAACTCTCGTTGTCAATTAGAAGTGTTTGATCTAGAGTCTATGAGCATTCTCATGTCATTATAGAGATAGAACAGAACCATAAATATTCATGCCAATACTATAATTCCCCTTAGAGTGGATTTGCTTGTCTTCAAGTGCTTATCTTATTCTCTAAGTAATTTCAATTGTCTTTCCATCAATTTATCCCAACTCTCATTATGAATAATTTGACTAACATGTTATACATGGTGATCAAGCACATACAACATTAATTAAGCACACAATTAAAACTAAATCATGCAAAGCATATAAGAAATAGAATGATTAAAACCAATACTTTATTATAATTCAAAGAAACCAAACTAGTACATATTCATAGTGTAAATGACAAAGTTTAAACAACAAGACAAGATGAACATCAAGGAACAAAGATAAAAAGATAAGGGAAAGGAAACTTTGATGATGTTTTCTTCAATCCTTGCTCCAAAAAATTACTTTGAAGAAGTGTCCTTGAATGCTTGCTTGAATGCCTTGGTAACTCTTCAATCTTGTTCTAACTTTGAACACTTAAATTACACTCTCAATTACTAACTTAATTTATGAATAATACTAACATCACTTATGTAAATTTCTGTAAAACTCTCTTATTTATAGGTTTCTAGGTGTCCCAAGTCATGTCCATTGCAAAAAGGAGCCTTTTGTGAAGTGTTTTAGTGAAAAGGCACTATAACCACTCGAGACAAGTAGGGATGAGTCGGTACTATGTGGTTCTGTCATGACTCAGCACCATAGGGCATGAGTCGGCACCATGACATTCTATCACGACTCGGCACCTATGGGCACAAGTCAGCACAGGCTTGTCTTGGCCAATATTTACAAAACTTCTTCCTTTTCAAGCATAGAACCCTTGAACCTTTGATAGTTACCTAGATTACTTAAAGAACACTTAAAAACAAGATTAAAAGCACCACTTTAAAGATAAAATACATGCATACAAACATAAAATAACTATTAATTAATTAGTTTAGATATACATATTTGCATCATATCACTTATAATAATAGCACTTAAGAAAGTAACAACATGTAGTACAATAGCAATAGCAGTTTAACTTATTGAACAAAAGATAAATAATCATGTGGTTCCAGAAAGAATATTAGGTAAGGCAACAATCACAAAGGTTCTTTCTTATCATAGAATAATCAAAATGGTTTTGGACCAATTGTCCTTTGGCAACCCAAGCTTAACAAAGAAGTCATATAGTTATAATAGAGAATAAAAAGGAACTTGGGTTTCAAAAATCTCAAAGGTTCACAGAACATGATAGCTTGTACTTATAACATGAACATAATGTTTACTCACCTTGTGGTTCCTTAGGTCCTAATTGCTATAACCCTTGAACTTCTAATACTCCTTAAGCTCTAACATAACATTATAATTCAATACTTAGCATTTGCTTAATCATCAGGCTATCTTATCCTATAACTACCCTATGCACATATATCATTCACATATAATTGGAGTTGCATTTAAAAGTGCACTTATCACTTGCACATAACATGTTGACTTTTACAGTCTTGCATACTTAGCCATCTTAGGCTCACATGAAATCACATTATAACTTATGCTATGACTCTTCCAAAGTCAAACATAATGTATCATGATTTTAATATCAATTCAATTTAATATTCAACTTAGTACTCTTAACACTTTCCATATATATTAACTTAACATATAACCTTAAAAGTATCATGCTTATCTCTTTGGACTAAATTGTACAATCAACCTCATAGTCAATTTAGGATCATTAATTTATGATTAACACATCATAAGGCCTAATTCACATGCTATGTAATCATATACACATGTTAATCATAACATAGTAGTAGGGTTAGGAAACCTTAGGTAGGCTGAATTGTCTCTAGGCTTTGTCTAGAGTTGTTCCTTCAAGCAATATGCAATTAAATCATTTATCATTTATATATACATATCAAGAATCATTAAAATATATCATACAAAAATTATAGACATTAGGATCAAAATTCCAATGTAGGCCGAATACGTACTTTGATGGAAAACATGAACTTTCTTACTTTTCATGTTTTATGTTCATTATAATAATATGAAAAAACATGATTTAAACCAATATTTTTCATGTAAACATGACAAAAATCATTTTAGAATGCATATAAATAGGAATCAACACCTCTGTATAGTTTATACATATGAAAATTCTAACTTTCAAGTTTTGTGATGAAAACCATGAATTTTCTCGTTTTTCGTTCTTTCCGATCAGTACAATAATCTATAGAAATATGATTTAAATCATTATTTTTCATCTAAACACAACAAAAATTAGTTTAGAACACATCTATATACAAATTGCCAGCCCGGTAGAATATATACATGAAAATTCCAACTTTGGGTTTTAGGATTCACCTTTAGTGGATTCGCAAGGAAAGAGTTGTGTTTACGATTGAAAATTGGTTTCTCCTTCAAAGAAAACACCTGAGCCAAATTTGACAAGAAGAAAAGTAGTAAATATATAACCCCAAATAGATTTCCCATGGTTAGTTTCATAAAAATCAAATAATAGATTGAAAGGAAGGAAAAACTTACGAAAATGATCACAAAATCGCAAGGTTTGAAGGCACCTTGTGAATTTCAGTTGAAAGAATATTTTTAAGAGAATTTTTCTATAAAAATTCTGAAGACTAACAAAATAGTGGCTGCTACAATAGGGCTAGACAAAATTTTGGTTTTTATTTTATTTCAAAAATGTGATTTGCAAGACTATGAAAAGAATATGCCTAAAAACACATGATATATGCCTCCCAAAAGATAACAGTCCCACCAACAGACAAAATGTTCTCTCGAGACAGGTTGATCTTCTCCAATTACATGGAACTCAAAATAGCACCACCCCAATCAAACTCACCCCACTAATCCATGTGAGCCAGGCTCAGAAGGATGTTTAGATCCACCTCATCTCTCATGTTATGTGCAAAGGTGCACCCAGCTATCACTAATAGACATAACCGAGCCAAGGCCTCGTTAGAAATAAGATCTCCCATTGCTCCCATCAACCTCAAGTTGTCAGTCATGAAGAGTGCTTAACCCTAGTACTATCTCTAGGAGGGTCAAAGCCGAGCAGGGCCTGGGTCTCGGCAGGAGAGAAAGCTTGCCTCCAATCATTGCACATGTCTTGGGGCTAGGTCTCAAATCGGATCCCTAAGATCATGTACAAGTCAAGTAGAGTACAAGTCAACTCCCTGCATGTGGAATAAAAAGTAATGGTGGTATCCCACCATCTCTCTGCTAGAGCTTTGATCAAGTTCATATCGACGTGACTAGACGTCCTTATCCCTAGGAAGTTGACAAACCTGGTAGGCTCTAACAAATTTCTAGCAATACTTCCTTCAGGGATGGACCTAATAATCATCTCCAAGTTATGTCTTCTGTCCCTAGTCTTAATGGTTGAAGCCTGCAATAAACTAGTATACATGTATGCATGTGAAAAAAAAAAAAAAAGGTGAATGAAAATGGCAATCAGAACGCACAGCCAATCCAAGGAAAAGACAGACTTGAAAAGGATCATTGTGGGATACTAACCGCTAGACGACCACTATAGGAGGTATGTCTCTCAAGATCTTGCAAGAGGAGTGCAAGGTTGGTGTTTTGTTTTGGAACTTTGTATGAGCACTAATGTGATCCACTCGAAGAAGAGGGGGCTACACGGTAAGAGAAGGAAGATCCATAAAAAGATCCTAAAACCATCACTATGAGGATGTTGAATCTAATGAGCACAATGAGAAGCAAACAGGTAAGTATAACAATAAAAAATGTGTGTGTAATAAAAAAAAAATAATTTTGTGGCAAAAAAAATTGAAAAAAAAAATTACTATTGTTATTATTATTATTATTGGAAAAAAAAAGGAAAACTTTTACTATCATTATTATTATTATTATTGAAAAAAAAAGAGAAGAAAAAGAAAAAAAAGAGAAAAAAAAATAAAAGCTCACATTTGAGTGAGAAAAATGAGGGAGGAGATGTGTGTAGCAAAAAATGAAGAAGAGTTAGGCATTTATAGATACTAGGGTGGAAAAGTAAAGAAATAGAGCATAGTAAAATATGCCCTGTAATTATCCAGTTGCATAAAAATATATTTTTAGCTCGTTTCAATTCAGAATCTAAATTTGAAAGTTTCTATGTGCTCATGAGATTTTTATCTACTCATAGACATCTCATTCACCTATTTCCTAGGCTAAATGTAATTTGTACATCAGAAAAATCAAAAAATTATGAATATGAAAATTCATTAGTCTCCTAAAAGTGGCCAAATCAAGTTCCAAAAATTATCAAGATCATCTCATTACAATCGGAATCATTTTCTGAACTCAAACCTACCAAAGTTTCAAGTTCACTCTCATCAAAACTGTCTAACTGATAGATAGCATTAATGAGGGGGCAGTTGTGAACTCTCATTTTAGCACCTCTAAATTTAATTTTGAACTTACCAGTACTAACTGGAATACTATTTAGCACAATTTGAAGCTTTTCCTTCCGTATTAGATAGTACTTTTCTAAAATTGACTGAATTTTCTCTCAAACTGATTGCCCAGTCATTCTAAAATTAATTTTAAGCCTATCGATATTAACTAATAAGGTTTTTGAACTCTGTAACTCTAAAAAACTAACCTAAAATCTCCAAAAAATGACTAAAAAAGATCTCAAAAAGTGAGCTAGACTAGTGCCATATGGAGCTGCATCAACTCTGACTTGGATCGGCGTCAGTTTCTGCGCAGATCCGCTTCAAAGCTTTGAGGCATCTGCGAAGATCTAATGTAGATTTGTGCAGAGTTGGTGCGGATTCATGTCCATCTGCGCAGAACCTCGTCCTATCCCCCTGTTTAGCTTGAGAAAATGATCAAATTACCCTTCCGGCCTAATTTCCAATCCTTTCTAGCCCTACCCCTCATTGTCTTTTTACATTTTCACTACCTAAACTACTCTCAACCCCCTACCTGTAAGTAGGCCCTCCATTTCTCATTTCACTTCACTCTAAGATTGATATTAATTGCTATCTATCAACTTTTCTTCTTCTTCTCATTCTACCCACTCTCTAATTAATTAATTAATCATTTTAATTAATTAAATTTTTTTAAAAATACTAAAAAGTTAATTAATTAATTAATCTTTTTAATTAATTAATTACTTTCTTTTTTTAAAGTAAAATCAAAGAAAAAAAAATCTTTTTTCCACTCATCCACTATTTTAATTAATTAATTAATCATTTTAATTGGTTCATTCATTCACCAATTAATTTTTATCAATCCAATCATCCGATCTGATAAAACAAAACTTTGGTTCAGCAAAACACTTTTTCCATCTCATCCATCAAAATCCAAGGTATTATTCATCAACTCATCCTCCAAACTAAAAATCATTTAAATCAATCTATAAACCCCTCCACTTAAATGTGGAGTGAACTACATGGGTTTTGATTCCTATTCAATGGGGCACGTAGGCACGTTTAGAATTTAAATCCAAACTTCAAATCCAATTTTTCAAATTAAATTTATTTTCCATTTTTCCAAATGTAATTAATTGCTTTCTAAATAATATTTGTAAGGGAATCTATGGTCTTCCTAGAATCCCATAAGGACTAATGAAGACATCTCAATTTTTATCGACGTAACTATCTTAATTGGAATTAAGGAGTAATTATGTGGTTCCCCTAAATCCTTAAGGATTAGAGGGAACACTCTCCTTAATTTGTGAATTTTTATTTTAATTTTTTTATCAATCCTAATGCATTCATGTTATGCTACTCATGCATTTTATTTACAATTATCATCTTATAAATGTCATTCATGAAATCAAATTTTCAAAGTCAAATTAAACTTAAGAGCCAAATTTTGATTATTTAACCAAAAATGTAGTCCCTGCACTCAACCTGGTTCGAGGCTAGTGATTTTATCCATGGGTACATTAATTGAAAGTTAATGAATTGGAGTCAAATTGAGTTTTTTCCTTAATATTTTTCTAACTAAATTAAATTAAGATGGCAACTCCTAAAATCATTTATAAAAATAACCAATCTAAACTCGAGGGTTCCATATTGAGTCTAAACTCGAATGAGCATCTTGATTCCCTCTAGTGGATTGGGCGGTGCTCAAGCGAGGCCTCACAATACCAAAGTGAAAGTAAAGAAATGAAAAATCTATTAAGTCACTAAGAAATATGTATATAAGGATTTGTTAATGGGCTTTTGGACTTAAGGCCCAAGCCCAATAGATGGCCGGTTTGTAAGACCTATAGATGAGTAAACATAAAAATTTTCTAGAATTAAAAATGTTTAGCTAAGACAAAATTAATTTAGGAAAAGCTAGCCACCAAATTTGACTTAGAAGCCACCATTTTTTACTAAGACAAATCTTTTTCCAACTTCAATTCTCACTTTTCCTACACAAAAGTCTACATTTATTTCTGCTCTTTCCATACTATATAAGGAACATCATTAACTTGGGTAAGATCCTAGCCATCCAATTTGATTAAATCATAGCCATCCATTGTAATTTAATCTTAGCCATTGAAATGGTGTGATTAAATCACCATCATCCATTCTATCATATGTAAATGGAAAAGACGTTCATTTCTCACCATTTTATGTAAACTCTCACCAAAAATACAACTCTCTCCAAAGGATAAATCTCTCAACATAGCAATCACTTAGGAACACCAAATTAAGGCTTTCAAAGGTAAGAAATTATGCTCATCTCTTCCTTTATGTGTTCTAAGCATGACTTTATTGTAATAGTTGCAAAAACTTTCCATTTCCTTTATTTATATGGTTCAGCGAAAGTAAAAAAAAGTTTTAAAATTTTTGTCTTATATGTTAGTTAATGAAATATGAGATTTGGGTTTAAGAACTAATGGTTTAAAATGAGAAAATAAACAAGGAAAGCATAAAACTCATCTAAGTGCACTATGAAGCATGGTTTGGCCACTTCAATGAAATTGTGAAGGAAGTGCTCTAAATTCTATTTAAAGGTATTTAAAGTTACTTTGGATGGAAAAAAAATGGTTTGGAAGTAGTAAAATGAACTATGGAAGCTTAGCTTAAGACTTTAGAATTTTGAAGGCATACACTTAGCTAAAAGAGAGGCCTTATGTTCTAATGCTTGTTTTTGATGTTTAATTGATCATATGAGTTCTTTATTATGCCAATTTCATATTTCAATAATTAATTTGAAGATTTGATAATGAATTATTGATTTTCCCCAAAATTGCCCAAAGTTGAAAAATTAGGGTTTTATGAATTAAAGTGATTCAATCTCAATTAATTGTTGGGAATTGATTGTTTAAGTATTAATTTGATGAATCTATGACCATTCAAGGTTTGATGGGAAATTGATGGTTTTTCTCAAATTCTAAAGTTTATGAAAAATTTGAAAATTTTGAGAATTGAACTTGAATTCATGAAATTGGAGGGGTAATTAAGCTTAAAGATGGTGAAATTAAAGATGGTGAAACATGATATGCATGATGTTAATTTCAAAATTCAATTGATAGAAATGATTTTCCCCAAGTTTAATGAATTAGGTTCATTTATGGAATTGGAAGGTGAAAGTGGAATTAGTTCCATTGAATAATGGAAATTGTTTAAATTGATTCTAATTGAGCAATATGAAATTGAAATATGAAATTGGGAGGAAGGAATTATCTTTTCTTAAGTAGATATATTTGACTATTTGGAAAACAACTAAATATTAAAATTAGTAACAAGTATATGTATAGTGTGTCTTAACCTTAAAACTAATAAGTTAGTACTATAATGAACAAGATAAAAGTGTTAAAATGTTAAGCTAAATCTAAACTAATGACATGACAAGAAAGTGATTAATGTGCAATTGAAATGCAAATGTGTTGAATCTAAAGACAAGGACATTGTCCAAGAGTGCAAAGAGCACTACTAGCATCAAAGTTAAATGTAAATAGGACCAAAGGAGTCCAAAGTGAGTAATTAATAATATAATATAATATGTGCGCCATAACCATTATTGATTAAACCATTCTTATTTGAATATCTCAATTTCTTGTTAAACATGAATTGCCTATCTATTGTTGTGTTTGGATATGATATTTCTTCATAGCATTTGGCCATTATGAGCCCTTCCACATTGATTTCATAATGTGATCTTTGATGAGAATTATTCTTGTATTGGCATATCTTCCATTGAATTCCCTATTGAGAATTTTATATGAATCTTTCTATTGATGCCTATTGATAAGCAAAAATACCATTATGATGTGGGGTAATAATCGAATCTTGTACACTTGGTATAAGCCTGCAAGTAGGGCAAGAGTACCCAACCTCTATTATGCCTAATTGTAAGACCTGATCAGTCTTGCATAATGTGATGCATGTGAGTGAGCAAGACTTAAGCCACCACTCTTTAATTTATATGTGTAGGAAGCATTCTGCTTCCAAGAAATTACTATTTCTGCTAAAGATATTGTTTTTATCTTAAATGAGAAATTGATTCTTAATGACAATTTTGATTAACATTGCTCCATTGTCACAATGAGCCCATCCTAATAATGATCCACATACTCACCTTATATTATATTATTATGTACTCACTGAGCTTTGTCTCATTTCTTAGTTGCTTAAACTTTTCAGGTCAGGTTAACAAGTCAGTAAGGTAAATTCCAAGCCCTATTCTTCCATTTGGAAGTTGCTCTACTAATTTCAAGTGTATGAAGTTAAGTTATATAATTACGAAGAATGTTGTTTAAAGCTCTATGGTTACCGAAGGTTTAGTACTAATATGTTAATGGATTTATATGTACTGCGAACTGTATTGTAAACTATATTTATGTTAGTGTAATAAGTAATTAACATATGTAAAATGAGATGGATATTACAATGATATTAATAAGCATTTGGTTATATGTAAAATGATAAAATAGTAATTGGCAATAAGAGAAGGCAATTGGGTTCTAATCTTTAGATAAGGTTCAACATGGTAAATGGTAAAGAATAATAAATTAAATGGGTTCTATAGGTTAGGTGACTTTATATCTCCCTATGCTCTAGGATCATCACGGCTCTAGGTGTCACATCCCAACTTTCAAAGACATGACGGCCCTAGAACATGGGGAGACATAAGGTTACCCACGCCCGTAGAACCTATTCATGCATATAATAATCTTACCTAGGATCATATCAAACCTTATGCATTAACTTAAGAAAAAAAAACTTTTATAAAGGAAAAACCTTAAGTTGTGGAAGCTAAAAATATACTTTAATACAATCCATAGGAAAATAATAATAAAACTCCAAATAAGATCACCAACATAATATTCCAAAATAAATTTCCCATAATAACTCCTGGAGCGTCTAAGAACTCAACATAGTATGGTATTATTATAACTTTGACAAGGGAATTTCCCAAGTGGAGTAGGTAGCTTGAGTGATCATCTTGCCTCCTCATAATGCTCACCTAGAACCACACAAGGAAGAAGGGGTGAGATAGATGATCTCAATGAATAAACAATAGGGCTTATACAATAACACACATCCTTTAGAAAGGGCTCATAGCTCATAACTTATGGTTCATGATTCATAGTTTGTGTAACAACCCACATCTACCCTAGGAGTTTTCGTGACAAATTGCTTAAATTAAGAGTTATTGTGACAAAATATTTGATTTTATGAAAATTCATGTGTTATGTGATTTATAAGTTTGGGGCATGTTAAATTAATTTTAATATGTTTAATATGAATTATTATTGTGAAATAAATGATTTGAATAAAATGCATTAACATGAAATAATTTATTTTTCATAAAATGAATTTTCATGGAAAAAGGCAATTTTTAAGCATAAAATAATTTTATGAGTATTTTAAAATAATTTTTAAAATAAATATTTTGGGGGAAATATTATAGAAATAATAAGAAAAATACCCTTTTTATTTTAATTATAATCAGCCTAAAATTTAAATAAAAAGCCCAAATACCCAAAAGCCCACTACACTAAAATCCTCCTAACCTAATTTATTAAGAGTATTAGTGGAATTTCACCCAAACCCTAGTAAATTTCGGCTAGAATAGAGTTCCATTAGCCATCACCTTAATTTTTATGTATTCTGGTAGAAAAATCCTCTCAAAATATTCCTCTCTACCGAAATTAAGAAAACACCTTTCCGTTTCGCGATTTCTTGACCGTAATCATAAGTTTTTCTTCTCTTTCAATTTCTAAACTAATTTCTATAAAATAAATTATGGAAAATTATTTTGAACTGCTTATTTACTGATTTTTACAGATTAAATTATATTTGGGTGAGTTTTTGGGAGAGAAAATCTATGAGTTTTTGGGAGAGAAAATCTATCTTCTACCGAAAACACAAATCTTTCCGTGAGATTTCTCCAAAGGTGAATTCTACAACTTAAAATTACAACTTTTATGCATAAACATCACTAGAGGGGGAAAATTTGTGCATTTGTTGTTTTCTAAACTAATTTTTAATTTGTTTTGATGAAAAATATTAGATTAAATAATATTTCTGCGATGATCGGAAAGTTTCAAAAAACAAAGGAGTTTAAGGTTTTTTTTGTTAAAACTTAAAAGTTGGAAAATTCTCTTACTAAATTGATATGTGGCTGCCAATTTGTGTGAGGAAGTACTCTAATATGATATTTGTTTTGTTTAGATGAAAAATAATGATTTAAATAACCTGTATACATATTTCTGAAATGACCAAAAAATACCAAAAATAAGAAAACTCATGGTTTTGTACTCTATAATTCCAAAGTTGAATTTTTAGGTATAAACAACACCAAGTGTGGCTAATTTATAGGAATTAAAATTGTAAAATGATTTTTGTTATGTTTACATGAAAAATCTTAGTTCAAACCATGTTTTTACATATTTTGGAAATAGACGGAAAGTGCCAAAAGAAAAAGAATTTAGTTTTTACTTTGGTGATGCATTCGGCCTATATAAATATTTTTGTTCCAATGTTTATAATTTTTATTTGATGTGTTTTGATGATTATTGATATGTATGTATTTATAAGAAATGATAAAATTTCATGTTAGTTGAAGATATGACCTTAGATAAGCTTAAAGGCATTTTGGTATACTTAAGGTATACTTAAGGTATCTTAATGTTATATTGTGATTAGAATGCAAATGTGATTGGGAAATATGGAACTAGATGTTATGATGACTTGATAATAAATACATGGTTTTCAGTTGATGAAGTGACAATTGAATAAAAAGGATCATAAGAGTTAAGCATGACACTTGAAAGGCTAATTGTTAGGATGACATGTATGGAAGTGTAAAGTGTACTAAGGTAATTGTTAAGTAAATTGATATTGTGGTAATAATATTGTGATGACCTTAGAAAGGTATTGACATTATTGTAATGTGTTATCATGTGAGCCCATAAGGCCTAAGTGTGCAAGCCTTTTAAAGTCAATGTATTATGTTCAAATGATGAGTACACCTATATGTGAACTCTAAGTATATATGTATGCTATATGTGTATGGGGTAGTTATGGAATAGGAGCATCATGAGTTATTAAATACTAAGTATTAAATCAAATATTATGTTAGAGTTTGAGGAGCTTTAGAAATGCAAAGGGACTATGTATACTAGGAGCAAAAGAACCCCAAGGTGAGTAAACATCATATTCATTCTACAAGTGTGAGTAAACACCATGTTCATGTTATAAGTGTGAACAACATTATGTTGTGTTATAAGAATGTGATATGTTACTATGTAAAGCCTTTGTGATCTTTGAAGCCCAAGTTCTTTTATTCTAAAATATTATTATATGATTTCTTGACAAGCTTGGGTCGTGAAAGGACATTTGGTCCAAAACTATTTTGTTTATCTAATGAGAAATTCTTGTAATTAACACCCTAATTTATATTCTTTCTGGAACTACACTATCATTGTATCTTTTGTTCAAAAGCTAAACCGCTATTGTTATTGGAATACATGTTATTGTTGCCTTATGTGATATTGTTAATTGTGATTACCATTAGCTCTAGCTATGGTACCTTTAACCCTTTATGCAGAATCCTCATGCTGATGCGGGTAATCATCGGAACCTGTGCACATGATCTTAATCTAATGGATAGGGGTAGTGTATCCACCTCAGCTAGAAGGGGTGGTTCTAGCCATAGAGCCTGATCAGCTTCATGCCTTATAAGTGAAAGGAGTTGGAATTTGGTATAAGGCCACATCTCCTTTATAAGTTCGAGTGACAGAGTAATAGCCTTCACTCTTTATAAGTTAGTAGTGTGATTACTGCAAACTTGCCAAATTGAACCCTTCCTAAACTGCAACCAGATTCATGAATTATAAATCATGAACTATGTGTATAAGCTATGTGTTTCCTTTTCAAAGGAATATGTGATATGTATGTGCCTTATTGTTTACTCATTGAGATCATCTATCTCACCCTTTTTTTCCTTGTGTGGTTCCAGGTGAGCAAATGTGAGGAGGCAAGGTGATGGCTCAAGCATTCTACTTCGTTTGGGAGATTCATTGTTTAAGTTACCAATAATACTATTTTATGAAGTCTTTTCATTAGATGCTCCGGGAATATTGATTGATACTCATTTGAGATATATTATTTTCCTTATGGATTTTATGTGTAATGTTTAATTATAGACTTCCGCAATTAAAGATATTCATCTAAATGTTTTAAATGAGTTATTGTAAGAGATTTGGTGAGATCCTAGGCATGATTTGTTTATATGTAAGTGGGTTTTACGGGCGTGGGTGACCTTATGTCTCCCCATATTCTAGGACTGTCATATCTCTAAGGTTGGGATGTGACAAAGGTGGTATCAGAGCCTTAGTTTTAAAAGTCTAGTTTAGGCTTGTTCTATATGAGTTGCTTAAGTATAATCCTGGAGCATAGGAATTTTCCTATCTTGTCACTTGCAGTCTATCGCTAGCATAGTTCTGCGAAATCCTAGTTGATTTTAGTAATCCTTGTTATTGTTTGCTTGCCTTACGATTTTGCTGATAGATGGCCAAGAAGATTACACCTACTCGAGGACCACGACCCAGAGCACCCCATGTGACTTATAAGAGGACTTGGCTGGAAATGTTCGAGAAGGCTATACCTGTGATCCACCTAAAGAAAGAAAGGGCTCTTGATGAGGAAGACCCCATGAAGTGTCTAGGTTATAAATGGATTTAGAGTAAGATGCAGAGGTTTGAGAAAGACTATTCAAAACTAATGGAAGAAAGTCGATGTCTTAGGTCCCTAATATATGGTTTGATAAGGGACATGGAGAAGTGGCACAAGGCCGAGAGAGCTAAGCATGCTGAATGTGAGCAAGAGAGTAGGCATAAAAGCAAGGGTCATAGAGGCTAGCATAGAGGGGGAGGAGGAGGTTCAAGAAAGGAATCCTCACTTAAAACTTTAACACCTGGAAAGAACAATAGTCAATTAAAGCAACTTCATGCCTGTGGCCATTGTGGCAAGAAACATTCTGGAATTTACTAGAAAGCCTCTAGTGCATATCTCAGATGTGGTCAAATGGGGCACTTCTGCAAGGACTATCCCCAAAAGGGAATTTTGGGAAATGCGACCTCGACACCTCCATCACCTAGACCATCGCAACCTCAAAGGCTAGGAGCCAAGAATAAGAGACATAATTGAGACTTCCATTAATAGATGGTAACAGTTAGCTTAGGGGCATAGGACTTATATGATATGAATAATATTATTTGATTGCTTAGTGACTTAGTATGGATTGATTCTATGAAACGATTGACTTTAGACGATAGAGGAGCCCATTATGCCTTAAGTTATGTGTTACATGACTAGGATACTTGATACATGCCATAATATGTGATATATGCTAGGCGATATATGTCCTATGATGTGATATTATATGATGGGTGCTAAAGTTAAAGACATGCTAAGTATTACATTTTGATATTGGAGTTAAATGGATTAGAAAGAGAAGTGGACTAGGTTTTTATCCAACTGAGATTAAAGATCGATAGGTATAATGTCATAAGGTATGAAATGCTTACATGTTACTATGATTTGATATATGAAATATATGGAGTTATTAAATAATAATTGTGATGGATGACATAGGAAGAGAAATGATAGTTAGTAATGATTAGCAGGAGAATGAAATAAATTAGTTACATTATATATACATAAGTATATGGTATGAAGTAAATGAAGTATATTAAGGAATTTGGGGTTTAGATACTATCATACAGATTAGAATAGCAAGAAAGGTAGGAAGTTCTCTATCACTTATATAGATATCGAGTATAGTCAGAGGAGGAATTTTTATCTAGTGTGATTTAAAAAGAAAAAGGTATTATTCCCATTTAAAGTTCTGATACAAGATGCTTGATTGGTTCTAGTGCTACAAATTCATTTGTGTCTCCATATTTTGCCAGGAGTCTCGGCAGAGATAAGGAATAAATTAATGAACCCTTAGTAGTGTTGACCCTTTGGGGAGAAATGATGGAAGTAAGGTATTGTTTAAGGATTGTGAGGCAGACATTGATGGACGACAACTTCTTGTATTGACTATAAAGGAAAGCAATTAAAATTTTCAACTAAGGATGGGAGATATTGGTGTATCAAGGAGATATTTATGATTTAAGGTTTACTAGCGTAATCATGGAATGGATAAGTATACTTAGGAAGTTGAGGAAGGGATGTGGTAGAAGCATCCCTAATTTTTCGAGAATATATGAGTAAGTATTGAAATTCGAGGATGAATTTCTTTTAAGAGGGGGAGATATAAAAGTATAAGTATTATCATATTTGTAATGTTGATAAAAGGATAAGTATGATACTAGTAGAAATTCTTTGGTGATGAAATTCCTTTGAGTATATGGGGTGCAATTAGAGTATAAGGATTTAAAGTTTTATAAGATGATAGATGTTAAGGCCATATGGATTATAAATTTAAGGATCCATAAGGAGTTGATCTATGAGGGTATAACATGATTTTAAGATAAAATGTTCTAGATTTGATTTAATTATGTACTTGCATCTAGTGTGTCTGTCTATATGCATTGAGTTTTGCTTTACGAAATCATACATCATGAACCACATCAAGCATTGCATTAAGATTGCATGTCACATGCAAGGATGAAAATGTTTTAGTTCTTATAAATGATCCTATGTAGTTTTGAAAATTTAAATAGTTTTGAACATACTTGAAAGGGATTGGAGTCCTCTGAATGAGAAATGTTTTGAGGCATTAGATGCAATAATGTTCAATTGAGGTTATTGGAAAATTTAGTAGTAATCTTTAGTACAGGAAGAATTTTTATTGAGATAACCTAGAATGGCATGGATTTGGAAAAATATAATAGTTGCATAAAGATTTTATTGAATAGCAATGGTATTATAAGGTTTATTATTTTAATATGGATAAGTTAAATGATTAGGAATGTGAAGTACTTCAAGATGCAAGTGGAAACCTAAAGTGAGATGATATTATGAATTAAAGGTATGAAAATTACGAGGCATTAGGTAATTAGGTCATAATAATGACGTATATATTATGGAGTAAGTCTGAAATAATTATGAGAAGTTTATTTGGGATTGTAAATTAAAAGAATTCAAGTTTGTTTGGAATATGATATATATAGGAATATTTGTTAAGTTTAAATATGTTTTAATTGATGAATGATGGCAGTGTAGAAATCATAACATTAGCAAGGTACTAAACACGAAGATATTTATTGAGGATATAATAGATTAAGTAATAATTATTAATATGGAAAGAGAATTATCGTATATCAGTTGGAGTTATTAATTTGGAGTTATTTGCTGGACTCTTATAGTACTAATATGATAAATAATGAATGGAAGTAGTGAGTAAGGTGTTATTATATATGTTAACATTACTAGAGATATAAGGAAATGAAATGATTATGATTATATGTGATTAAAGGTGAAATTAAAGGTTCTATTACTTTTGTTCAAGGTTAAGGGATACAAATTACTAAGAATTAGTTTTAAGATTTGTTTGAACAAGAGATTAACATAGGTGTAGATTAAGCTAAAAGTTTATCGATATGATTCTTTTGACAGATTGTGAGTATGTGCCTTACTATATTTGATAAGTTAATTGTAGTTAGATATTGAGGTTGAGTGGTGCAGCAGAAGCGTGGCAGAGAAGTTAAGTAAAGTGTGTTGTGCTGCTAGATTTGGAAATTTGAGGACGAATTTCTTTTAAGGGGGGAGAATGTAACAACCCACATTTACCCTAGGACTTTTCACGACAAATTGCTTGAATTAAAAGTTATTGTGACAAAATATTTGATTTTATGAAAATTCATATGTGATGTGATTTATGAGTTTGGGGCATGTTAAATTAATTTTAGTATGTCTAATATGAATTATTGTTGTGAAATAAATGATTTGAATAAAATGCATTAACATGAAATAATTTATTTTTTGTAAAATGAATTTTCATGTAAAAAAGCGATTTTTGAGCATAAAATAATTTTATGAGTATTTTAAAATAATTTTTAAAATAAATATTTTGGAGAAAATATTACAGAAATAATAATAAAAATATACTTTTTATTTTAATTATAATCAGCCCAAAATCTAAATAAAAATCCTAAATACCCAAAAGCCCACTACACCAAAATCCTCCTAACCTAGTTCATTAACGGTATTAGTGGAAATTTCACCCAAACCGTAGTATATATTCTAAATTTTAGCCATAATAGAGTTCCAATAGCCATCACCTTAATTTTTCTGTATCTTGGCAGAAAAATCCTCTCAAAATATTCTTCTCTACCAAAATTAAGAAAACACCTTTCCATTTCGTGATTTCTTGACCATAATCGTAAGTTTTCTTCTCTTTTGATTTCTAAACTGATTTCTATAAAATAAATTATTGAAAAATTATTTTGAATTGGTTGATTTGTAATTTTTATAGATTAAATTCTATTTGGGTGAGTTTTTGGGAGAGAAAATCTATTTTCTACCGAAAACACAAATCTTTCCGCGAGATTTCTCCAAAGGTGAATTTTATAACTTAAAATCACAATTTTTATTCATAAACATCACTAGAGGGGGGTGATTTGTGCATTTTTTATTTTCTAAACTGATTTTTGATTTGTTTTAATGAAAAATATTAGATTAAATAATATTTCTTCATATTTCTGCGATGACCGGAAAGTTTCGAAAAACAAAGGAGTTCAAGGTTTTTTTGTTAAAACTTAGAAGTTGGAAAATTCTCTTACTAAATTGATATGTGGCTGCCAATTTGTTTGAGGAAGTACTCTAACATGATATTTGTTTTGGTTAGATGAAAAATAATGATTTGAATAACCTGTGTACATATTTCTGAAATGACCGAAAAATACCGAAAATAAGAAAACTCATGGTTTTGTATTCTATAATTCAAAAGTTGAATTTTTATGTATAAACAACACCAAGTTTGGCCAATTTATAGGAAGTAAAATTCTAAAATAATTTTTGTTGTGTTTACATGAAAAATCTTGTTTTAAACCATATTTTTACATATTTCTGAAATAGACAGAAAGTGCAAAAAGAAAAAGAATTTAGTTTTTACTTTGGTGATGCATTCGGCCTATATAAATATTTTTGTTCCAATATTTATAATTTTTATGTGATGTGTTTTGATGATTATTGACATGTATGTATGTATAAGAAATGACAAAATTTCATGTTAGTTGAAGGTATGACCTTAGATAAGCTTAAAAGCATTTTGGTATACTTAAGGTATACTTAAGGTATCTTAATGTTATATTGTGATTAGAATGCAAATGTGATTGGGAAATATGGAGCTAGATGTTATGATGACTTTATAATAAATACATGGTTTTGAGTTGATGAAGTGACAATTGAATAAAAAGGATCATAAGAGTTAAGCATAACACTTGAAAGGCTAATTGTTAGGATGACATGAATGGAAGTGTAAAGTGTACTAACATGATTGTTAAAATAAATTGATATTGAGGTAATAATATTGTGATGACCTTAGAAAGGTATTGGCATGATTATAATGTGTTCTCATGTGAGCCCACAAGGCCTAAATGTGCAAGCCTTTTAAAGTCAACGTATCATGTGCAAATGATGAGTACACCTATATGTGAACTCTAAGTATATGTGTATGCTATATATGTATGGGGTATTTATGGGATAGGAGCATCATGAGTTAATAAATACTAAGTATTAAATCAAATATTATGTTAGAGTTTGAGGAGCTTTAGAAGTGCAAAGGGACTACGTATACTAGGAGCAAAGGAACCCCAAGGTGAGTAAACATCGTATTCACTCTACAAGTGTGAGTAAACACCATGTTCGTGTTATAAGTGTGAACAACATTATGTTATGTTATAAGAATGTGATATGTTACTATGTAAGCCTTTGTGATCTTTGAAGCCCAAGTTCTTTTATTCTAAAATATTATTATATGATTTCTTGACAAGCTTGAGTTGCCAAAGGACATTTGGTCCAAAAGTATTTTGTTTATCTAATGAGAAATTCTTATGATTAACACCCTAACTTATATTCTTTCTGGAATTACACTATCATTGTATCTTTTATTCGAAAGCTAAACTACTATTATTATTGGAATACATGTTATTGTTGCCTTATGTGATATTGTTAATTGTGATTACCATTAGCTCTAGCTGTGGTACCTTTAACCCTTTATGCAGAATCCTCATGCCGATACGGGTAATCATCGGAACCTATGCACACGGTCTTAACCCAATGGATAGGGGTAGTGTATCCACCTCAGCTAGAAGGGGCAGTTCTAGCCGTGGAGCCTGATTAACTTCATGCCTTATAAGTGATAAGAGTTAGAATTTGGTATAAGGCCACCTCTCCTTTATAAGTTCAAGTGAGAGAGCAATAGCCTTCACTTTTTATAAGTTATAAGTGTGATTTTTGCAAACTTGCCAAATTGAACCTTTGCTAAACTGCAACCTAATTCATGAATTATAAATCATGAACTATGTGTATAAGCTATGTGTTTCCTTTTCAACGGAATATGTGATATGTATGTGTCGTATCGTTTACTCATTGAGATCATCTATCTCACCTTTTTTTTTCCTTGTGTGGTTCCAGGTGAGAAAATGTGAGGAGGCAAGGTTATGGCTCAAGCATTCTACTTTGCTTGGGAGATTCCTTGTCCAAGTTATCAATAATACTATTTTAGGAAGTCTTTTCATTAGATGCTCCGGGAATATTGATTGATACTCATTTGAGATATATTATTTTCCTTATGGATTTTATGTGTAATGTTTAATTATAGACTTCTGCAATTAAAGATATTCATCTAAATGTTTTAAATGAGTTATTGTAAGAGATTTGGTAAGAACCTAGGCATGATTTGTTTATATGTAAGTGGGTTCTATGGGCATGGGTGACCTTATGTCTCTCCGTGTTCTAAGACCATCATATCTCTAAGGTTGGGATGTGACAGTTTGCAATTTAGAAAGGTTCATTGAAATCTCATTTATAACACATAACACATAGGGTGAAGGCTGTTAACATAATCACTCGAACGCATAGAGTGAAGGCTATTGCCATAATCACTCAAACACATAGGCCGATGATTACTCGCATTGGTGTGAAGATCACATAGTCGATGATTTCACGCATTGGTACGAGGATCACATAGCTGATGATTACTCACATTGGTATGAGGATTTCTACATAAAAATGGTTTAAAAGTACCATAGCTAAAGCTAATAGTAATAAGATATAATAATAACATTTAAGCCAATAATAACATGTATCACAATAGCAATAGCAGTTTAACTTTTTTTTAACAAAAGATAAAAGAATAGTATAGTTCCAGAAAGAATATAAGTTAGGGCAATGATTACAAAGGTATTATCATTGGATAATCAAAAATAGTTTTGGACTAATTGTCTTTTGGCAATCCAAGCTTACAAAGAAATCATTAAAATAGAAAAGAACCTGGGTTTCAAGATATCAAAGATTCACAAAACATGATAGCTTGCACTTGTAACTTAAAATATAATGTTTACTCACACTTGTAGCATGAATACAGTGTTTACTCACCTTGTGGCTCCTTCTCTCCTAGTACACGTAGTCCTTTTGATCCTTTAAAGCTATTCAAGCTCTAACATAATATTTAATTCAATACTTAGTATTTATTTAATCATGATGCTATCCTATCCTATAACTACTCTATGCACATATAACATTCACATACACTTTGTCACATCCCAACCTTAGAGATATGACGGTCCTAGAACATGGGGAGACATAAGGTCACCCATGCCCGTAGAACCCATTAACATATAACAATCATGCCTAGGATCTTACCAAACCTCTTTTAGTAACTCATTTAAAACATTTAGATGAATGCCATAAATTGTGGAAGACTTAAAATAAATCATTACATATAAAATCCATAAGGAAAATAATATATATCTCGATAAGTATCAATCAACATTCCCAGAGCATCTAAAGACAAGACTTCATAATTATAGTATTATTGATAACTTGGACAAGGAATTCCCCAAGCGAAGTAGAATGCTTGAGCCATCACCTTGCCTCCTCATAATGCTCACCTGGAACCACATAAGGAAAAAGGGTGAGATAGATGATCTCAATGAGTAAACAATAGGGATTCTACAATAACGCATATCCTTTAGAAAGGGGCTCATAGCTCATAACTTATAGCTCATGATTCATAGTTTGCAATTTAGAAAGGTTCGTAGAAATCATGCTTATAACACATAGAGTGAAGGCTACTGCCATAATCACTCGAACACATAGAGTGAAGGCTATTGCCATAATCACTCGAACACATAACACATAGAGAAAAGGCTATTGCCATAATCACTCGAACACATAGCCGATGATTACTCACATCGGTATGAGTAGCACATAGCCGATGATTACCCACATAGGTACAAGTAGCACATAGCCGATCATTACCTGCGTCAGTACGAGAAGCACATAGGCGATGATTACCCGCATCGGTACAAGAAGCACATAGCTGATGATTACTCGCATCGGTATGAGGATTTCTGCATAAAGGGTAAAAGGTACCATAGCTAGAGCTAATGGTAATCACAATTATCAATATCACATAAGGCATCAATAACAGGTATTCCAATAACAATAGTGGTTTAACTTTCAAGCAAAAGATACAATGATAGTGTAGTTCTAGAAAGAATATAAGTTGGGGAGTTAATCACAAGAAGTTCTCATTGGATAAACAAAATGGTTTTGGACCAAGTGTCCCTTGGCAACCCAAGCTTGTCAAAGAAATCATAATAATATTTAGAATAGAAAGAACTTGGGTTTCAATGATCACAAGGCTCACATAGCATGTTTTCACACATTTGTAACATAACAAAAAGTTACTTGCACTTATAACATGAATATAGTGTTTACTCACACTTGAAGAATGAATACGATGTTTACTCACACTTGTAACAAGAACATTGTGTTTACTCATACTGGAAGCAGGAATATAGAGTTTACTCACCTTGGGGTTCCTTTGCTCCTAGTACACGTAGTCTCTTTGCACTTCTAAAGCTCCTCAAACACTAACATAATATTTGATTTAATACTTAGTACTTATTTACTCATGATGCTCCTATCCCATAACTACCCCATTCACATATAGCATACACATATACTTAGAGTTCACATATAGGTGTACTCATCACTTGCACATAGCACGTTGACTTTAAAAGTCTTGTATACTTAGGCCTTATAGGCTCTCTTGATATCACATTAATACCTTTTTAAGGTCATCACAATATCATTACCTCAATATCATTTCACTTTAGCAATTATCTTAGTTCACTTTACACTTCCATACATGTCAACTTAATATTTAACCTTTCAAGCATCATGCTTAACTCTTATGGTCCTTTTCACTTCATTAATTCATAACCATATGTTCATCATCAAGTCATCATAACATCTATTTCCAAATTCCCCAATCACATTTGCATTCCAACCACAATATAGGGTTAAGATACCTTAAGTATACCTTAAGTATACCATAATACATTTAAGCTTATCTAGGATCATACCTTCAACTAACATGCAATTTTATCATCTATTATACATACATACATGTCAATAATCACCAAGACACATCACATAAAATTTATGAACATTTGGACACAATTGTTCATGTAGGCCGAATGCATCATTAAGGTGAAAACTAAATTCTTCTTCTTTCTGTGCTTTCCGTCTATTTCAAAAATATGTAAAAAATATGGTTTGAACCAAGATTTTTCATATAAACATAACAAAAATCCTTTTAGAACTTAAATCCATAAGAATCAACCACTATTGGTGCCATTAATATATAAAAATTCAATCTTTTGCATTATAATGCACAAAACATAAGTTTTCTTATTTTCGGTATTTTTCGGTCATTTCAGAAATATGCAAACAGGTTGTTTAAACCATTATTTTTCATTTAATCATTGAAAATATCAGTTTAGAACACATTCCTTCATGAATCGGCAGCCATAGGTAACGTTTATACAAAAGGCTTAGGTGAAAAATTATGAGTTTTCGCGCTTTTCGTTTATTTCAGCGATAAACAGACACATGATTCAAATCATTATTTTTCATCTAACAAAACAAATATCATATTAGAACACTTCCTCATACAAATCAGCAGCCATATGTCCATTCAATAATAAAATTTTCCAACTTCCAAGTTCTAACATAAAAACCTTGAATTCCTTTGTTTTTCGAAACTTTTCAGTCATCGCAGAAATATGCAGAAATATTATTTAATCCAATATTTTTCATCAAAACAAATCATAAATCAGTTTAGAAATCAAACATACACAAATCGCCCCCCTTTATGATGTTTATGCATAAAAATTATGATTTTAAGTTATTGAATTCACCTTTGGAGAAATCTCGCGGAAAGAATCGTGTTTCCGGTAGAAAATAGATTTTCTCTCCCAAAAACTCACTCAAACAGAATTAAATCTGTAAAAATCAGTAATCAAATAGTTCAAAATAATTTTCCCATAATTCATTTTATAGATATCAGTTTAGAAATCGAAAGAAAAGAAAAACTTACGATTACGGTCAAGAAATCACGAAACTAAAAGGAGTTTTCTTAATTTCAGTAGAGAGAATTATTTTGGGAGAATTTTTCTGTGAAAATACTGGAATAACAAAGTGTGGCTGCTGTCTAAACTGATGGGGGCCAAAATTTTGCTTATATATTAGGGTTTGGGGTGCAATTTCCAAGTTTGCCCTTAATGAGCTAGGTTAGGAGTGTTTTTGTGTAGTGGGCTTTTGGGCATTTGGGCTTTTTAATTAATTTAGGGCTGATTATACATAATTAAAAATACAATATTTTTCTTATTATTTTCATTAAAATTTTCCCAGAAAACATTTATTTAAAAATACTCATAAAATTATTTTATGCTTAAAAATCGCCTTTTCACATGAAAATTTATTTTACGAAAAATAAATTATTTCATGCTAATGCATTTTATTCAAATCATTTATTTCACAATAATAATTCATATTAGGCATATTAAAATTAATTTAACATGCCCCAAACTCATAAATCACGTCACATGAATTTTCATAAAATCAAATATTTTGTCACAACAACTCTTAATTCAAACAATTTGTCACGAAAACTCTTAGGGTAGATGTGGATTGTTACACACTTAGAGTTGCATATAGAAATGCACTCATCACTTGCACATCTCATGTTGACTTTAAAAGTCTTGTACATTTAGCCTTTATAGGCCCATATGAAAATACATTACGATCATGTCAATACCTTTCTATGATTAACACAATATCATTACCTTAATATCAATTCACTTTAACAATCATCTTAGTACACTTAACACTTCCATATATGTCAACTTAACAAATAACCTTTCAAGCATCATGCTTATCTTATGACCAATTTATTCAATCAATCTCTTCATAAATTCAAGATCATTAATTCATTATTAAGTCATCATACAACCTACTTCCATATTATCCAATCACATTTACATATTAATCACAACATAAGGTTAAGATACCTTAAATATACCAAATTGCCTTTAGGCTTATTTAAGATCATTCCTTCAATCAACATACAATTTAACCATTTATCATTTATACATACATGTCAATAATCAAAAAAATACATAACATAAAATTATAGACATTGGGATAAAAATTCCATTGTAGGCTGAATGCCCTTTAAAAGAGAAAACTGAATTTTCTTACTTTTTGCACTTTTTGTCTATTATAGTAATATGTAGAAACATGGTTTGAATAAAGATTTTTCATGTAATAAAAACAAAAATCATTTTAGAATACAAAACCCTATGAATTGACAGCAATGGGTACAATATATACGTGAAAATTCTAATTTTAGGTTTTAGGGTGCAAAAACCATGAGTTTTCTTGTTTCCGGTACTTTTCAGTCATTACAATAATATATAAACATGTGTCTTAAACCATTATTTATCATTCAATCATAACAATTATCAATTTAGAACACTAATACATGCCAATTGGTCAACCATGGACAATTCCCATGAATCAAAATTCCAAGTTTAGGGTTTAGAGTGAAAATCATGAGTTTTCTAGCTTTTTGGTGTTTTATGATCATTACAGTAATATGCAAACACATAATTTAAATCATTATTTTTCATCCAAACAAAATAAATCATACACAAATCAGCAGCCATGTACATATATAATCATAGAATTTTCCAACTTTCAAGTTATAGGATAAAAACCTTGAATTTCTTTATTTTCTGAAACTTTTTGATCATTACAGTAATACACAAAAATATGATTTAATTCAATATTTTTCATCTAAACATATAAAAAATCAGTTTAGATTTCTTTTATGCATTAAAATTTCAATTTTAAGTTATAGGATCCACCTTTGGAGAAATTGCGTAGGAAGATTGGTGTTTTCAGTAGAGAAATTAATTTCTGTATAAAAAATTCACCCAAAATGATTTAAATCTGTAGAAATTAGTAAATATCCAATTCAAAATAATTTTCTCATAATTTATTTCACAGAAATCAAATAAGAAATTGAAAGGAAAGAAAAACTTACGAATACGGTCAAGAAATCGCAAAGATTGAAGGTGTTTTGTGAATTTTAGTAGAGAGAATAAATTGGAGAGAATTTTTCCGCCGAAATAATTAAATAATAGAGGGCGGCTGTTGGAATTCAAGGGCTGGCCAAATTTCTTGAATTTATATGTGGGGTTTTGGGTAATTTCCAAGATTACCCTTAATGAGTTAGGTTAGGAGTGTTTTAGTATGGTGGGCTTTTGGGTGTTTGGGCTTTTTAATTAATTTTGGAGCTGATTATAAGTAATTAAAAATAAAATATTTTTCTTATTATTTTCACTAAAATTTCCCCCAAAACATTTATTTAAAAAATTATTTTAAAAATATGCATAAAATTATTTTATGTTTAAAAATCATCTTTTTGCATGAAAATTCATTTTATGCACAATAAATTATTTTATGCTAATGCACTTCATATAAATCATTTATTTCACCATAATAATTCATATTAGGCACATTAAAATTAATTTAACATGCCATATACTCATAAATCACATCACACATAAATTCCCATAAAAGCACACACTTAGTGTTAATAGTTCTAAGTCAAGCAAATTGTCATGAAAATTCCTAGGGTGTATGGGTTGTTACACTAGGGCATATACTCTAAAATTTATTTATTCTTTTTAAAAGAAGGTGGTCTCCAATGGAGTCTCTAGCTATAAGGCCTTGCTTGAGAACCTATCTAATCCACTAGAAGGGATCAAAATGCTTTTTTGAGTTAAGTCTCATGATGGAACCCTCAGGTTTAGATTGCTTATTTCGAATATTGATTTAGAGTTGCCACCTTAATTTTACTTTTAGTTGGGAAAAAGATAAGGGAAAAACCTAATTATGTGATTCCAATTCATTTTATCCTAAAGGAAAAAAGTGCGCTAGTTCTCTATCACCAAAGAGGATTTGGGACTAGGTTTTTGGTTCATTTAGTAAAAATTAATTTGGCAAGTTTAATACAAAATGACTTAAAATAAATTTTATGAATAGTTTATAAATGCATGAATAGTTTATAACACATGACCAACTAAATGTATGGCCATTCATTCCATAATAAAGCAAAATAAAGAAGGCCATAAAAGAGTTAAATTAACAATACAAACCAAATTAAGGGATACTCTCTCAAATCCCTTATGGAATTCTAGGAAAGTCACATATTTCCTAAACTGATCCTAAGTAGCATAATAAAACAAAGAACAAAAAAAAAATCCTAATATATAAGAAAAAGGTGAAACGGTGAATGTTTATTTTATTTGGATTTGATGCTTGGAACAAGAATGTCTATGTATCCCTTCAAATGGGGATTAAAATCTGCGCAGTTCACTTTTCTTGTGAAAAGGGGTTAGCTTTAGTCTTAGCTTTTTATCTTATTTTGATTCATTGACTAAAAGGAGAGTTAGATTTTAATTAACATGAATTGAATTAAAGTGATTAATTAGAGAGTACAAGGCAGAAGAGAAATAGAAAAAGGCAAGGAGCCTTTGAGGGAGAAGAGATCCCAATGAGGGAAATAATAAAATGAAATAAATAAATAAATAAAAGGGAAAGGAAACTTTCCTCAGATGGCGAGTGGAGGCTTGCCTTATATAACAACCCACACCTACCTTAGAAATTTTTATGACAATTTGCTTGATTTAGAATTATTAAGGTTAAGTGTGTGCTTTTATAGGAATTTGTGTTTTATGTGATTGATGAGTATGTGGCATGTTAAATTAATTTTTAATATGCATAATATGAGTTATTATTGTGAAATAAATGATTTATATGAAGTACATTAGCATAAAATAAATTATTTTAAATAAAATGAATTTTCATGTATAAAGGCAATTTTTAAGCATTAAATGATTTTATGAGTATTTTAAAATAATTATTAAATAAATATCTTGGGGGAAATTTTAATGAAAATAATAATAAAAATATTTTATTTTAATTACTTATAATCAGCCCCTAATTTAAATAAAAATCCCAAATACCTAAAAGCCCACTACCCAAAAACCCTTCTAACCTAGCTCATTAAGGGTATTAGTGGAAATTGCCCAAAACCCTACCTTTAAATATTAAAATTTTGGCCACCCCTAATATTCCAGCAGCCATCACTCTAATTTTCTGTATTTTGATAGAAAAATTCTCTCAAAACAATTCTTTCTAACAAAATTAAGAAAACACCTTTCAATTTTGTGATTTCTCGCTCGTATTCGTAAGTTTTTCTTTCTTAACAATTTCCTATATGATTTCCATGAAATAAATTATGAGAAAATTATTTTGAATGGGTTGTTTACTGATTTTTATAGATTTAATTTTTTTTAGGTGAGTTTTTGAAAGAGAAATTTAATTCTCTACCGAAAACACAAATCTTTTCGTGCGATTTCTCCAAAGGTGAATCGTACAACTCAAAATTTAAAATTTTATGCATAAACATTGCAGGAGGGCAATTCCTACATGATTGATTTCTAAACTAATTTTTGATGTGTTTTGATGAAAAATATTAGATTAAATTATATTTCTACATATTTCTGTAATGACCGAAAAGTTTCAGAAAACAAAGGAATTTAAGGTTTTCGCTCTAGAACTTGAAAGTTAGAAAATTCTATGGTTTGATAACTTTATGGATGTCAAATTGTGATGTTTAATATTATAAACTGATATTTGTTTTGTTTTGGTGAAAAAGAATGATTTAAATCATGTGTTTGCATATTACTATAATGAACAAAAAGCGCAAAAACTCATGATTTTCACCCTAAGCCTTAAACTTTAGAATTTTCATGCATCATTATTATCTAAGGCTGCCAAGTCATACATGAAGATGTTCTAAACTGATATTTTCTATGATTAGATGAAAAATAATGGTTTAAACCACCTGTTTTCATATTACTGTAATGACTAGAAAATACTGAAAATAAGAAAACTCTTGATTTTGCATCCCAAAACCTAAAAATTGAAATTTCATGTACATGTCACACATATGGCTGCCGATTCATGTCCAATAATGTTTTAAAATTATTTTTGTTGTGTTGACATGAAAAATCTTGGTTCAAGCCATGTTTTTACATATTACTGTAATAGACAGAAAGTGCGAAATTAAGAAAAATTCAGTTTTCCTTTGGAGGATGCATTCGGCCTACTATGGGATTTTTATCCCAATGTCTACAATTTTTATGCAATGTATTTTGATGATTATTGACATGTATGCATGTATAATAAATGATAAAATTACATGTTAGTTGAAAGAATGACCCTAGACAAGCTTGGAGGCACTTTGGAATACTTAAGGTATACCTAAGATATCTTGACCTTATGCTGTGATTAGAATGTGAATGTGATTGGGAAATATGGAAATAGATTTTATAATGACTTGATAATAAATTAATGATCTTGAATTGATGAAAAGATTGATTGAATGAATGGGTCATAAGAGTTAAGCATGACAATTGAATGATCATTTGTTAAGTTGACATATATGGAAGTGTTAAGAGTATTAAGATGATTATTAAAGTAAATTGACATTTAGATAATGATATTGTGTTGACCTTAGAAAGGTATGGGCATGAATTATGATGTGTTTCATATGGGCCTAAAAAGGCTAAGTGTGCAAAACTTTTAAGTCAACATGTTATGTGCAAATGATGAGTGCACTTATATGTGCAACTCTAAGTGTATGTGAATGTTATATGTGCATGGGGTAGTTATGGGATAGGATAGCATCATGGTTAAATAAATACTAAGTATTGAATTAAATATAATGATAGAGCTTGAGGAGTCTTAGAAGTCTAAGGGCTATATGAATTAGGAGCGAAGGAACCACAAGGTGAGTAAACACTTTGATCATGTTGCAAGTGTGAGTAAAACTATGTTATGTTACAAGTATGTGATATCATGTTATATATACCTTGATATTCTTGAAACCCAAGTTATTTTCTATTTCAAATGAACTCAATGATCTTTATTTTAAAGCTTGGGTTGCCAAAGGACTATCAATCCAAAAACCATTTTGTTTATCTAATGATAATTCTTGGTGATAATTGCCCCAACTTATTTTCTTTGTGGAACTACACTATTCTTGTGTTTTTTGTTCAAATAAATTAAATTGATATTACTATTGTGATACATGTTATTGTTGCTTTAAATGTTATTGTTATATGTAAATATCATTAGCTCTAGCTATGATACCTTTAACCCTTTATGCAGATGTCCTCATGTCAATGCAGGTAATCATCGGAACCTGTGCACATGGTCTTAACCTGATGGATAAGGGTAGTGTATCCACCTCAGCTAGAAAGGGGTAGTTCTAGCCATGGGACTTAATCAGCTTCATGCCTTCTATATGATAGAAGTTGAAATTTGGTTTAAGGCCACCTCTCCTTTATATGTTCGATTGGTAGAGCAATAGCTTCCACTCTCTATGTGTTATAAGTGTGATTTATGTAAACTTGTTTAATTGAACCCTTGCTAAATTGCAACTTGATTCATGAATTAAAATCATGAACTATGTGTATAAGCTATAGGTTTCCTTTTCAAAGGAATATGTGTTAATGTATGTGGTTTATCATTTACTCATTAAGATCATCTATCTCACCTGTTTTTCTTGTGTGGTTCTAAGTGAGCAAATGTGAAGAGGCAAGGTGATGGCTCAAGTATTCTACTTCACTTAGGGATTCCTTATCAAAGTCATTAATAATACCATGCTATGAAGTGTTGTCATTAGATGCTCTGAAAATATTTATTTTGATGTCCATTTTGGAATGTTATTTATTAAGATTTGAGTGGATTATGAATATTATTTCCTTTAAGATTGTATGTGATTATATGTGAAGTGTTTAATTACTGTCTTCCACAACTAAAGGTTTTCATATAATGTTTTGAATGAGTTAATGCATTGGTTTCAGTATGATCTTAGGCTTGATTTGTATATGTGTAAGTGTGTTCTACAGGCATGGGTGACCTTATGTCTTCTCATGTTCTAGGACCGTCATATCTCTAAAGTTGGGATGTGACACCTCGGATGGCAAGAAGCTTTTGACTTGACAAGTAGGCTTGGAAAGTTATAACCCAATTTGCTTTACAAAGCAAGGAGCAAATAGTAGAGTGAAAATAAAAAAAATAAATAAAAGAAAACTTTAAACAATAGAGCTTGTTCTTTAGTGGATCAAGCTTATGGAGATGGTTCACTTTATGCAAAAACTAATAAAGCAAGCCAAGAGGTGAAGTAAACTTAGTGGAAGGACCCTATATATAAGGGAAAGATTGAGGGAAGTGTTTGTTAAGTTTCAATGTTGGATTTAGTCAAAAAAGAAAAAAAATCAAAATTTCAGTACTAGAATTGCACAGCTTGTGTTGTTGCTATAGAAACCACATAGGTCTATGTGTCCATTTGATGATTTTGCCTTTTTAATCTCTTTTGGTTCTCTCTTGTCTATTTTTCACAATTTTAGTTGCATTGTGATCATTATTCAATCTTGGATTATTTGAGGGTGGTTCAGATGTCAAAGGAATAGGTTTTGATTCCTGAGGCTTTATTTCTCAATTTTTCTATTTTAGCATTTCTTGGCAATTTCGGCTTCCGGAGATTTGTTTACCAAGCCTAGGTGCTTCTAAGGTTCAAATGCATACTAGAGGTTGCAAAATTAAGGTTTCACACCTTCAACCTCATCATCAGAATTTCAGTGACTATCAAATAAATTGAATAAATTGGATCCCTTAAAGGCTTATTGATTTGCCTTATTGTTGCAAAATGTTATCATATTTGATATACTTGTTCAAATGATTATGGTATCCTATTAAAGCAGAAATCCCCATCTAATATGGGGTAACACATTAGTCATGTGCACATGGTAAGCCTGTGGATAAAGCGAGCATACCCAACCTTAGCTAAGAGGGGTGGTCCTAGTTGTGAGTCCTGCCCATCTCATGTTATTGATACTGTGTGAGTGAGCAAGGCTTTAGCTACCACTCTACTATTTATTATTTATATGTGGAAAGCACATTGCTTTTAAATTTATTATTTTCTACTAAAATGACATGAAATGATTAATCACTATTTATTACTTCCTACTTGATATCTATCATCATTAGACCTTAAAGTGCCCTACATTTGATTGAATGAATACCTTTAAGCTAGTGGCTTTATTATTATTGAATATCCCTAAAGGCCCTATTATTATTATTATTTATAAATGCTTACCTATACTTTATTTTTAGTTAATACATATTCATTAAGCTTATCTCACACCCTTATTGTGTGTTGGTTTTAGGTAATAGAAGACTCGACAATGTTACCTCAAGCATTATTCTTCCCTTGAGACTTGTTGAGTTGGCATATGAAAGATACTTTTAACTCTATACAATAAAATGTATTAGGGTCCCTCTTTAATGCAGAGTGTGAACCCTTAATTTTACATCCTTATCATGCAACTACATCTTAGCACCTACTAAGTTTAATGCACTACGTAGAGTCGTTATAGCACTCTCGCACCTTTAGCCTTCAATTATATTACTATTTAGACATCTAAATTTTCTAAACTCTAAATTGTAATGACCCATTTATTAAGCCATGACGGTCCTAGGGCATAGGGAGATATAAAGTCACCTAAAGCCATAGAACCCCATATAACTTATATTCCTTTACCAATCATCATGCTGAACCTTGTCACAAGATCGAAACCTGATTACCTTTCCTTAAAATCTATTGCTAGTTTATCATCTTACATGTTACCAATTGCTTACTTGCTAATACCATTTGCATACTCAACTCGTAAAATCTCTAGATTTGCATTTCATGCCATTATTTAAATGTTCATAACTCAATATATTATTATAATAGTAATTACAATACAATTCCAATACATGTAACCTAATGACATTTTAGTGCTAAGCCTTCGGTAAACATGGAGCTCTAAAATAACGGTCTTTATAGTCAAGAATCACAACACTTGAAATTAGTAGAGCAAATTCCAAGCAGAAGAATAGGGCTTGGAATTTACCTTGCTGACTCATCAATCTTACTTTAAAAAAAAATTAAGCAACTAGGGAATGAGATGAAGCTCAGTGAGTACATAATAATATAATATATTATGAGTATAAGGATCATTATCAGGATGGCTTATTATGGCAGTGGAGCAATGTTAAACAAAATTATCCTTATGGATCAATTTCTCATTTAAGATAGGAATAATATCTTTAGTAGAAACAATAGTTTCTTAGAATCAGAGTGCTTCCCACATATATAAATTAAAGAGTAGCAGCCTAAGCCTTGCTCACTCACATGCATTACATTATGCAAGACTGATAAGGTCTTACGGTTAGGCATTCCACCCTAACAAAGGTTAGGTACTGTCGCCCTATTCGTAGGCTTATACCAACTGCACAAGGTCTGATGTATTTTCTCACATTAGAGAGGATTTCTGCTTATTCATGGGTATCAATGAAAGAAATAACCAAGGTCTACAATAGGAATTCAATGGAAAATGGTTTGGCATATTAATCATTCTTATCATTGAGCACAACATGGGATCAATGTAAGAGGCTCATCATGGTCAAATATTAGATAACAACGATATGGATTTCTAAAGGGCTTAACAATTAATAGGCAACCACATATCAAATGTCATTTCAAGTACATGTCAAGGGATGGTAATTCAAGCAATGTTAGCAAGCAATAAGGCATAATTACATCATATTATTAAGTATTCACCTTGGATTCCTTTGTTCCTATTTATGTTTACTTTGATGCTAGTGGTGCTCCTTGCACTCTTAGACAATATCCTTGTCCTTGTCTTTAGATTCTACACATTCACATTTCAATTACACATTAATCACTTCTTTGTTATGTCATTAGTTTAAATTTAGCTTAACTTGTTCATTGTAGTACTAACTTGTTACTTTTAAGGCCAAGACACATTATACATATACTTGTTAGTAATTTTAACTATAACAACCCACATCTGCCATAAGAGTTTTAGTGACAAATTATTTGAATTTAAGGTTATTGTGACAAATTGTGTGACTATATGAAAATTTATGTGTGACATGATTTATGGGTTTGGGGCATGTTAAATTAATTGTAATATATCTGATATGAATTATTATTATGAAATAAATAATTTGAATAAAATGCATTAGCATGAAATAATTTATTTTTCGTAAAATGAATTTTCATGTAAAAAGGCGATTTTTAAGCATAAAAATAATTTTATGAGTATTTTAAAATAAATTTCAAATAAATGTTTTGGGGGGAATTTTATAGAAAATAATACGAAAAATATTTTATTTTTAATTACCTATAATCAGCCCTAAATTATTTAAAAAGCCCAAATATCCAAAAGCCTACTACACTAAAACACTCCTAACCTAGCTCATTAAGGGTAATCTTGAAAATTTCACCCAAAACCCTAATATTTAACCTAAATTTTGGCCAGACCTTTATTCCAATAGCCACCATTCTCTTATTCAATTATTTTGGCAAAAAAATTCTCTCAAAATATTTCTCTATACTAAAATTCATAAAAATCCTTAAACTTGCGATTTCGCGACCGTTTCATAAGTTTTTCTTTTTCTATCAATTTGCTATTTGATTTTTATAAAACTAATCTTGGGAAAATTATTTTGAACTAAATATTTACTGATTTTTATTGATAAAATTTGGTCTAGGTGATTTCTTGAGAGAAAAATCAATTTTTCTACCGAAAGCACTAACATCTTTACGTGATTTCTCCAAAGGTGAATCCTGTAACTCAAAATTGAAATTTTTATGCACAGACCACACCAAAGGGGGGCAATCTCTACATCATTGATTTATAAACTAATTTTTTATGTGTTTAGAAAATATTGAGTTAAATCACATTTCTGCATATTACTGTAATGCCCAAAAAGTTTCAGAAAACAAAGGAATTCAAGGTTTTTGTGCTAGAACTTAGAAGTTGGAAAATTCTATAATTATTTAAACATGTGGCTGCCAATTTTTATATGGATGGATTCTAATATGATATTTGTTTTGTTTGGATGAGAAATAATAATTTAAATCATATGTTTGCATATCACTGTAATGAACGAAAAGCGCGGAAAGCGCAAAAACTCATAATTTTCACCCTAAACCCTAAATTTAGAATTTTCATGCATATACATGTGGATATTCTAAACTAATAATTTTTGTGATTGAATGAAAAATAATGGTTTAAACCACATGTTTACATATTTCTATAATGACCGGAAAATACAAAAAACAAGAAAACTCATGGTTTTTCATTCTAAAATTTAAAGTTGGAAATTTTCATGTATATGAATGTATATGTGAGCCGATTCCTACATGATTATATTCTAAAATGGTTTTTGTTTTGATTGCATAAAAAATCTTGGTTCAAACAATGTTCTTACATATTAATGTAATAGACGGAAAGTGCGAAAAGTAAGAAAATTCATTTTTAGCATTCAGCCTACATTGGGATTCTTATCCAATGTCCATAATTTTTATGTGATGTAATTTAATGATTTGTGACATGTATGTATGTATGATAAATGGTTAAATTGCATGTTGGTTGAAGGAATGACTATGGACTAGCCTAGAGGCACTTTGGTATACTTAAGGTATATTTAAGATATTTTAATCTTAGGTTGTGATTAATATATGAATGTGATTGGATAACATGGAAGTAGGTTATATGATGAGTTAGTAATGAATTAATAATCTTGAATTTACAAAGAGAGTGATTGAATGAATTGGTCATATGAGATAAGAATAATACTTGAAAGGTTATTTGTTAAGTTGACATTTATGAAAGCGTTAAGTGTACTAAGATGATTGTTAAAGTGAATCGACATTAAGTTAGTGGTATTGAGTTGACCTTAGAAATGTATTGACATGATTGTGATGTATTTTTGTATGGGCCTATAAAGGCTAAATGTACAAGACTTTTAAGTTAACATGTTATGTATAAGTGATGAAGTGCACTTATATGTGTAACTCTAAGTATATGTGAATGTTATATGTGTATGGGGTAGATATAGGATAGGATAGCATCATGATTAAATAAATACTAAGTGTTGAATTAAATATTATATTAGATCTGAAGGAGCTTTAGAGGTTAAAACGGGTTACGTGAAATAAAAGCAAAAGAAACACAAGGTGAGTAAACTCTATATTCCTTCTTCCAGTGTGATTAAACACTGTATTCATGTTTCAAGCATAAGTAACAATATGTTTTGTTACAAATATGAGATATCATGTTATGTGAGCCTTTTACATTCTTGAAACCTAAGTTCTTTCTATTCTAAAATGAAACTCTATGATTTTCTTGTTAAGTTTAGGTTGCCAAAAAGACAATTGGTCCAAAAATATTTTTGATTATCCAATGATAAAACCTTTATGATTATTGCCCTAACTTATATTCCTTCTAGAACTACGCTATCATTGTATCTTCTGTTCAAAAGCTAAACTACTATTATTATTGTGATATATGTTATTATTGCCTTGAATGTTATTGTTCTATATGAATAACATTAGCTCTAGCTATGGTACCTTTAACGCTTTATGCAGAAGTCCTCTCACCGATACGAGTAATCATCGAAAGTTGTGCACATGGTCTTAACTTGATAGATAAGGGTAGTGTATCCACCTCAGCTAGAATGCATGGTTCTAGCTGTGGGGCCTGATCAACTTCATGCTTTCAATGTGATAAGAGTTGGAATTTAGTTTAATGCCACTTCTCCTTTATGTATTTGAGTGATAGAGCAACAGCCTTCACTCTCAATATGTTATAAGTGTGATTTCTGCAAACTTATTAAATTGAACCCTTGCTAAATTGCAACTTGATTCATGAATTATAAACCATGAACTATGTGTATAAGCTATATGTTCCTTTCCAAAGGAAGATGTGTTAATGCATGTGCTATATTGATTATCTATCTCACCCATTTTTCCTTGTGTGGTTCTATTGAGGAGGCAAGATGATGGCTTAAGCATTTTACTTCGCTTGGGGATTCCTTATCAAAGTCATTAATAATACCATGTTATAAAGTGTTGTCATTAGATGCTCTAGGAATATTTGTTTTGATATTTATTTGAGATGTTATTTGTTAAGGTTTTCGGGTGGATTATAAATATTATTTTCCTTAAGGATTATACATGAAGTGTCTAATAACTGTCTTCCGCAACTAAAGGTTTTCATATAATGTGTTAAATGAGTTGTGGTATGAGGTTTGGTACGATCCTAGGTATGATTAGTATATATGTAGATGGGTTCTATAGGCGTGGGTGACCTTATGTGTCCCTGTGTTTTACGACCATCATATCTCTAAAGTTGAGATGTGACATTAACACTTTCCCTTAATTATCATTCAAATTGCCAAAAGAATTCACTTAAGGAAAGATAATTCCTTTCCTTCTAATTTCACATTTCAGCTTTGAGAAAATCAATTTAAACAATTTCTAATATTCAATGGCATTAATTCTACTTCCACCATCCAATTCCCTAAATGAACCTAGTTCATTAAATTTGGAGAAAATCATTTCTATCAAGTGACTTTCAAAATTAACATTATACAAATCATATTAGACCATTCTTAAACTTAATTCCCTTTTCAATTTCATGAATTCAAGTTCAATACTCAAAATCTCCAATTTTCCCATAAAGCCTAAAATTTGGGGAAAACCATTAATTTCTAATCCAATCTTTAAATTGATCATAGAATCATGAAATTAGTATGTTACAAGGCTATATCATCAAATTAAACATGGAAAAAATTATTAGATCTTGAACTTCTTCTTTTAACCTAAGTTATGTCTTCAAAATTTCAAGTTTTAAAATAAGCTTTTATAATCTAATTTGACATTTGCAATCCACTATTCTCCATCCCAAATAACCTTAAACATCATCAAATAAAATTTAGAACACTTCCTTCACAATTTCATTAAAGTAGTCGAAACTTTGTTCTACGCTCCCTTAGGTGAGCTTCGTGCTTTTCTTGCTTATTTTCACTTATTAAACTTTGTGTTCCTAAGTCCAAATCTCATATTTAATCAAAGGACATATAAATCAAATATTTTCTAGTTATACTTCCTTTTGGATGAATCAAATAGATGGAAGAAAAGAAAGTTTCTTGTAACTATAACACCAAAGTTTTGTTTAGAACACATAAATGAAGAGATGAGTATAAACTCTTACCTTGGGAAGCCTTGTTTTGAATTCCATGGTCATGGCATGAAATTTAGAGTGTCTTTCTCTATTAGGGTGTGTTTTTGTGATAAGTTTTGCAAAAATGAAGAATATTGCACATCTTTTTGTTTATATATGGAAGATGGATGGTGATGATTTAATCACACTTAATCAATGGTATGGATTTAATCAAAATGAATGGTTATGATTTAATCAAGTGAATGGCTAGGATCTCATTTAGGTTGATGATGTTCATCATGTGGCATAGGAAAAGTGAAAATGTATCTAGACTTTTATGTAGGAAGCATGAGAATCAAGTTATTTAAGGATTTGACTTAGTTAGCTATTTCTAAGTCTAGTTAAGGCTTGTGTTCATCCATTTATGGGCTGACCATTTAATGGGCTTGGGCTTTTAAAGTCCAAAAGCCCATTAATATATCCATACGTGTACATTTCAAACTTAGTAACTTAGCAAATTTTTCATTTCATTTCTTTTGCTTTAGTATACATATTTCTACCTTCTAGTATCACTACACACTCTAGACATTACTAGATAAATTTTGTACTCATTTTCATACACATTTACTAGCCTTTTAATAGCATTGTTCATGTATGTACATCATGTAGGCTCATTGGGTTAAAGTAAGTTTGACTTCTATTGTACCATGGTAACATTGATTGAAATCAACTCCTCATGCCACTATTATAATCTCCCAATGACTTAGGAGATGTTAATGCCCGTTCACTAATACTTTAGATTCACATTTCAAATAAATTATTAACGTAGTCACATTAAGTCAAACTTGGTTTGACTTTCATTTTATCATAAAAGTGCTTATTAAAATTAATTACCTTCTTTACTCATTGTCACATTATTCATTAAATTCACTTCTTATAATGTTCTTAAGGTTCTTGATAAGTTAAGAAGGCCTTGAATGGGATAGTACATGAACATTATGGAGTCTCCATTGCTAACTATAATAGGTTAGGGAAACCTTGGGTATTACATTTTAAACCCCTTTAGAAAATTCATCCTCGAATTTTCAAAGTAGGTACTCTTAGTTTATAAAGCAATTTATAATACTTACGCTACATGTCTCAATTGGTTTTTCACATACATTTATTATCTCTCTAGGTTTTCTATCATTTTCTCCCTATTTTTCTTATTCAAATTTGTCTGATGATTCCTCTTTAATAACAACTCTTATATTGTAAGATCTATTTTGAAATCAGTGTCAACTCAATTTTCTAAGCCATCAAATATGTAATTTCTCTTTCCTCATTTTGCGTACTATAAGTCTATTTTTTGCATGTCAACTCAGCATAACTTAAGTATTCTTAGATTACTATACAGTTATCTTATTATTTCATTCTAAACCTCCATAAAAGTATCTTAAAATGTTATATTCTCATGTCTCATGCTCATAGTCACTCTTAATACTCGTTACAATTTAAAAGTACCAATTTTTTAGACAAATTACTTCCATTTTTGCTCTTCACTTACTATTGAAGATTCATTCCATAGTTAATCAATCCTTAACTATATATGTCTATAAAGAATTATTTGTTTATTTTATCAAACCAAACTTTTAGTCAATTTGTCCTTTGTTAAAGCTTTTTCTATAACTTTAATCATTTATCATCTTTTCAACATGTAATAACCATATAGTATATGCATAGTTATTTACAAATGAAAAACATAACAAAGCTCACCTTAAATCTTTCATTAACTTATATGTCTTATCTCCATATACCAATTGTGCAATTTTACATTGAATCTTTATAATTCTTTAGAATCTCAAATCAGCATTTATATATTCTTAGATTCTTTATTATTACTAATTGTCTCAATTACTCTCAAGTTCCATATTCTTGTCATTCTCATACTTACTCTTATATACATGCCCATATACATATTCATGCAGTCAAATTTATAGTTATTTCCTTATACGCATAATTCATCTTTATGTCATTTCCTCACTTATGAGTATTATTCTTAACTTAAAATTTAGAAATTGATTCCTTTTCACATTTTCCTTAATTTCATCAATTGCCATTCCTTGTTCTTTGAGTATTGTATGTTGCTTGCAACTTTTCACTTTACATAAAATGATTTAACAATATTTGCACTTCATCTTCCTTTAATCATATTTGTTTGTTGGGCATTTATTTTTAATTTCTTAATAATAGATCTTGTTGCACATTATCATATGGAGGGGTCTATACATACCCACAATGAGGTAGGATAAATTTCTACTAACCATTTCACAAATGGTATTGATGCATCTGTATACAAAAATTCCAAAACTCCTTTGATTTCTATCCTTTTGTCTAACCAAAGGTAATTTAATTGTCTGCACATTAGATATAAGATATTTAAATTGAAGCAAGTTCACTAAGGGTCATGACCCATGTCTGCTAACTTACTTGTCCTATCTTCAACTAAACAAATTAATGTTAGAAAATCATAGTGGTTTTAAATTTAGATTTCAAAGATTGCATTATCATTAAAGTACTTTGGTGACAAGATATCTACTATCAAATAACCATCTCATACCATGCTGTTTCTCATTTTACTTTACTTGGTAAATTTATCATAATAAATCTCATGTAATTGCACTACTATTATAATCCTATCCCTTTTAATTCTCTGTATCCTATAGTTTGATTTCCCTTTTCTCTTCCTAAAGAAGATTCATTTATTTTTTAGTAAGGTCTTCATGTTGAGCTTAATAAAGCATGTATATTCTTTTAAATTTTCATGTTCTTCATATAATACATCCAATCAAACTTAATCATTGTACATGTCATGAACTTTAATTTTAATTCTTATTGACATTCATATTTCTACATTTCCTTCTCTTTTACTTGCTTTCCCTATTTTATTATTGTTAGATGCAAAATAGCATAGTCATTTAGGATAGTTATATGTTTTCTTTAGGTTTTGCTTATAATTATTTGATTATTGCATTATTATTCTTATTTTTGTTGCTTTTACCTTAGTCATGTGTTTTGAAGGTTCCCTTAGGCATAATTTGTGCATGGAGTGGTGTTTTGATACCTTAGAATGAGGAGTGATGCAATAAAGCCAAAAGAAAGTATGTGCCGAGTCGTGCCATCCGTGTCAACTCATGACAGAGCCTGCTGGAGTTGAGTCCCACCCGAGTAGGTGTGTCGAGTAGTTTCTACAACTCTTCATCGCACCATTTCACTATCACATCTATTTGAAAGGGATATGAGTTGGGATGCTTAGAAGCCTATAAATACATGAAATTGGCTTTGTTTAACTAAAAAGAAAGACTTAGTTTTTAGTTTTTATTGTTAAAAATAATTGAAGTTTTAAGTGAAAGACATATTCAAGAAATTCAAAGAAGAGTCAAGTAACTTCCTGGAGAGCATAGAAGAGTTTATCAACACACTTGTTATATTTTTTTTCTCCTTTTCTCTATTTAGTTGCTTGATGTTTAAAATACTTTCTTGTTGTCATTTGGTTCAAGATACTATGTATTTAGGCTAAGTCCTTGTTTATTAGAATTGCAAGGATGAATTAATCTTATGAACTACATTTTTATTCTCTTTATAATACATGGATGATTTACTTTTAATTGAGTGCTAGAATATCTTATGTATGCTTGATCACCATATATAACTTGTTAATCAAATTGTTCACAATGAGAGTTGGGGCATTTTGGTGGAATTGCAATTAAAATTACTTAAAGGATAGAAAAGTACTTGGAGACAAGAAATCCACTTTAAGGGGTTAAGAATTGGCATGGAACTTAATGGTTTTCATTTATCTCTACAATGTCATGAGAATGCTTGTAGACTCTAAATGAAAATATTCTTAATTGACAATGAGAGTTGCTTTTAAGGAATGTTAGTCATTTTCTCCAATCATTGCATGTGTTTATATTTTCGTTAATTTTATAGTTCTTGATTAATTCTGAATTGTAGTTCTAATATACATTGCTTGAATTTGTGTCACATCCCAACCTTAAAGATACAACGGTCCTAGAACATGGGGAGACATAAGGTCACCCATGCCCGTATAACCCATTAACATATAACAATCATGCCTAGGATCTTACCAAACCTCTTTCATTAACTCATTTAAAACATTTAGATGAATACCATAAATTGCGGAAGACTTAAAATAAATCATTATATATAAAATCCATAAGGAAAATAATATAAATCTTGATAAGTATCAATTAACATTCTTGGAGCATCTAAAGACAAAACTTCATAAACATAGTATTATTGATAACTCGGACAAGGAATTCCCCAAGTGAAGTAGAATGCTTGAGCCATCACCTTGCCTCCTCACATTTGCTCACCTAGAACCACACAAGGAAAAGGAGTGAGATAGATGATCTCAATGAGTAAACGAAAAGGCACATACATTATCACATATTCCTTTGAAAGGAAACACATAGCTTATACATATAGTTCATGGTTTATAACTTATGAATCAGGCTACAATTTAGCAAGGGTTCAATTTGGCAAGTTTGCAGAAATCACACTTATAACACATAGTGAGTGAAGGCTATTGCTCTATCACTCGAACACATAGAGGAGAAGTGGCCTTATACCAAATTCCAACTCCTATCACGTAGAAAGTGTGAAGCTGATTAGGCCCCATGGCTAGAACCGCCCCTTCTAGCTGAGGTGGATACACTACCCCTATCCATCAGGTTAAGACCATGTGCACAGGTTCTGATGATTACACGCATCGGCACGAGGATTCTGCACAAAGGGTAAAGGTACCATAGCTAGAGCTATTGGTAAACACAATTAACAATATGACATAAGGCAACAATAACATGTAATTCAATATCAATAGTAGTTTGGCTTTCAAACAATGATACAATGAAAGTGTAGTTCCAGAAAGAATATAAGTTAGGGTGTTAATCACAAGAAATTCTCATTGGATAAACAAAATAGTTTTGGAACAATTGTCTTTTGGCAACCCAAGCTTGACAAAGAAATCATGTAACAATATTTAGAATAGAAAGAACTTGGGTTTCAATGTTCACAAAGGCTCACGTAGCATGTCATCACATATTTGTAACATAACAAAATGTTACTTGCACTTGTAGAATGAATACAATGTTTGCTCACACTTATAACATGAACATAGTGTTTACTCACCTTGGGGTTCCTTTGCTCCTAGTACACGTAGTCCCTTTTACACTTCTAAAGCTCCTTAAACTCTAACATAATATTTGATTTAATACTTAGTATTTATTTACTCATGATGCTCCTATCCCATAACTACCCATGCATATATAGCATACACAATCACTTAAAGTCCACACATAGGTGTACTCATCACTTGCACATAGCACGTTGACTTTAAAAGTCTTGCATACTTAAGCCTTATAGGCTCACATGAAAACACATTGCAATCACATCAATACCTTTTTAAGGTCATCACGATATCATTACCTTAATATCAATTCACTTATCAATTATCTTAGTTCACTTTACACTTCCATACAAGTCTACTTAACAATTAATCCTTCAAACATCATGCTTAACTCTTATGATCCCTTTCACTTCATTAACTCATAATCATATGTTCATCATCAATTCATCATAACATCTAGTTCCATATTTCCCAATCACGTTTACATTCTAATCACAATATAATTTTAAGATACCTCAAGTATACCTTAAGTATACCGAAACACATTTAAGCTTATCTAGGATCATACCTTCAACTAGCATGCAATTTTGTCATTTATTATACATACATACATGCCAATAATCACCAAGACACATCACATAAAATTTATAAACATTTGGACAAAATTGTTCATGTAGGCCGAATGCATCATTAAGGTAAAAACCAAATTCTTCTTCTTTTTGTGCTTTCCGTCTATTTCAGAAATATGTAAAAACATGGTTTGAACCAAGATTTCTCATGTAAACATAACAAAAATCATTTTAGAATATGACTTCATAGGAATCGACCACTATTGGTGTCATTAATATATAAAAATTCAACCTTTTGCATTATAGTGCACAAAACCATAAGTTTTCTTGTTTTTGGTATTTTCCGGTCATTTCAGAAATATGCAAATAGGTTGTTTAAACTATTATTTTTCATTCAATCATAAAAAAATCAGTTTAGAACACATTCCTTCATGAATCAGCAGCCATAGATAGGGTTCATATAAAAAAATTCCAAGTTCAAAGGCTTAGGTGAAAAATCATGAGTTTCCGCACTTTCCGCGCATTTCGTTCATTTCAGTGATAAACAGACACATGATTCAAATTATTATTTTTCATCTAAACAAAACAAATCTCATATTAGAACACCTATACATACAAATCAGTAGCCCTATGACCATGAAAGAATAAAATTTTCTAACTTCCAAGTTCTAACACGAAAACCTTGAATTCCTTTGTTTTTCAAAACTTTTCGGTCATCGCAAAAATATTATTTAATCCAATATTTTTCATCAAAACAAATCAAAAATCAGTTTAAAATATAACCATACACAAATCGCGCCCCCCCACCCCCCTCCCCCCCCCCCCCCCCCCCCATATGTTTATGCAATAAAATTGTGATTTTAAGTTATAGAATTCACCTTTGGAGAAATCTTGCAGAAAGAATCGTGTTTTTGGTAGAAAATAAATTTTCTCACCCAAAAGTTCACTCAAACAGAATTGAATCTATAGAAATTAGTAATCAAATAGTTCAAAATAATTTTCCCATAATTTATTTTATAGAAATCAGTTTAGAAATCGAAAGAGAATAAAAACTTATGATTACGGTCACGAAATCGCAAAACGGAAAGATGTTTTCAATATTTTCGGTAGAGAGAAATATTTTGAGAGGATTTTCTGCCAAAATACAGAAAGAATAAGAGAATGGCTATTGGAAACCATTGTTTGGCTGAAATTTAGAATAAATATTAGGGTTTAAGTGGAATTTCCACTAATACCCTTAATGAAATAGGTTAGGAGGATTTTTGTATGGTGGGCTTTTGGGTATTTGGAATTTCCCTTTAAAAATTTTGGCTGAATAGAATTAAAATAAAAGGAATATTTTTCTTATTAATTCTGGAACATTTCTCTCAAAAATATTTATTTAAAAATATTTTAAAAATACCATAAAATTATTTTATGCTTAAAAATTGTCTTATGCATGAAAATTCATTTTATTTAAAATAAATTCTTTTATGTAAATGCACTTCATGTAAATCATTTATTTCACATTAGCAACACGTATTATGAATAGTAAAATTTATTTTATATGCCACATACTCATCAATCACTTAGATCACAAATTTTCACACAAGCACACACTTAACCTTATTAGTTCTAAATCAAGCAATTTTTCACGAAAATTCCTAGGGTGGGTGTGGGTTGTTACAATTAGTTAATCATACATTTAGATTAATTAATTAGAGTAATTTGTAAATTTTAGTAATTTTAGGATAATTAAAATATTTCAACATTTTCTTTTATATCAATTGCCTATCCATCTAAGTATCTATTTAGTTAATATAAAATTGCTCCAAATTTCTAGTGTTCGACACTCTACTTGCTCTATACTTAGTCTTAGAGACTAGGGTATCTATTTAGTTAATATAATATTTCAACACCCTATGCACTTCTAGTGAGTGTCATCAAGGGTAAAATCAAGAATTAATAATTATTAAGCTATAAAAACAAATATAAAGTTAAGGCCTAAAACAAATTCCCTAATAACGGCGCAAAAAATTGGGAGCAACCATTCAAAATAATATGCGATGCTAGCCATTTTGCGGTAGGGTTCGTGCTTGGACAAAGGAGAGAGGGTAAGCCTTATGTTATATACTATGCAAGTAAGTTGCTTGATGATGCACACATTAATTACACCATTATGGAAAAAGAACTACTTGCTATAGTTTATACATTTGATAAATTTAGAGCATATTTAGTTGGGCAAAAAGTGATAGTATATTCAGATCATGTTGCTTTAAAGTACCTTCTAAGCAAGAAAGATGCAAAGCCAAGGCTCTTAAGGTGGATTCTTATGTTACAAGAGTTTGATTGGGAGGTAAAAGACAAAAAGGGAAGTAAGAACCTTATGACAGACCATCTGTCTAGGCTAGATCAAGGCGAACTGAGAAAGAATGATGATGGTGTGCCAATTAATGAGACATTCCATGGGGAACACTTGTTGAGTCTTGCTTCTAAGGAACTTCCATGGTTTGCAGATATGGCAAATTATTTGGTAAGTGGTATACTACCTTATGGATGGACTATAGACAGAAGAAGAAATTTTTAAATGATAGCAAGTTTTATTATTGGGAGGAACCTTTACTATATAGAAGATGTGCTGATGGCTTGATTAGAAGATGTATCCCCCAAGATGAGACCCAAGATGTTTTAAGGCATTGCCATTATTTGGATGTAAGAGGACACTTTGGTACTTTTAAAACAACATGGTGTTTGGTGGCCTACACTATTCAAAGATGCTAGAGACTTTGTGCTTACATGTGATAAATGCTAACGGATGGGCAACATCTCTAGGAGGAATGAGATGCCTTTAAATGGTATCCTTGAGGTGGAACTATTTGATGTATGGGGAATGGATTTCATGGGTCCTTTCCCTAGTTCCTTGGGTTACAAATACATTTTCGTAATTGTAGACTATGTATCCAAATGGGTTTAAGCTATCCCCACCATCACTAATGATGCAAAGGTGGTCAAGAAAATGCTTAAAAAGATAATATTTCCAAGGTTTGGTACCCAAGAGCATTAATAATTGATGGAGGCTTTCACTTTTGCAATCAAGTTATAGAAAGTCTCCTAAAGAAGTATGGAGTGGCTCATAAACTTACTACTCCATACCACCCACAAACAAGTGGGGCAAGTCAAGATGAGAAATAGAGAGATCAAATGGATTCTAAAAAAGACGGTTTCTTCTTTAAGGAAAGATTGGGCATTAAAATTGGATGATGCCTTATGGGCATATCGGATGGCCTTTAAGACTCCGATCGGTCTTACACCATATCAATTAATCTATGGTAAGTCTTATCACTTGCCCGTAGAACTTGAACACAAGGCTTATTGGGCAACGAGGGCTTTGAACTTCGACTTAAAAAAGGCAGGAAAGAAGAGGCTACTGCAACTCAATGAATTAGAGGAATTAAGAAATAATAATTATGAAAATGCAAGGTTGTATAAGGATTGTACTAAGTTATGGCATGATAAGCATTTGGTTGAAAAGGAATTTCATGAGGGAGAACTTGTTCTACTTTACAATTCAAGATTAAAATTGTTTCCTGGAAAGTTAAAGTCAAGATGGTCTCACATCCCAACCTTAGAGATATGATGGTCTTAGAACATGGGGAGACATAAGGTCACCCACACTTGTAGAACCCACTTACTCATAAACAAATCATGCCTAGGATCTTACCAAACCTCTTACAATAACTCATTTAAAACATTTAGATGAATACCTTAAATCATAAAAGTCTAAAATAAATCATTACATATAAAATCCATGAGGAAAATAATATATATATCAATAAGTATCGATCAACATTCCCAAAGCATATAATGACAAGACTCTATAAATTAGTATTATTGATAACTTGGACAAGGAATTCCCCAAGTGAAGTAGAATGCTTGAGCCATCACCTTGCCTCCTCACATTTGCTCACCTGGAACCACACAAGGAAAAAAGGGGGTGAGATAGATGATCTCAATGAGTAAATGATAAGGCACACACATATCACATATTCCTTTGAAAAGGAAACACATAACTTATACACATAGTTCATGATTTATAATTTATGAATCAGGTTGCAATTTAGCAAGGGTTCAATTTGGCAAGTTTGCATAAATCACACTTATAACTTATAAAGAGTGAAGGCTATTGCTCTATCACTCGAACTTATAAAGGAGAGGTGGCCTTATACCAAATTCCAACTCCTATCACTTCTGATTAGGCTCCACGGCTAGAACCACTCCTTCTAGCTAAGGTGGATACATAACCCCTAGCCATTGGGTTAAGACCATATGCACAGGTTTCGATGATTACCCGCATCGGCATGAGGATTCTATATAAAGGGTTAAAGGTACCACAACTAGAGCTAATGGTAATCATAATTAACAATATCACATAAGGCAATAATAACATATATCCCAATAACAATAGTGGTTTAACTTTAGAACAAAAGATACATAATAGTGTAGTTCTAGAAAGAATATAAGTTAGGGTGTTAATCATAAGAAGTTCTCATTGGATAAACAAACTAGTTTTGGACCAAATGTCCTTTGGCAGCCCAAGCTTGTCAAAGAAATCATATAATAATATTTAGAATAGAAAGAACTTGGATTTCAAAGATCATTAAGGCTCACATAGGTATCACATATTTGTAAAATAACAAAATGTTACTTGCACTTGTAACATGAACATAGTGTTTACTCACAATTGAAGAATGAATATGATGTTTACTCACTTTAGGGTTCCTTTGCTCCTAGTATACGTAGTCCCTTTGCACTTATAAAGCTCCTCAAACTCTAACATAATATTTGATTTAATACTTAGTATTTATTAACTTATGATGCTCCTATCCCACAACTCCCTATGCACATATAGCATATACATACACTTAGAGTTCACATATAGGTGTACTCATCACTTGCACATAACACGTTGACTTTAAAAGTCTTGCATACTTAGGCCTTATAGGCTCATATGAAAACACATTGCAAACACATCAATACCTTTCTAAGGTCATCATAATATTATTACCTTAATGTCAATTTACTTTAACAATCATCTTAACACACTTTACCCTTCCATACATATCAACTTAACCATTAACCTTTCAAGTGTCATGCTTAACTCTTTTGATCCTTTTTATTCAATTGTCACTTCATCAACTCAAAACCATGTATTTATTATCAAGTCATCATAACATCTAGTTCCATTTTTCCCAATCACATTTGCATTCTAATCACAATATAACGTTAAGATACCTTAAGTATACCTTAAGTATACCAAGATGCCTTATCTAAGGTCATACCTTCAACTAATATGAAATTTTATCATTTCTTATACATACATACATGTCAATAATCATCAAACCACATCACATAAAGATTATAGACATTGGAACAAAAATATTTATATAGGCCGAATGCATCACCAAAGTAAAAACTAAATTCTTTTTCTTTTCACACTTTCCGTCTATTTCAGAAATATGTAAAAACATTATTTGAACCAAGATTTTTCATGTAAATACAACAAAAATCATCTTAGAATTTTAATCCATATGAATTGGCCACACTTGGTGTTGTTTATACATAAAAATCCAACTTTTGAATTATAGAGCATAAAACCATGAGTTTTCTTATTTTTGGTATTTTCCGGTCATTTCAAAAATATGTAAACAGGTTGTTTAAACTATTATTTTTCATTCAATCACAGCAAATATCAATTTAGAACACATCCATACATGATTTGGCAGCCATAGATAGTATTTATACAAAAAAAAAAATCTAAGTTTAAAGGCTTAGGTGAAAAATCATAAATTTTCGCGCTTTCCGCGCTTTTCATTCATTACAGCAATAAACAGACACATGATTCAAATCATTATTTTTTATCTAAACAAAACAAATATCATATTAGTATTTCCTCACACAAATCAGCAGCCACATATCAATTTAGTAAGAGAATTTTCCAACTTCTAAGTTCTAACACAAAAACCTTGAACTCCTTTATTTTCTGAAACTTTTCGGTCATCGTAGAAATATGAAAAAATATTATTTAGTCTAATATTTTCCATCAAAACAAATCAAAAATCTATTTAGAAAACAACAATGCACAAATTGCAACCCCCCCCCCCCTCCCTCTTGTGATGTTTATACATAAAATTTGTGATTTTAAGTTATAGAATTCACCTTTGGAGAAATCTCGCGGAAAGAATTGTGTTTTCAGCAGAAAATAGATTTTCTCTCCCAAAAACTCACCCAAACATAATTAAATTTGTAAAAATCAGTAATCAACCAGTTCAAAATAATTTTTCCATAATTTATTTTATAGAAATCAGTTTAGAAATTGAAAGAGAAGAAAAACTTACGATTATGGTCAAGAAATTACGAAATGGAAAGGTGTTTTCTTAATTTCAATAGAGAGAAATTTTTTGAGAGAATTTTTCTACCAAGATACAGAAAGAATAAAGTGATGGCTGCTGGAACTTTGGTCTGGCCAAATTTTAGAATATATATTAGGGTTTGGGTGAAATTTCCACTAATACCCTTAATGAACTAGGTTAGGAGGATTTTAGTGTAGTAGGCTTTTGGGTATTTGGGCTTTTTATTTAAATTTCAGGCTGAGTAAAATTAAAAATAAAGAGAATATTTTTCTTATTATTTCTGTAATATTTCCCCAAAAAATATTTATTTTTAAAATATTTTAAAAATACTCATAAAATTATTTTATGCTTAAAAATTGTCTTATGCATGAAAATTCATTTTATTTAAAATAAATTCTTTTATGCAAATGCACTTCATGTAAATTATTTATTTCACAATAGCAACACATATTATGCATATTAAAATTAATTTAATATGCCACATGCTCATCAATCACTTAGATCACTAATTTTCACAAAAGCACACACTTTACCTTAATAATTCTAAATCAAGCAATTTATCACAAAAATTCCTAGGGTGGGTATAGATTGTTACAAATGGTCAGGTCCATTCAAAGTTGTAAAGGTTCATCCTTATGGAGCAATTGAAATTGTCAATGATAAGGGAGAAATCATCAAGGATAATGGCCATTGTATCAAGCCATATTTGATTGGTGAAGTATTTGAACAAAGGAGTTTAATTTCCCTATCTGCACCTTAATTTGGAAAGGTTAGGTCAAGCTATAGACCATTAAATGTAGCAAGGTATTGTTTACGTATTTTTAATCTTTATTTATCTTTGGTATTTTTCTTTTATTTTCTTTTATGTTATTTCATTTCTTTTGGATTTGTTTTCACCTCATTATAATATCCGTAGTATTTTCTTTCTTATATTTTCATAATTTATAATTTAATTTAAATCTTCTATAATACATTTTTATTAATACAAATAAAAAGAAAAAACTGAATTGGGTTGTGCTGAGTTGGCACCAGAGGTGTCGAGTCATGACAGAACTAGAAGGTGCTGACTCGTCCCATCAGTGCCGAGTCGTGCTCCCTCTTCCTTCCACCGATTTTTCCATTTTTATTTTTTATTTTTTTTAACCCTAACCCTAGTTTTTAATTAATATTTCTTTTACTTTAGATTATATTTTCCTTTCCCTCTCTTATATCTTTCGCATACTTATACTTTTCAATTCATAATTTCAATTTTCAAAAAAACTGAAAAGTTATATCCTTTCCCAATACATGTCATGTCTTTTCATCTTTTACAATTTCTTCTCTTCTAAACTCCCACATGTTACCTTCTTTTCTTTTAACTCCCAACACTTCATTTTCTTTTAACTCTCCCTACTATCTTCTTCTTTCCTTTAAAGCAATCTCTTCTTTCTTATACACGAAAGTCTCTCTACACATTTAAACCAAATATTTTTCTCTATCATGGTTAAGTCCAAAGGTTCTACTTCTTCATGACCACAAAATGAGGAGCAAGAGGAGGAAAATCTAGCCACCATTTACAAAGCTAAGTTCCCTATCCTTTCACATGAAGAAGGTGATAGATTCACAATCATTAAGATTAGGGGCATCATTAGCTGTAAGTATATTCCTTCATCTCTCTTTAATGATGTAGATATGCATGACTCTTTGAATCAATTATTGACTAATTATGGGCTTAAGAAATTTATTTCTATGTAAGCACATACTTATGTTGAGTTAATTACAAAATTCTATACATCTTTGGAAGTGAACCCAAATGATTCTCATATACTTGAATTTCGGTTGTTAGGGTAGAAACACCAACTTACATATTCTTTCATTCATAGGATTTTTGGCTTTAAGAAAGATGGTATGTGTGATCCTCCTAAGTCTTTTAGTGTGAATGAATTTTGGACCTTTTTGACTGATTTACAATCCCCTTTTCAACCAAAGAAGGGTAAGGCAATGTTTATTAAAGATTTAAAATTCTGGTTATTGCACAAAATTCTTGCTTGTGTTGTTTACCATAAGTCTGAATTTAATAGATTTTTTGCACAAGAATTGTTTCTAATGCAGTGTATTCATACTAAAAAGCAAGTGTGTTGGACTTATTGGATTTTTAATCAACTTTTAACTTGTGTAGCCTGTAAAGATGCTCCACTCACTCATGGTCATGTTGTTACAATCATTGCTAAATCTCACAATGTTAACCTTGATGATTTTCACCATGTTGGTAAGTGTTCTTATTTTACAAAGCAAGCTTTTGTAAGAGGTGAAGTAGTGGATGCTTCTTTTAACTTGATTCTGGTAAGGTCTCGATCATGTTGGAGAGGGTTGGCATAAGATGAAAATGACTAATTAGATGAAGAAAATGTTAGGGAGGAGCAATCTAGTGAAGAAGAACCTTACCATGAGGAGTAACCTACTCATGAGCTTCCTCCATCTTTGAATGAGCCAAGTGGTGCAAGTAGCTCATCAAATAGGGAGACACAACTTTTAGAGCAACTTTTGGAGAATTAAAGGGTAATGCAATGCCAATTGAATGATATGGAGACTTGGAACCGATAATTTAATCACTGCAAATATAAGATGGAGTATAAGATGAAACAGTTCTTTGATCAATCTGGCTATAACATCCAGTCTCCTACATCTCCATCAACAGATTGAAGGAGTGCTTCTTTCTTTTCCTTTATATTTGGGATTCACATTGAGGGCAATGTGAAGTTTAAGTATAGGGGAGGGATAGAAATGTTTGTTTGTTTTGCATGTTTATTTTCTTAGTTTAGTCTTTGCCTTTTGCATCAAAATTTTTAAAATTTTAACTTTCAAACTTAACTTTTCTCCATATTCTTTAGTAGTATCTTACTTAGAGTCATTTTAAGTTTTGTTAAGGAGTTACTTTATAATAATTTAATGAATAATTTTATGCCCAATTGGTAAAATTTTTTAAGTCTTTTGTAACATTTGTTTTGAGTTTGTCTTTTTATCTCACTTTTATTAATTTTAAAGTTAAAAAAACTATCTAGTCAACTTCCTAACTGTGCTTAAATGCTAAAATTGTAAGGATTTAAGTTTTGATTTTTAGGGATTTAAGTTGCCTAAAGGAAACTATAGCCATAATACAAGTAATGCATCTAGTCAATAATGGATGAGGACACAAAAAAAAAAAAAAAAAAAAAAAAAAAAAAAAAAGAGGTATGAACAATCTTCACTTGTGAATATATGTATGTTGAGTAAGTTGTGTGCAAATGAGTATACTCCTTAGTTGCATTCAATTCGAAAAACATACATGGTAATACTAATCTTAAAAAAAAAAAAAAAAGTAGTAGTAAAAATAAAAAGCATCAAAAAATGCCATGAGACTAGATATATTTGTGCGTAACTTATGTCCTAAAGGCTATTTATATCTTTAGACTTCTTAACTTAGTGAATGGATGTTTTGACTAGAAAAAGTATGGTTAGGACCTTGACTCTAAAATTATGACTTTGTCTTTGATAGGAATGAGATAATTAGACAAACGTAGGGCTTATACTATAAGACTTATCACCTTTACCATTGTTAGGCATTTAAAATTGTTTCATTGATACATTAGTACTATACTCCTTGCATGACTCAAAGTTAACTTAGTAAGATTACTACATTTATTTTGGAAAAGTTAAGTACATTGTTTTTCTCTTTCATCTTTTCTTCTTACTTGAGGGCAAGTAAGGTCTAAGTATAGGGGAATTTGTTAGATGCAAAATAGCATAGTTATTTAGGATAGTTATGTGTTATTTTCTTTAGGTTTTGCTTATAATTATTTGATTATTGCATTATTATTCTTATCTTTGTTGCTTTTACCTTAGTCTTGTGTTTTGAAGGTTCTCTTAGGCATAATTCGTGTATGGAGTGGTGTTTTGATACTATAGAATAAGAAGTGGTGCAAGGAAGCCAAAAGAAAGCATGTGCTGAGTTGTGCCATCTGTGCTGACTCATGATAGAGCCTACTAGTGCCGAGTCCCACCCGAGTCGGCACAGTAGTTTCTACAACTCTTTATTGCACCTTTTCACAATCACATCCATTTGAAAGGGGTACAAGTTGGGATGCTTAGAAGCCTATAAATACATGAACTTGGCTTTGTTTAACCAAGAAGAATGACTTAGTTTTCAGTTTTTATTGCTAAAAAGAATTAAAGTTTTAAGTGAAAGGCATATTTAAGAAATTCAAGGAAGACATCAAGGAGACTATTCAATATTAAGTAACTTCCCAAAGAGCATAGAAGAGTTTATCAACACACTTGTTATATTTTTTCTTTATTCTCCTTTTCTCTACTTAGTTGCTTGATGTTTAAAATACTTTCTTGTTGTCGTTTGGTTCTAGATACTATGTATTTAGGCTAAGTCCTTGTTTATTAGAATTGCAAGGATGAATTAATCTTATGAACTACATTTTTATTCTCTTTATAATACATGGATGATTTAATTTTAATTAAGTGATGGAATATCTTATGTATGCTTGATCACCATATATAACTTGTTAATCAAATTGTTCACAATGAGAGTTAGGGCATTTTGGTGGAATTGCAATTAAAATTACTAGGAAGGTACTTGGAGACAAGAAATCCACTTTAAGGGGTTAAGAATTGGCATGGAACTTAATGGTTTTCATTTATCTCTACAATGTAATGAGAATGCTTGTAGACTCTAAATGAAAATATTCTTAATTGACAACGAGAGTTGCTTTTAAGGAATCTTGGTCATTTTCTCCAATCATTGAATGTGTTTGTATTTTCGTTAATTTTATAATTCTTGATTAATTATGAATTGTAATTCTAATGTACATTACTTGAATTGGTTAATCATACATTTAGATTGATCATAGTAATTTGTAAATTTTAGTAATTTTAGGATAATTAAAATATTTCAACATCTTCTTTTATATCGATTGCCTATCCATCTAAGTATCTATTCAGTTAATATAAAATTGCTCCAAATTCCTAGTGTTTGACACCCTACTTGCTCTATACTTAGTTTTAGAGACTAGGGTATTAAATTTGACCCACATCAATTATCAATTTATTACTTACCTTTCTTTCTAATTCTTGACTTATGTCTCGATAAGTATCATAGAGAATTACAATTTCCTTGGTGTATTCTAACATGGTTATTTGAATCTTCATTTCTATCATTCAAATATATAGGTTATTTATAACCCATGAAAATTTGCAGCACTTAGATTATGTCCCTTGTCTCCCTTTCATTCTTCATCTTTCAAAAATTTTGAACATTTATATTGCTTAGCTCGTATCAACTTTCCTTTTCCCGTATCCATGATTTTCTTTTGACTAATTCTTTTTCCTTCTTACTATATAACTTTAAACCTTTATTTGAATTATGGTTACCTTGAAAAAAATATTTTCTTTTTCATTTGAGTACATCCTTCTCTATATAAACTTATCCTCTTTATTTCTAAGAACGATCCTTAGGAGACTAGTAATTGGTCGAGTGGGATTAAAAGGTATCTATTAGAGCATCTATGAGTAGAATTATGCCATTATCCTTGTAAGCCTTTAATTAAAGAGCCATGCTTCATCAGAAATTTTCTCAAAAATTAAGTTCCTTATCAAACAATTATTATTTTTTAACTTGCTTCAATATATCATAGAGTGTATGAATTTGAGTGAGTTCCTTTACCTTTGGACATTTAGATTGCTACTAAAGCATTATAGGAAAGGGTGTTTATTTCCTTGACCATCTTGTTTCATTACATTATCTCTTATCTAGCAGATTTTTCTCACCTCTAAACTTTCATACCTAATGGCAAATCTCATTTACTTTCTTATTAAGAGGCCTTGTCCCTATTAAGTAGATACTATTTATTAATTTATTAGAGTTTAGCATTCACTCATGCTCTTGCTATAGGAAGATCTTTCCACTTCCTAGTGTTCCCTACTAGGGTGATAACTATAGCTTTAAATATAACATTCATATTTCTATAAGTCATATTCTTCCCAAGAATTTCATATGTCATATTACATATCTCTTTATATACTTCGCATCAAATCACTCATTCCTTAACAATTTCATATTCTCTTTTCTCTAGGTCTAATTCATTTGGGACATGCACTAATTCCAATAAAATTCCATCAATACTATTCTCTTATACTCATGTAGCTTTCATACTATTTAAATTTTGTATCACTCATAAATATTTAGACTTCTTGTTTTTACTCAACATTAATAACATCATTGTATCCAATCAATTATATTGCACCGAATAAATTATTCACTAAGACTAGTCCTAATTGCAACATTTATTAGCTAATTTTTTTTTCCATATTCAAATATTCATCCTATTTGAGATAAACTTTTCATATCATTCACTTGTCTTTATAACTTTTCTCTACTTGTCTTTCAATAATCTTATCCTCATAAATAAAATCCCTTATCTACACAATTTTATTCCTCATGTTACATTTTCTTTAACTCTTATAATCTCCTTTGCCTCATAAATTTTTATATTTTCCACTGTAAAACTTAATCCATCTCACACTTGCTTCATTGAGTCACTTTTGAAGCTTACCATTTCTTATGGTATTTATTTTTAACTTATTCAATTCTATTTCTTCATCAATTCACTTTTAACATAACATATTTCACTTGGACGAGGTTTATTTAATCAGTCAGCTTTATAAACTCCTTTTATGTCATAACTTTTGTTTCCTTTCATTCTTTTTAATTCAATTACTTCATATATCTAGTATTTCTTCATACATTCTTTGCCTTATCATTCACTATTATTATTATTATTTTTTTTTTTACCTTTCCACATCTTACTTATTTTGCTTGACCACATTCAAGTTGTTTTTCTAGCCAACATATAATTCCACCAATTCCATACTTATCTTATTTTACAAGTATTCCTCCCATTGTGAACTCATTCTTGATATAAGGTATTTTATCCAAAATCAATCCATGTTTTTACACCAATTCATTCTTGGTTTGGACTTATCCTTTTTAAGTTAAACCATCTTTAGTTCCTTACTTTCTTTTTAAAGACTATTCCTTAATCATATATACCTTCTTATAATTATCAATTTCATACACTTTTCTTTTAGAATGATCCAACATTAAATTGTATTCTACTTTGATCCTTTGCTGACCTCACAACTTTATTCCCCTAGTAGGTTTAAGAACTTTTCTATTACATATACATAATTACTCTTCCTAAGATCATATTAACACATACACGATTTATCGCTTTCCTCTTTGATTACGAAGTGATCTTCTCTTAGATCACACTAGATTAATATTCTTCCTTTTACTATACTTAATATTCACATAAGTGACAGAGAAACCGTTATATTTCTTGTTGTTCTAGTCTATAAAGTAGCATCCAAGCCACAAATTTCTTGTATGGACGAAATGCATGAAAAGCGCGAAAACTCATGATTTTCACCTAAGCCTTTAAACTTGGAAATTTTTTGTATAAACCCTATCTATGGCTATCGAATCATGTATGGATGTGTTCTAAATTGATATTTTCTATGATTGAATGAAAAATAATAGTTTAAACAACCTGTTTACATATTTCTGAAATGACTGGAAAATACCAAAAATAAGAAAACTCATGGTTTTGTGCTCTATAATTCAAAAGCTAAATTTTTGTTTATAAATAACACCAAGAGTGGCCAATTCTTATGAATTTAAATTCTAAGATGATTTTTGTTGCTTTTACATGAAAAATCTTGATTCAAACTATGTTTTTATATATTTCTAAAATAGACGAAAAGTGCGAAAAGAAGAAGAATTTAGTTGTTACATTGGTGATGCATTCAGCCTACATGAATCTTTTTGTCCCAATGGTTATAAATTTTAGGTGATGTGTTTTGATTATTTTTGACATGTATGTATGTATAATAAATGCTAAAATTGCATGTTAGTTGAAGGTATGATCCTAGATAAGCTTAAATGCATTATGGTATACTTAAGGTATCTTAACATTATATTGTATTTGGAATGCAAATGTGGTTGAGAAATATGGAACTAGATGTTATGATGACTTAATGATGAACATATGGTTATGAGTTGATGAAGTGAAAGGGATCATAAGAGTTAAGCATGACGCTTGATAGGTAAATTGTTAAGATGACATGTGTGAAAGTGTAAAATGAGTTAAGATAATTGTTAAAGTGAATTGATATTGAGGTAATAATATTGTAATGACCTTAAAAGGTAATAATGTGATTGTAATGTGATATCAAGAGAGCCTATAAGGCCTAAGTAGGTAAGACTTTCAAAGTCAACGTGTTATGTGCAAGTGACGAGTACATTTATGTGTGAACTCTAAGTGTGTGTGTATCCTATATGTATATGGGGTAGTTATGGGATAGAAGCATCATGAGTAAATAAATACTAAGTAATCAAATATTATGTTAGAGTTTAAGGAGCTTTATAAGTGCAAAGGGACTATGTATACTAGGAGCAAAGGAACCCCAAGGTGAGTAAACATTATATTCATTCTTCAAATGTGGGCAAATGCCATAATCATGTTATAAATGTGAACAACATCATGTTATGTTATAAGAATGTGATATATTGTTATGTGAGCCTTTGTGATCCTTGAAACCCAAGTTCTTTCCATTTTTAATATTATTATATGATTTATTTGTCAAGCTTGGGTTGCTAAAGGACATTTGGTCTAAAACTAGTTTGTTTATCCATTAAGAACTTCTTGTGATTAACACCCTAACTTATATTCTTTCTGAAACTACACTATTATTGTATCTTTTGCTTGAAAGCTAAACCACTATTGTTATTGGAATACATGTTATTGTTGCCTTATATGATATTGTTAATTGTGATTACCATTAGCTCTAGCTATGGTACCTTTTACCCTTTATGCATAATCCTCGGGCCGATGCGGGTAATCATCGGAACCTATGCATATGGTCTTAACCCGATGGATAGGGATAATGTATCCACCTCAGCTAGAAGGGGCAGTTCTAGCCGTGGGGCCTGATAAGCTTCATGCCTTATAAGTGATAGGAGTTGGAATTTGGTATAAGGCCACCTCTCCTTAAAATGTTCGAGTGATAGAGAAATAGCCTTCACTCTTTATAAGTGATAAGTGTGATTTCTACAAACTTGCCAAATTGAACCCTTACTAAATTGCAACCTGATTCATGAATTATAAGTCATGAACTAAGTGTATAAGCTATGTGTTTCCTTTTCAAAGGAATATGTGATAATGTATGTGCCTTTTCATTTACTCATTGAGATCATCTATCTCACCCCTTTTTCCTTGTGTGGTTCCAGGTGAGCAAATGTGAGGAGGCAAGGTGATGGCTCAAGCATTCTACTTCGCTTGGGGAATTCCTTGTCCAAGTTATCAATAATACAATTCTCATGAAGTCTTATCATTAGATGCTCCAAGAATGTTGATTGATACTTATTGATATATATTATTTTCCTTATGTATTTTATATGTAATGATTTATTTTAGTCTTCTGCAAATTTATGGTATTCATCTAAATGTTTTAAATGAGTTAATGTAAGAGGTTTGGTAAGATCCTAGGCATGTTTTGTTTATATGTAAGTGGGTTCTACGGGCATGGGTGACCTTATGTCTCCCCATGTTCTAGGACGTTATATCTCTAAGGTCCCATGTGACAGTCATGGTGATCTTCAATGAAGGTTATATGTCCAGCCTAATTGTTGGAGGTAAAGATGATTTAGTGAATTTTAATCAAGGCTATCTGTTTTGCCTAGACTTTAAAAGATTTGGAGATTTGGTCCACCTAAGGAATTCAAATTGGTTTAGCAAGGCCATCTGTTCGGCCTTACTATTGGGGAGATTATGATCAAAGTTATCTGTTTAACTTTGATGTTTAGGAAGATTGGGATCAAAGCTATCTGTTTGGCTTTGGTGGTTAGGAGGATTATAGCCAAAGCTATCTGTTTGGCTTTATTGGTTGGGAAAGTTAGGATCAAAGCTATCTATTTGGCTTTGGTATTAGAAAAGCTGGGATCAAATCTATATGTTCGGCTTTAGTGTTAAAAGGATTAAGATCAAAGCTATATGTTCAACTTTGGTGTTAGATTTAGAGAAGGTTATGTCTCTGAAAGACGAGGGGTATGGAAAATGTCAACATGGGTGGCTCGACTCAGTTTTCCCATTTGAAAGTTATGGTTGAGGATTAGTCCTTATAGGGAAAGGTCTTGGGCTAAGGAGGGTAGGTCTGGTTAGGAAATCTATTTGAAAGGCTTAGTCTGATTTTGCCTTAAAGGAAATCATGGGCTTCATAAATGAAGGCCTTTTGGGAGTGGGCTTCAAGGTGAAGGCTTCTTGTTTTAGGCTTTGTGATGAAGGCTGTTGGTCTTAAGCTTTATGGCAAAGGCTTTTAGTTTTAGGCTTCATGGCGAAGGCTTTTGGATTTAGGCTTCATGGCAAAGGCTTTTGGATTTGGGCTTCTTGATGAAGGCTTTTGGTTTAGGCTTCTTGATGGAGGCTTTTTGGGAGATATGCCTCGACTTCTGGTTCTAGGCTTTATGGCGAAGGCTTTTTAGATCTGAGCTTCATGGCAAAGGCTTTTGGATATGGGCTTCATGGCGAAGGCTTTTGGGAGTAGGCTTCTTAATGAAGTCTTCTAGATTTATGCTTCTTGATGAAGGTTTTTGGATTTGGGCTTCTTGATGAAGGCTTTTGGATTTGAGCTTCATGGCGAAGGCTTTTTGGATCTGAGCTTCATGGCGAAGGCTTTTGGATTTGGGCTTCATGGTGAAGGCTTTTAGGAGTAGGCTTCTTAATGAAGGCTTCTAGATTTGGGCTTCTTGATGAAGGCTTTTGGATTTGAGCTTCATGGCGAAGGCTTTTGGATTTAGGCTTTATGGCGAAGACTTTTAGGTCATGCGCCTCTTAATGAAGGCTTTTAGGTTTAAAGGTAGGTTGAAACTTCTAGATTTGAGCTTCTTGATGAAGGCTTTTGGTTTTGGGCTTCTTAATGAAGGCTTTTGGATTTGAACTTCTTGATGAAGGCTTTTGGTTTAGGCTTCTTGATGAAGGCTTCTGGATTTGAGCTTCTTTGATGAAGGCTTTTGGTTTAGGCTTCTTAATGAAGGCTTTTTGGGAGATATGCCTCGACTTCTAGTTTTGCCAAGGAAACTAGATTTAAAGATGATAAGCCCTGATAGACTTGGGAATTTTGGTTCTACTCATTTTGAGATTATGCCAAGGAATGGATGGTATGTGGTATGATTTGCCAATGAGGCTTAGGATGGAACAATATGATTTCATAAAGTTTGAGAATGGTTTTGAAGGTAGGCTCAAACTTCTAAAAAGAATCATGGAGGTTGTATGATTTTGCTTTTTGTAGCATGAATCATAGAAAAGAGCAAGTCAAGCTTTTCTTGTTGTTTGAGATTGAAGAGACTCTTGGAGTGACACTTAATTATAGATTACACTAGTTGAAACAAAGAGCCCTTGGGAATGGAAAAAGGGCTAGTGGAAGAAGATAAATTGGAGATCATGCTTCCAAATGAGAGATAAAAATGTGATAGACTAGAGATATGTATGATGGATTGTGCCTTAGCTCTTTGAGCTAAGTGACGGGATGGATTGACAACAGATGATGACCTACGAAGACATGCCCCCATTGTAGGATAAGGGCATAGAAGATTGTATATCCTTAGAGAATAAACCTCTAGTTAGGAAGGATGATGGATTGATTGAAGATGATTTGACAACTTCAGACATAAGGGAAGATGACCTGAATGAGCTTTTTTTTTTTTTTCTCTCTCTCTCTCTCTTTCTCTCCCTCTCTTTCTCAGCTTTAACTTTTGCCTAAGTCACCCTTTTTGGGTTTTCAACTTAGCGAGCTTGCATTTAGGAGAAAATATTCCACCATGATTTGGGCTGCTGCTTTGAGGGGCTCTGGCCTTTGAATTCTAGATTTGACAAAGGTCTTTTCTGAACTTGTTGCCCTTGTTGAGGTGCATTTGTTTGATTACCTAATGTGCAATAGGTAATTCCATTTGATTTGCTTTTTGTACTTCAATTGTTTGATGAGAGGTCCATTACTTAACCTTTTGTGATTAGGTGCAATTATTGATGGCACCTCAAATTCTAACATGTGCTATTTGTGGTGGATTTAATTGACTCTTTTTTCCTCTTTTCCTTTTTCTCTTTTTTTTTTTTTTGTTTTGTTTTCTTTTTTCATTTTGTTCTCTCTTTTTTTATGGCTCATCCATGTCAGACTAAACAAGGAAGACAAATAGAAAATGTATGTGTATTACTATAAAGGAAACTTTATTGCAAGATGATAAAAGGAACCACTATGGTTGATGAGAATAAAGAAAAATAAGATGACAGACTCTGACTCAAATTTAGACTCAGACTTTTGAGATTCAGACTTGGACTTGGGTTTAGACTTGGAATTCAATATGAGACAGGTTAGATTAGCTGAACTTGAACTACTCTATGACATGCCTTCTAAGGCTGAGGTAAGGTGGGGTTGAGTTAGAATTAGATTCCTCATCACTGTTCAGGTTGGTGGTGGGGAATTCAGCTTGAAATGATGAACTTTGGATGCAATCTTCAACTTTTGATGCAGTTGCAACCAAAGCTCTGAAGGTGGGTAGGTATTGTGTTAATAAGTAGGCTTTGTAGGCGGGAAGTAGATTCTTGACAATGATATCTACTTGTTCTTGCTCGGTTGGCCTGTTTACCATTTGAGCAGCTTTAGCCCTCCACCTTGTAAGGAACATAGAAAAGGACTCATCTAGAAGTTGCTTTGTGTTTTCCAAATCCCTTCTTGTAATGTCCACTTCACTATTGTAGTGGTACTATTCAACAAATGTCTTGCAAATGTCCTTGCAAGTTTGTTTTTGGGTATCATCCAAGTTAATAAACCATCTTAAGGCAGGATCAGTAAGAGTTTGCTGAAAGAGTTAAGTAAGGAGCTCATTGTTGATACCAAAGGGATGCATTGCCCCCATATACATCTTTGAATGGATCTTAGGGCAAGTAGTACTATCAAATCTATCCAAATTCGGCATCTTGAACTTTGCAGAACTCTTGCATTGGGAAATAAGCTCAAGGAGCCTATATCAACTAGGTTCTCTTTTTTCTTCAGATTCTTAAGCATTTTTTCCATGTGTTTCACTTTTTCCATGAAGGCTTTGATTTCAGGGTTGACGTCCTTCCTTTGGAAAGGATCCGCGAGTCGGGAAGTGAGAGTAGGGGTGAAATTTGGTGGTTGAACTATCATGGATTGATAGAGTGAGTTATTTCTGAGGAATTTAGGTGATGGAATATGTAGTGGTAGGATGGTGTCAGTGTTTGCAGGCTCTTTGTCTTTGGAATAAGCTCTATAAGTGAATCCATAAATAGGATAAAGAGTGGGTTTTGGGTCTAATTTGAGTAGTTTTGAGTCGATTGAGTTTTGGGCCAGGGAGGTCTATTCCAACATAGTGCAGACATCTCCCATGATAGCCCTCCTTTAGGCCTTGAGCATGTCTTGGAAAAGAGCTTCTTGCCTCTTCATCATAGCATCTTGGTGTTCAGAGAGCTTAGTAAAATGCTCGTCAAAGATTTCATCAACTCTGGTAGCAGTGATTTCATCTCCGGCAATAGACATCTTGTCAACCTTTAAAAGGGAAAAGGAACTGGGTTAGTATTAAGCTTTAGAAAAAAGGGTTATGGGGAGGTGTGACAAACTAAAGGACCTTAGGTTTAAAGACAATGGATGATAGTGTCTTGTGGTTAGGTTGATGGTGTATGGGTAAAGATGAGGGTAGAGGTGTATGATGTTAGCTAGGTATGTATTTAGCTAAGGGAGCTAGGTCAGATTTTAGCTTTGGGTGGCTAGATCGGATTTTAGCTTTGAGTGGCTAGGTCAGAATTTAGCTTGGGGTGGCTAGGTCAGATTTTAGCATTGAGTGGCTAGATCAGAATTTAGCTTTGGGTGATGGGATTGTGATTTATGAATGGTTTACCATGGGCTTAAAGATAGAGTGACCATGGGTTTTGCGATTGGCTATGGATGTACCATGGAGTTGGGCAGACCATGGGTTTGGATAGTAATGTAAGAGATGAAACCTAGTCAGCATTTAGTTCGAGTAACGATAAGAGTGACGCTAAGTCAGTATTTAGCTTTGGTAAGGATGGTTCAGGATAATGCTATATCAATGTTTAGCTTGGGTAAGAACTATGAAAGATAAAAGCTAGATCAATGTTTAGCTTAGGTAAGAGTTGTGAAAGATGAAAGCTAGGTTAGTATTTAGCTCTGATAAGAATTATGAAAGATAAAGCTATGTCAGTGTTTAGCTTAGATAAGAATTATGGAAAAGGATGAGGGTACCCTAGATGGGTTTATTTTTACCATGAGTTTGACATAGGTTTGGATAGGACTAGATTATGGGCTTAGGTGAACCATGAGTTTTGGGTTTTGATCGTGGGTTTAGGGGGACCATGAGTTTTGGATTTTGATCATGGGTTTAGATGGACTGTGGGCTTTGGGTGTTGACCATGGGTTTAAGTGGACCATGGGCTTTGGGTTTTGACTACGGGTTTAGGTGGACAATAGGCTTTGGGTTTTGACCATGGGTTTAGATGGACCATGGGCTTTGGATTTGACCATGGGTTTAGGTGGACCATGGGTTTTGGGGTGTTGACCATAGGTTTAGGTGAACCATGGATTTTAGGTGTTGACAATGGGTTTAGGTGAACAATGGGCTTTGGATATTGACCATGGGTTTAGATGGACCATGGGCTTTAGGTTTTGACCATGGGTTTAGGTGGACCATGGGCTTTGAGTGTGAAGGTGTTTTATTAGGTTTTTGACTCTTCACAAGGTTCAAGCTACGCATGCATGTATGCATGAATAAAAAGGTTTCATGATAATGATATACCAAGTTCAGTATTATAGAGCATGAAATCCTAAAAGAAGGTTTTATGAGTCATTACATAAAAAGGTTAGGGTGGTTTGAAGGGAACCCATCACACTAGAGATGCGATATACCTAACCACATGTAAGACAAGGAGCCTCGCGTGGGTCCAATGGTATGTGCATACTCGTTACACCTCTAAAAGGATTAGAGGATATGTCATGGGCTGGATGATTTCACAATTGGCAAGCAGACCTAAGGAAGGTTGGCCACTCGATGTTACTTTCTATCCTTTGTTTTCCTGGGAAACTAGGATTTTTGGACAAGGAGTCCAATATAGTGATGCATGAAAGAGTTATTTTGCGTTTAAAGCCAAAATCGGTATTTTACCAAAACTAATCCACTTTATCTTTTATTTGAAAAAGATTTTATCTCCCCAATGGAGTCGCCAACTGTGAGGCCTCGCCTGAGCACCAGTCCGATCTACAGAGGAATCGAAATGCTCTTCGGGAGAAACTCCACGATTGGGACTCGCTGGGAGTTCAGAAAATTGATTTTTGTATTTTGAAAGTTGTGAAAGTGAGTCACCACTTTAATTTACTTGTTTTAATTGGGAAAATTAAAGAAAACCCAACATGATTGACTCCACAAAATATTTGATTATCCCAATGGAAAATGCACTAATCCGCGAGTGATCAAAGAGGGCTCGGGGATCAAGTTTTGGTAATTACACAATTAAGAAAATATGATTTTCTTTAATTTGGCTAAAGTGCAAAATAACTCTTGAAAAAGGAATTTTCATGTATGTATAAACAGAAATAAAATGATGCATGAAACAAATTTATAAGATGGAATGACAATTATAGATAAATAAGCAAAATAAATCATACTTAATTATTACAAGGCAAAAATGATTGAAATAAAGAGGATCTTTCCTCTAGCCCTTACGGGTACTAGGGAAAGCACACATTCCTAAACTAAGTTAACACAGAATCAAAAATAAAAAAAATTAATATAAATAAATCAAAGTAAAAGAGAAAAAATGTTAATAAAAAAGATTTTGGAGTTGATGCCTTTCATAATGGCAGCCTGCATATCCTATTGAATAGGAATCAAACCCCATGCAGTTCTTCCTTCTTGTGAAGGAGGGATTCTGGAAAAAAGGTGTTGGTTTATTTATTAATTTAATTTTGACTCTTAAATTAATAAATTTTAGATCTTTTCTATTTTAGACCTAAAGAGAATTCTAGATCTAAGTTTAGAATTTTGAAAATGGAAGGAAGATTATACCTTTGCTTTCCTTGATTTACGGATGAATAGGACGAGCTTAACTCCAAATCTAAGCTTCACTTTGGATTTAGGATCTTGAAGTTGGACCTTAACAGCAAAAGGTTAGCAAAATAGCATGATGAAATGCATCAGAGAGAATTTTTGTCCTTGGAATTCTCCCAAATGAGCTAGAAGGATGCTCTATTTATAAAGCTGGTGAGGGGGGTGCTAGCAGTACGGACGGCGGCATCAACACGTCGCTGACGGCACCAACAACATGCCGAGCGTCCAAGTGGCACGTTGAGTGTGCCGCCTGGCTGCCAGCACCAATTTCATGCCACCCAAGGCGGCACAGTAGATATGCCGCCCATACGATGGCACGGAAGGCGTGCCACCCTAATGGCGGCATGGCAGACATGCCTCCCAGACGACGGCACATCAGGCATGCTGCCTAGGGTAACGACGTGCCTCTCGTGCACTGGCTGGCTGGTTTGACCTGTTTTCTACTTTTTCATCCATTTTGGATCCATTTCAGTTCCAATTCAAGCTCGGTTTGATCCTATGGGTTCATAACTGAAAGACGGTTGACTAGAGGTGAAAGATTCAGAAAATTTATTTTTCAACGGGGTGCTGCCTCAATCTTAAGTTGTGGAAGAATAGTTAAAATATACTTTAAATACAATCCATAAGAAAAGAAATACTTAAAACTCCAAAGGAATTATCGAATGAAAAATATTCCAATTATGAACTACCCAAACATGCACTTTTGGAGCATCTAGAGACTCATCATAACATAGCATAGTAATAAACTTTGATAAGGAAATTTCCTAAGTGGATTAGGTTGCTTGAGCGATCTTGCCTCCTTATAATGCTCACCTAAAACCACACAAGAAAAAGGGGTGAGATAGATGATCTCAATGAGTAAATAATAAAACTTATAAATGATCTCAATGAGTAAACAATAAAACTTGTAAAATAACACATATCCCTTTATAAGGGTCTAAGATTCATAAATCATGGTTTGTAAATGAGCAAGGTTCATAGAAATCAACTTTTAACTTGTTAACTTGTAAAGAGTGATGGCTTATTACCTCATTCACTCAAGGGAGAGGTGGCATCATGCCAAATTTCAACTCCCAACTTGTAACTTGTAAAGAGTCATGAAACTGATCAGGCTCCATAGCTAGAACCGCCCCTTCTAGCTAAGGTGGATGCACTATGCCTACCTATCAGGTTAAGACCATGTGCACTAGTATTGATGATTACCTGCATCGGTATGAGGATTTCTGCATAAAGAGTTCATAGATACCATAGCTAGAGCTAATGGTAATCACTTATAATAATAGAATTGAAGAATGCAATCATATGTAACATAATTGCAATAGCAGTTTAACTTGTTGAACAAAAGATAAATAATAGTATGATTCCAGAAAGAAAGTAAGGAAAGGCAACAATTCACAAAGGTTCTTCATTATCATTGAATAATCAAAAATGGTTTTGGACCAATTGTCCTTTGGCAACCCAAGCTTAACAAAGAAATCATATAGTCATAATTGAAAATAGAAAGAACTTGGGTTTCAAGATTCTCAAAGGTTCACATATTTTGATAACTTGTACTTGTAACATGAACATAATATTTACTCACCTTGTGGTTCGTTTGCTTCTAGTATTTGTAGCCCTTTGAACTTCTACTACTTTTTAAGCTCTAATATAACATTATAATTCAATGCTTAACATTTGCTTAATCATCATGCTATCCTATCCCATAACTGCGCCATGCATATATAACATTCATATAAAATTGGAGTTGCACTTAAAAGTGCACTCATCACTTGCACATAACATGTTGACTTTTAAAATCTTACACATTAAGTGTAATAACCCACATCTACCCTAGAAATTTTTTGTGACAATTTGCTTGACTTAGAACTAATTAGGGCTAAGTGTGTGCTTTATGGGAATTTATGTGCTATGTGATCAATAAGTATGTGGCATGTTAAATTAATTTTAATATGCATAATATGAGTTATTATTATGAAATAAATGATTTACATGAAGTGCATTTTGCAGAAAATAAATTATTTAAATAAAATAAATTTTCATGAATAAAGGCAATTTCTAAGCATAAAATAATTTTATAAGTATTTTAAAATAATTTTTAAATAAATGTTTTTTAGGGGAAATATTACAGAAAATAATAAGAAAAATATTTTTATTTTAATTACTTATAGTCAGCCCCTAATTTAAATAAAAAGCCCAAATACCTAAAAGCCTACTACCCAAAAACCCTCCTAATCTAGCTTATTAAGGGTATTAGTGGAAATTGCCCAAAATCCGACATAAAAATACCTAATTTTTGGCCAGCCCTAATGTTCTAGTAGCCATCACTCTATTTTTCTGTATTTTGATAGAAAAATTCTCTTAAAAAAATTCTCTCTACCGAAATTAAGAAAAACACCTTTCAATTTCGCAATTTCTTGACCGTAATTGTAAGTTTTTCTTCTCTTTCAATTCCTTAACTGATTTCTATGAATTAAATTATGAGAAAATTATTTTAAACTGGTTGATTACTGATTTTTATAGATTTAATTCAATTTGGGTAAGTTTTTGAAAGATAAATATAATTCTCTATCGAAAACACAATTCTTTTTATGCGATTTCTGAAAAGGTGAATTCCGTAACTCGAAATTGAAATTTTTATGCATAGACCATATCAAGTGGGAAAATTTTCTGTATCATTTATTTCTAAACTGATTTTTGATGTGCTTTGATGAAAAATGTTGGATTAAACTATATTTCTGCATATTACTGTAATGACTGAAAAGTTTCAAAAAATAAAGGAATTTAAAGTTTTTGTGCTAGAACTCAGAAGTTAGAAAATTCTATGATTTCTTGAACATATGGCTGCTGATTTGTGTATGGATGGATTCCAATATGATATTTGTTTTGTTTGGATAAGAAATAACAATTTAAATCATGTGTTTGCATATCGTTGTAATGAATGGAAAGCGCGAAAACTCATGATTTTCACCCTAAACCTTGAAACTTGGAATTTTCATGCATGATTATGATCAATGGCTGCCGATTCATACATGAGGAGGTTCTAAACTGATATTTTCTATGATTGAATGAAAAATAATGGTTTAAACCACCTGTTTACATATTACTATAATGACCAAAAAATACCAAAAACAATAAAACTTATGGTTTTGCATCCTAAAACCCAAAATTTGAATTCTCATGTATGAGACATACCTATTGCTGCTAATTCATGTAGATTAATGTTCTAAAATATTTTTTTTTTGTGTTTACATGAAAAATTTTGATTCAAACCATGTTTTTACGTATTACTATAATAGACGAAAAGTGCAAAAAGTGAGAAAAATTCAATTTTTCTTTGAATAGGGCAATCGACCTACATTGATATTTTTATCCCAATGTCTATAATTTTATGTGATACATTTTAATGATTGTCAGCATGTATGTATGTATGATAAATGGTTAAATTGCATGTTGGTTAAAGGGAAGACACTAGACAAGCCTAGAGACACTTTGGTATACTTAAGGTATCTTAACCTTATGTTGTGATTAAAATGTGAATGTGATTGGACAATATGGAAATAGGTTTTATGATGAATCAATAATGAATTAATGGTCTTGAATTTATGAAGAGATTGATTGAAAGAATTGATCATAAGAGATAAGTATGATGTTTGAAAGGTTATTTGTTAAAATGACATGTATGGAAGTGTTAAGTGTACTAAGATGATTATTAAAGTGAATTGATATTAATATAATGACATTGTGTTGACCTTAGAAAGGTATTGACCTAAGTTATAATGTGTTTTCATGTGGGCCTATAAAGGCTAAGTGTACAAGAGTTTTAAAGACAATATGTTATGTGCAAGTGATGAGTGCATTTATATGTGCAACTCTAAGTCTATGTGAATATTATATGTGCATGGAGTAGTTATGGGATAGGATAGTATCATGATTAAATAAATACTAAGTATTGAATTAAATATTATGCTAGAGCTTGAACAGTTTTGGAGATTCAAAAGGGCTACATGAACTAGGAGCAAAGGAACCACAAGGTGAGTAAACAATGTATTCATTCTACAAGTGTGAGTAAACCCTATATTTGTGCTACAAGTGTGAGTAAAATTATATTATGTTAGAAATATGTGAAATCATGTTATGTGAACCTTGAGATCTTAAAACCCAAGTTCGTCCTATCCTCAAATATGATTAAGTGATTTTTTTATAAAGCTTGGGTTTCCAAACAATTGGTCCAAAAACCATTTTTGTTTATCTAATGATAATTCCTTATGATTATTACCCTAACTTATATTTTTTCTGGAACTACACTATTTTTGTATCTTCTGATCAAAGTTAAATTACCATTATTATTGTGATACATGTTATTGCTGCCTTAAATGTTATTGTTATATGTGAATACCATTAGATCTAGCTATGGTACCTTTAACCCTTTATGAAGAATTCTTGTGCCAATGCGGGTAATTATCAAAACCTGTGCACATGGTCTTAACCCAATGGATAGGGGTTATGTATCCACCTTAACTAGAAGGGCCAGTTCTAGTCATGGGGCCTGATCAGCTTCATGCCTTCTATGTAATAGGAGTTGGAATTTGGTATAAGGCGCTCTCTCCTCTATGTGTTCAAGTGATAGAGCAATAGCCTTCACTCTCTATGTGTTATAAGTGTGATTTCTGCAAACTTACTAAATTGCAACCTGATTCATGAATTATAAACACAAACTATATGTATAAGTTATGAGTTTCCTTTTCAAAGGAATATGTGTTAATGTATGTGCTTTATTGTTTACTCATTGGGATCATCTATCTCACCCCTTTTTCCTTATGTGGTTCCAGGTGAGCAAATGTGAGGAGGCAAGGTGATGGCCCAAGCATTCTACTTTGCTTGGGAGTTCCTCGTCAAAGTCATTAATAATACCATGCTATGAAGTGTTGTCATTAGATGTTCAGGGAATATTTTTTTTTTATGTTTATTTTGAGATGTTATTACTTATTAAGTTTCCAAGTGGATTATGAATATTATTTCCTTATGGATTATATGTGAAGCGTTTAATTACTATCTTCCTCAATTGAAGGTTTTCATATAATGTTTTAAATGAGTTATTGTATAAGGTTTGGTATGATCCTATGCATGATTTGTATATGTGTCAATGGGTTTTACAGGCATGGGTGACCTTATGTCTCCCCGTGTTCTAGGACTGTCATATCTCAAAAGTTAGGATGTGACAAATAGCCTTCGCAGGCTCATATGAAATCACATTATAACTTATACTATGACTTTTCTAAAGTCAAACATGATATATTATGATCTTAATATCAATTCCATTTAACATTAAACTTAGTACACTTAACACTTTACATATATATCAACTTAATAAGTAACCTTGAAAAGTCATGATTATCTTTTTTAAACAAATCATACCATCCATCTCATAGTCAATTTAAGATCATTAATTCACTATTAACACACCATAAGACCTATTTCACTTTTCACTTTATCATATACACATATTAATCATAACATAGTAATAGGGTTAGTAAATCCTATGTAGGCCGAATTCCTCTAGTCTTTGATCTAGAGTTATCCCTTCAACCAACATGCAATTAAATCATTTATAATTCATATACACATGTCAATGATCATTAAAATATATCATACAAAAATTATAGGCATTGGTGTCAAAATTCCTCTATAGGCCAAATCATACAATCAAGGTAAATGTGGATTTTTCCTATTTTTCATACTTTTCGTTCATTATAGTAATATGCAAAAATATAATTTAAAACAATATTTTTCATGTAAACATGTAAAAAATCATTTTACAATGCTTTAATACACCAATCGGCACCCATATATATATATATATATATATATATATATATATATATATATATATATATGAAATTTTTCTAACTTTAGGTTTTAGGGTGAAAACCATGAATTTTCTTGCTTTCCGTACTTTTTCGATCATTATAATAATATACAGAAATATGATTTAAATCAGTATTTTTTATTTAAACACAATAAAAATCAGTTTAGAACACATTCAAACACAATTTGGTAGCGCCCCCCCCCCCCCCCCCCTGAATAATTGCATGAAAATTTCAATTTTGAGTTTTAGGGTTCACCTTTGGAGGATTCACAAAGAAAGAGTTGTGTTTTCGGTGGAAAAATCAATTTCTCCTTCAAAATATCACCTAGGCCAAATTTAATCACAATAAAAATAGTAAATACATAACTAAAAATAGTTTTCTCATGATTAGTTTCATAAAAAGCAGATAGTAGATTGAAAGAAAAGAAAAACTTACGAAAACGGTCATGAAATTGTGGGTTTGAAGGCACCTTGTGAATTTCGATTGATAGAATATTTTTGACAAAGTTTTTCTATAAAAATTATGAAGAATAATAGAATGGTGGCTGTATCCTTAGGGCTGACTAAATTTTAGCTTAATATATGTAGGTTTTGGCAAAATTACAAGTTTGCCATTAATGAGCTAGGTTATGAGTGTTTTGGTGTAGTGGGCTTTTAGAAAATTAGGCCTTTTATTTAATTTATGGGCTGATTATAGGTAATTAAAAATAAAATATTTTTCTTATCATTTTCATTAAAATCCCCCAAAAAATATTTATTTAAAAATATTTTAAAAATGCTCATAAAAATTATTTTTTGCTTAAAAATCGCTTTGCGTGAGAAAATTCACTTTGTATGTAATAAATCATTTTATGCTTATGCACTTTATATAAATAACTTATTTTACCATAATAATTCATATTATGCATATTAGAACTAATCTAACATGCCATATACTTATCAATCACATAACACATGAATTTTCATAAAAGCACACACTTAGTCTTAATAGTTCTAAATTCAAGAAAATTGTCACGAAACTCCTAGGATGGGTGTGGGTTGTTACATAAACCTTTAGCTAGATCAACAAGTTCCCAGACTTGTTTAGCATACATGGAATCCATTTCAAATTTCATAACTTCTAGCCATTTCGAGGGATCTATATATGAAATAGCTTACTCAAAAGTAATAGGATCATCACCATTATTAGATCAACTTCTTCATGAATGAACAACCTTTGCACATTAACATAAAGAAATCCATATCTCTCTAGAGGATGAGATATTCTACTAGATCTTTGAGGTTCTTGTGTGGAGATACCATCAACTAGCATGGACTCATCATTAGATTGATCAATTTCCATTTGATCCATTTTGTTAGATTTCATCGAATGACACTTCATCCAATTGTCTTTCTTCTTTGCCACCTTCTAGAAGAAACTATTTCTCAAGAAATATGGCATCCCAAATAACAACAATTGTTTGCTTAGAAGGAAGATAGAAATAATAATCTAACAAACTTGCCCTTTACAAACATTTCTTCTAATTTATCTATCTTCAGCTTTTTAATATGTGCTGGACAACCCCAACTCTTAACATGTTTAAGACTTGATTTCGTATTATACCATATCTAATATAGAGTAGTAGGAATATATTTGGAAGGAACTCTATTAAAGATATAAATGGCAGTCTGCAATGCAAATCCCATAAAGAGATAAATAAGTTAGTATAGCTCTTCATTGAATGCACCATATCTAATAAAGTATGATTTCTCCTTTCGAATACACCATTCAACTGTGGTGTTCCAAGAGGAGTTAATTGTGATATAATATCATGTTTTTTAAGGAAATCTTTAAACTCAGTACTTAGGTATTTACCTCCTCGATCTGATTGTAGGATTTTAATACCCTTTCCCATTTGTTTCTCAACTTCACTTTTAAATTCTTTGAACTTTTCAAGGGATTCATATTTATGCTTTATTAAATATACATATCCTAACCTTGGGAGGTAATCTATAAATGTAATGAAATATAAATATCCATCCTTTGCTATTTCACTAAATGGACCATATACATCACTGTGTATAAGTTATAAAACTTCTTTAGCTCTTTCATTTTCTCCAACAAAAGGTGACCTCGTCATCTTATCTTGGATACAAGACTCATAAATTGAAGTAGGTTCACTACACATATGGTTAAGGATCCCTATTTTCTCTAACGTTGATATTCTATCTTTGACAATATGACCAAGTCTAAAATGCCAAATTTGTTTTGAACAAAGAGTTATTTTTATCATGGCATTTAAATGACTTATGCTTGGAGTTGTATTATTATTACCATTATCCAAATAATAAGGACCATCAAGCATATAACCGATACCAAAAATTCTATTACAATAATGGATAATACAAACATTTTTCTTAAATAAGAGTTCATAACCCATATTAGTCAAACTAGTTACAAAAATAATGTTCTTATAGACATTAATGTACAAAACATTTTTTAACAATAATACAAAGTCAAAAAGATTAATAGAAGTCAATCCAATAGCTTTGGCTTTAACATTTGCTCCATTTTTGAGCTTTAGGCCCTTTCTCAAAGCTTCTAGTGTTTGTAATTTCCTACATAAAAGTATAAATGTGAGAACTTACACCATTATCAAGTATCCAAGCCTTTGATGAACCATGTGAAATATTGAAAATCGAATAATTAAAAGACATACCTTTCAAAGGCTTACCTTTCCCTTTGTTCTTTTTATTGTCATTCAAGGATTCTAAATACTTTGGACAATTTCTTCTCCAATGTCCACTTTGGTCATAATAGAAACACTTTTCACTACCATCTAAAGCTGCCTTTATGGACTTGTCTTTGCTTACCCCACTACTTGGCTTAAGCTTAAAGTCTTTCTATTTGCTTTTCTTCTTGGTAGTCTTACTACTAGAAGAAGTAACTAGAGCAACCTCCTTACCTTTGCCTTTCATGGAAGTTTGTGCAATCATAAGACCATTATAATTTGGCAAGAATAGATTCCATCTTATTCATATGATAATTCATGATGAACATGTTGCTTATACAACTCACTTGACATAGAAGCCAGCATAATACATCTTGCCAAAATATGGTCCTTTTGCCACCTCTTTAAGGTAGCATGTTCCTCAGTAGAGGCCCCTTTAGGTAAGGGTCTAGGAACATCAGAATCAAGTACATAAGCAATCTTTTCTCAAGCAAGGACTAATTTATGGTTACAATAACAGTCTACAAAATTAGGTCCCGTGAGTTTGTTATCAGAAAATATGCTTGCAATGGGATAGGATTTGCTCACTTTAACAAATACTGCAAAAAATAAAAACATTATTAGTGTTATGTAAAAAATAACTTCCATAATGATTTGGTCTTTAATCATAATGATGCGCCCACTAACTTTGCAATTCCTACGCTTCCAAGTAGGAAATGGAAATCCCATTAGGGTGGATTTTTAGTTGGTAATTGAACTCTTATAAGACTATCAAATACTCTCAAATACACATTGTCTTTATTAAAAATTTGATATCCAATAAGTGAACAACACTTATTCATCACAACTCTTTGTGAGGCTCAATCAATCTAGTTCCTAATGCTTCCAAGCTTAATTATTGGTATACACATTAGTTAATTTAAACCCATTAGACCAACAAGCATAAAGAATTCAACATTGCAAGGTTCAAGTACTCTTTGCCATTATTGCCAAGCTGTGCATCTCATACTTGCAACATTACATGTTATCCAATAACTTCTAAGAAATTATTGTTCCAATGGAGAACCATGACTTAATATTTCAATTAAAAGATTTTTGAGCTTTAATTTTAGGTCTCACTTTGCACATTATTCATATTAGCATACATCACATGTATAATATATTTCACATATATATCACTAAATGAATAATATAAACATAGGTTTAATCATGGACTATGTATGGGCTCAATTCCTAGCCATAAGGAATGAGTTAAAATTTAGGTTAATTAAATTACCAAACATGAGATTACATCATATGAATCTTCATGCTCCCATTAGGCATCTGTCACATCCTAATTTTAGAGATATAACGGGCCTAGAATATGGGGAGACATAAGGTCACCCACGCCCGTCGAACCCACTCATGCACATGGAAACACTGCCTAGGATCGTACCAAAATCTTATACATTAACTTAATTTAACCATTAATAAAAGGAAACCTTAATTTGTAGAAGAACATTTTAAAGATACTATAAATACAATCCATAAGAAAAGAACATTTTAAGACTCCAAACACATCATCAAAACATAATATTTGAAAAATAAAACTCCCCAAACAAGAACTCTCAGAGCATCTAAAAGAGACTCTTCATATCATAGTATGATAATAAACTTGTACAAGAAAATCCCCCAAGAGGAGTAGATTGCTTGATCTATTACCTTGTCTCCTTATAATGCTCGCCTGGAAACCACACAAGGAAAAGGGGTGAAATAAATGATCTCAATGAGTAAACAATATAAATTATACAATAACACATATCCCATAGAAGGGTTCATAGTTCATAGTTCATAATTCATGATTCATAGTTCATAGTTACAATTTAGCAAGGTTCATAGAAATCAAACTTATAACTTGTATCATAGAGAGTGAAGGCTGCTACCTTGTCTACTCATAACATAAATATAGAGTGAAGGTTGCTACCTTGTCCACTCGTAACATAAATATAGAGTGACGGCTGCTACCTTATCTGCTCTAACATAAATATAGAGTGAAGGTTGCTACCTTGTTTGCTCGTAGCATAATAATAGAGTGAACGTTGCTACCTTGTCCACTCATAACATAAATAAATATAAAGTGAAGGCTGCTACCTTGTCCATTTGCAACATAAAGGAGAGGTATCAATAGCATTGAAGAATAAAATCACATATAAAATGGTAGCAATAGAAGTTTACCTTATTGAGCAAAAGATAAACAATAGTGTGGTTCCAGAAATAATGTAAGGTAAGGCAACATTCACAAATGTTCTTTCTTATCATTGAATGATCAACAATAGTTTCAGACCAATTGTCCTTTGGCAACCCAAGCTTAACAAAGAATTCATATGATAATAATTGAAAATAGAAAAGAACTTGGGTTTCAAGAATCTCAAAGGTTCATATATTATGATAACTTGTACTTGTAACATGAACATAATGTTTACACACCTTGTGATTCTTTAGCTCCTAATGTTTGTAACCCTTGCACTCCTAACGATCCTTAAGCTCTAACATAACATTATAATTTAATACTTAGCATTTGCTTAACATCATGCTATCCTATCCCATAACTACCCCATGCACATATATCATTCACATATACTTAGAGTTGCACTTATAAGTGCACTCATCACTTGCACATAACATGTTGACTTTTAAGTCTTGCATACTTTGCCTTCTTAGGCTCATATTAAATCACATAATAACTCATATCAAGATTTTTCTAAAGCCAAACATAATAAACCATAATCTTACTGTCAATTTAATTCAACTTCCAACTTGGTACACTTAATACTTTCCATACATATCAACTTAACAAGTAACCTTAAAAGAGTCATGCTTGTCTCTTTTGTATCGAATCATACAATCAATCCCATAGGCAAATTAGGATCATTACTTCACAATTAATACATCATAAAACTCAATTCACATACTACTTAACCATGTATACAAATTAGCCAAACATAATAGTCAAGGTTTTAGTACAAAATTACAAGTTTACCATTAATGAGCTAGGCTAGGAGTATTTTCTTGTGTTGGGCTTTTGGTGAGTTGGGCCTTTAATCTAATTTATGGACCAATTATAAATAATTAAAAATAAAATATTTTTCTTCTTATTTTCATCAAAATGCCCCCAAAAATATTTAATTTAAAATATTTTAAAATGCTCATAAAAATTATTTTATTCTTAGAAATCGCTTCGTGCATAAAAATTCACTTTATATGCAATAAATCATTTTATACTTTTGCACTTCACATAAATCACCTATTTCATATCCAAAATTCATATTATGCAAATTAGAACTAGTCTAACATGTCAGTTGCTCATAAATCACATATCACATGAAATTTCATGAAAGCACACACTTTGTCACAATAGCTCTAAAATCAAGTAACTTGTCACAAAACTCCTAGGGTGGATGTGGGTTGTTACAACATCTTGATGGGTTGAACCTCTTATCCTTAGCACACCAAGGTGAGAATTACAATAACAAAAGAGCTCATAAGGCTCAATGAATTTAATTAAAACCTAATAAGTAATTAACATTTAATTATATTTCCATAAAAGAAAACATATATTATGATTTCCTAGTCCATGACTAACCATTCATGCCTCTTAAACAAACAACAAACATAAATATAACAATTGAAATTATTGATATATTGTTGAATTTTGGAACATTTCTAAAATCACTTTGAATATCACATATTCGAGGTTTTTATAACTTAAAATCACATTTAAAGTCATAAAATTTGTTTGATTGAAATTATAATGCCATTGGGAATTATTATCTACTATTACATAACTAATAAATGACTCCTAGGGCACAAACCGCTATCAAGAACAACTTGAGTTCCTATGTTAGGCTAAAAGGAGTCTCCCCAATAGCTACATTTTTCATTGTTTTGATTGACCATATGTGAACCCTTATTTCAGCACCTCCAAAATTAATTTTGAACTCTTCAAAACCAATTGAAGTATTCTTGGCACAATCTGACACCTTTCCTATCCTAACCGGACCATCTGCACTAGACATCATTTTTTTCAAACTGACTGGATTTTCTCTTAGACTGACTGTTCAATTGTCGCTAATGAGCTAGTATGGAATGCCAAACCTGTATACAATATTTCTCTATAAAAAGTTAATAACCTTGTTATCATAGATGGTGGCAAATGCTTTTGCTTTAACCCATTTTGTGAAGAATTCCACTGCTACCAAAAGAAACTTTCTCTATCTAGATGTCATAGGAAAGGGTGCCACTATGTTCATTCCACATTTGGCAAAGTTTAGATGGGCATCTGTTTTACTATTGGGACATGCTTGCCATTATCAAACTTTTAATAAGAGGGACATTTCCTGACGAAGGCCATGGCATCATTCTTTATTCTAGACCAATAATATCCTTGTCAAATTACTTAGCAACTAACATTTTTCCCCTAATATGCATTAAACATGAGCCTTCATGTATCTCTTTGAGGACATACTCGACTTCGCTTAGCCTCAGATATCTTAGCAAAGGAAAAGAGTAAGCTCGCTTGTATAATATTCCATTATGTAGCGAAAATTAGGCGTTTCACTACTTAACCTTTTTGGCTTCTCTCAAGTCTTATGGCAGTTCACCCTTCTCAAAGTACATATTGATAAAGTCTAGCCAATATGGCTCTTCATCTATTACCATCACTTTTTCTCCTTCTTGTGTACTTAGGAAGGCCAAAGTCCCAATGAATATTCTCTAAGGGAGTTCAACTAGATGGGTAGTTACCAGCTTATTGAGACTGTTAGCTCTACAATTTTCTTCTCTCGAGATCTTTTGAAACTATAGCTTGACCCCTCTATCTTTCATCCTTTGTATGATGGCCTTCATTTTCTGTAGGTACTTGGCCATATTCGCTTCTTTAGCTTTGAACTTCCCTTCTGTTTGTCCTACCACCATATTGTTAACTCTTCTAGGCGAAGGCAATCTATAAAGAGCAAGCCTTAGATCATGACCTCATATTCTAAAATATTATTTGTAGCTTTAAAGTCTAACCCAAAGGCATATTCCAGTAAGAACCTTTGAGTGCTCTTTAGTATAATGCATATACCATTGCCTTTCTTACTACTCACCCCATCCATAAATAACTCCCAATTGAGCTTTGATCTTAGCAGTAACTATTTAGCTTCATTAGCATTCTCAGGATGCTCCTTTTCTAGCTTTTAGTTAAGGTCAAAGAAGCATTCAAAGAAGAAATCTACTAATGCTTAGGCCTTTATTGCTAATCTTGCCCTATATTGTAACTCATATTGTCTAAGCTCTACCAACCAACACAACATTCTCCTAAATGTTTCTAGTATATACAGCACACTTTGTTATGGTTGATCCATAATTGCTACCCCCGATGAGCTTAGAGGTACACCTTACACTTCCTGGCTGAGAGTAGTAGAGCATATGCTAGCTTTTCTATTGGTAGATGATTCATCTCCCTCCCCTAGAGGACTTTGTTGAAATAATATTTAGGCTCTTGGACTAACCCTTCCTCTCTGATCAGCACTAAGCTAATGGCGTGGTTTGAAGCAAATAGATAGATCAACACTTCTTCGCCCGGTAAGGTCTACCTAAGATCTGTCATTAACTTAAAAATGCTTTTAACTTTTCTAAGACAGCTTGACACTTCTCTATCTATTTGAAGGTCTAGGATTTCCTCAACTTTTTGAAGAAAGGAATGTACTTCTCAGCTGACTTAGACATGAATCTATTTAAGGTAGCTATCAATACTGTCGATCTCTACACTTCTTTGGTATTTATGAGGGTTGCCATGTCTAAGATAACCTTCACTTTTTCTAGATTATGCTTGATTCCCTTCTCACTTACCATGCATCCAAGAAATTTGCCTCCCTAAACAAAGAAAGCACACTTTTTAGGGTTAAGCTTCATCTCGTACTCGTTCATTACTCCCAATACTTTAGCTAGATCACAAAGGTGGTCTTCAAAACTCTTACTCTTCACTATTATATCATTTACATATGCCTCAAGGTTCTTGCCCAACTATTCTTTGAACATTTTATTAGCGAGGCAATCGTATGTAGCCCTAGCATTCTTAGGCCGAAGGGCATTGGCATGTAGTAGTAAATACCTTTCTCTATAATGAATGAGGTCTTCTCCTCATCATCTAGGTGCATTCTAATATGATGGTATCCCTACTTCACATCAAAGGAAGATAGATACCATATCTAGCCGTTGAGTTTATCAGCTTATCTATCATGGACACAGAGAAAGAATCTTCAGGACATGCCTTATTCTGGACTGTGAAGTCCACACACATTCTATAGGTACCATTCTCCTTGACCAATACCACATTTGCTAGCCATTTTAGATACTAAACTTCTTTTATAAATTATGCCTTCATCAACTTGTCCACTTCTTGTTCTATTACTCCTATACTAGGTTGAAGCATCCTTTCCTTTGTTTGATTAGTCTATAGGCAAGATCAACTTTCAATTTGTGAGTTATCACCTTAAGTCTTACCTCCCATCTCTGCCAAAGACTAAGCAAAATTGACTTCATTCTCTTTTAGGAAATGATGTGCTTGTACCTTCTTTTTCTTCTCCTCGAGAATAGTTTATCAATAGAAAACTTTTTTCACCAGAAATTTCTCCAACTTTTCAAATGGCTTAGTTTGTTATTCTGGAAGGTGAGCAGCTATTTTAACTATAGCTACTTCTTTGGCCTGCACTGTAGTAAGACCCTTCTTTGCCATTTTTCTTTTCTACTTGGATTCATACCTTTCCTCTATGCCATTCATATAGAATTCTCCTCCTTTTGGTTTAGGAATTTTCATCCTCAAATGTCATATAATGGTGGAAGCATCGAGGTCATACAATAATGACCTTCTAAGGATGGCATTGTAAGCCAGTGGCACCCTTATCACCACAAATATGGCCATGATTATCATATTGTCAGAGGCAGTGCCAATGGTGAATGGTTGCTTTGCCACCCCCGCTGATGGGACCTCTAATCCATTTAGGGTGCAAGCTAGATTATCATCTTCTAAATTATCCTCTTTGAATGTATATTCCTCCATCATCAATAGGTTGACTAAACTACCTTTGTCAACCAGGATTCACTTCACTACATAGTTGGCTATCAAAGCCTGGATGACTAAAGGATCTATATGTGGAGTGCAAAGAGTATTTTCATCTAGTTTGGTGGCTCTAACCTTTGACCTACTGCATTATATGTACTTAGGTTCTTCTCTTTTTCTTGCTAAGGCTTTCGCCTAATTATTGCTCAAGAATGCTTCATTTGGCCCCCTAAGGATACAATGGATGACTCCTGCTAAGACATCATTTGACCTTTTAGGCTATTTTCCTTTATCTCCTCTGGGGCCTACCTTATCTCTACCATCACGTCTCACAAACTTTCCCAAGTAGCTTGCTTTATCAACCTCTTTATCTCCTCCATCATAATCATTTTTATTATGGCTATAGGCATTGTGAAAGAGATAGTACTTACTCTAATCTTTTCTTTCTAATCGAGCAAGCATAGGTATAGGGTGAGCCTAAAAATTCTAATCCTTGAATGTAGTGAACACCTATGTCGAACTAGTATTCAAAGGGGTGTATTTGCTAGGGTCGAAAGCAAGTGGTGATTTATTGCCTCGACCTTTGCCACCTCTCCTTCTTTCATATTACTTTTCTTTTTCCTCTTCTCCATAAGCCTTGATTCACCCTTTGGCTTCACTTCTACCTTAGAGGCTATTTTTATCTTTCTTCTTTTTAAAAACTGACTAAAAGCAAGTGCATCATCTTATCTGATATACTTCTAGGCAAGGGCTATGGCATCATCCAGAGTGCAAGAAGAATATGTGCATGCAGTACCGCAAAGTGCTCTGTGGTAATGCTGCAAAGATATGCAGCAATAAACTGTGATTCACCCGTTCTTGCTCGTTTCTTATCCGTTTTCCATGATTCCAATTGTGTTGTGCCCGTTACTGAGTCAAAGATGATTTGATGATGATTTAAGAGCCTTAATGGATTCCTTTCCTAATACAATGGTTTATAATTCTGAGAGGTGCAGAATTAAGGGTTCATAGTGCACAATGCCTTGAAGTGGTCTATGTGAGAAGATCCATTTTACAAAGCTTTAACTACTTTTACTTTATTGAGCTGAGTGATTTTCAGGGCTTCTGTATTGAAGCAGGCCATATAGTCCCCCAAAGACTCGTTCTCCCTTTGACTCGAGGTATTACGACTTTTTCTCTACTCGGATGCTAAAGGCAAAGCGGTGCATAAAAGCAGTGGCTAGCTCCATGAAAGTTATTATGCTTCCTTCCTTTAGGGAATCAAACCAACAAGTGGCCACTCCTTCAAATGAGCCTCAAAAACCTCTACATAGTAATTTATTGTCTGTGGTTTGAAGTTCAACTGCATGTTTGTAGTCCATGATATAGACTCTAGGATTAGTCTCACCATTATATTTCTTTAAGGTTGGCTATTTGAACTTACTTGGCATGCGATGATCATGGATGGATCAAAAAAAAGGCAATTTCAATGCCAATTTTAGGGTTTTGTCTATTCTCTTCTTAGCTTGATCATAATTTGTCTCATTATGGAACTTTTCACCAACATCCCTTACCTCATTATCTCTCCTTCTACTACTAACCTCTTAGCCATGTTGATTTCTTCTATGTGTAGAAGAACTAGACTTAGACCCTTCTCCTCTTCACCCCATTTTATTAAACTGTCTATCTAGGTTTTCCCTTTCCTTTGACCTTATTCACGTCCTGTCATTCTTTCTACTATCTCATTCATTGTCATTTCTATCATGAGCATGTGAATGTTGTCCATCCTTATCTTGCTATTTGCTTTTTACATGGGACTATTTGCCATAGGATGAATGCCTATCCCTAAGAGGAAGAAGTATTCTAGAACTTTCCTCTCCTTCTTTAAGTGGATCTTGACCTCCCATCAGCACTACTTCATATCTCACCTTCTTTCCCTTATTCCTACCTATCTTTTGGTGTTCCACTACTTCCAAAGTGCCTTAGGGCTCATTCCTATAGGTCAATCGCCTAGGAGTAGTTTCAGGAATGTATTGTTATATAGCAACTTGGACAGCAGCAACCATTGTATTTATAAACTAGAAAGCTAGAGTTAGAGCATAGGTCTGTTAGGTGGTGTGAACCTTTGATTTTGCACCCACCAGTATGCATTTGAACCTTAGAAGCACTTAAGCTCAGTAAACAAAGCTCCAAAAGTCGAAAACTCTCAAAATAGGAAAATCAGAAAAATTAAAACATGACTTTTTGACATTTGAACCTTTCCAAATCATTCGAGACTGAGTAACAAATACAAATTGGAATCATGAAAAATGGAAGAGAAAAGAGGGAAATGGGCGAATCAATGCTAGTTGATGCCCCAGAACCCTCTATAGCATTGTCGTAGAGGCCTCTGTGCTGCCGCAAAGGCTTATGAGGCAATCCCAGCGTGTTTTTAGTTCTTTGCAATCCCACATTGGAAGTGAATGCTTTCTATGCTCTAATCTTCCCCCTATAAATAGACGAGCTCTCTACACTTCAAAACAAAACTACTAGAGCTTGAAAAGCATTAACTTCAAGCAAACTACTTTACATTTGCTCCTTGCTTTGCAAAGCATGGGGGGTTTCTTTTTGATTCCTACTCAACTAGTTAAAGGCTTTCCGCTCGCCTATTTGAGGCAAGTCTATTGCCTAAGGCTCATGTTGGGAGGTTTCTCCTTGATTCCTACCTAACTAGTTAAAGGCTTTATACTTGCTTATTCAAGGCAAGTCTATTACCTAAGGCTCATGTCCGCCGTCCAAGGCTAGCCGCCACCCTTGGTTCCTTGCCTCTCTTAGTTAGTTAATTAAGTTGATTCACCTAGGTTGCTAGCTAATCAACTTAGTAGTCAATTAGGTTAACTAATGTAATCAATCAAAACATAATAAAGTGCCTAGGCTAAACCAACCCCTTCGCAAGAAGGGAGAACTACATGGGTTCTAATTCTCATTCAAAAGGATATAGAGGTATGCTTGGTTCAAGCATCGAATCCAAACTAAAACTAACCAACTCTTCCCTTATCACCTTCTTCACTTACTCTTATTTTATTTCCTTTACTTTTTTATTAGATTTAATTTAGGGAATGTGTGACCTCCCTATAACCCATAAGGGCTAGAGGAGGTATCCCATAATTTTGGGATTTTTTTATTGTAATGTTAACTTTCTTTTGAACTTTACTTGTATTTATTTTATTGTTGAATGTATGGATTCAATGATCATGCATACTATAAAATATTCATGCATCTTAGATTATTCATAAAATATATTTTAAGTCACTCTTATATTAATTAGCCAAACTTATTTTGTTAAAATAAACTAAAAACCTAATTCTCGAATCCTCTTTGGTTTCGAGGCTAGTGATCCTTTTTCCTTTGGGTAATAATTGGAGTCAAATGGGTTTTTTCCTTATATTTTTTCAAATAAAAATAAATTAAGGTGGCAACTCTAAACCAATTTTCCAATCTATTAAAATAAGCCCGAGGGCTTCCTTATGAGTTCTTTCCCAAATGCGCATTTTGATTCCTTTTAGCGGATTAGACCAATGCTCGAGCGAGGCCTCACAGCTAGCGACTCAATTCGGGATAATTTTTTTTTAAAGAAATAAATGGACTACTAATTAGTTTAAAAATAGTTTAGCCTTTTAATATAATTGTGATTTTGCATGCATCACTTGTATAGGCTCTTTGACATTCAACCTAGTTTTAGGAAAATAATGGATAATGAATAGCATCAAGTGGGAAACCCTCATTGGGTCTATTCGCCAATAGTGAAATCATCCACCCTGTAATGAATCCTTTGATCCTTTCAAACGTGTTACGAGTATGCATATACTATTGGACCCATGCGAGGCTCCTTGACTCATATATGGTTAGGTATATTGCTGCTTTAGTGTGATGGGTACCTAAACCAAGCCACCCTTACCCTTTTATGTAATGAACTTAGATCTTTGCATTCTCATGAAATGTTTTCCTCATGTATATCATACATCCATATTGTATAATAAAACATGCATTCATCTCAAGTATAAGTCGAACATTAAACCAAAGAAGGGTCAAACATTCTTACCTCCATTCAAATACCTTCCTCATAAACACTCTCACCTATACCCCATCACCTTATTCAATAACCATTAAACTATTACCATAACCCTTAAACTATTACCCTAAACTTTTGACCTAAACACCATTATCCCATTACTCTAGCCCTTAACCCAAGCACTTTCACTCCCAAACCTTAAACACACTCACTTTTATCCCAAACACCTTTGCCCCCACAAACCTAAAACCATCACTTTGAATTTCAATCCTAAACACCTCATCCTAGTTGTTATCTTAAACACCATCACCTTAGCCATATACCTTAAACATCTCACCTTAGCCTTACCCTTAAACACTCGAACCTCATAGCTCAAATGTAAACCTAGACCTCCTTAACCTTTGGACCCTAAGCCATAAACCAACAACCCTAAACCCATATCTAACCCTAAAAACCCTACTACCTGACCATAAGCCTAACCCAAAGCCTCTATCCTTATCCAAAAAAAAAAAAAAAAAACTAGACACTTTAGGTTCTCTATACCAAAACCATTATCTAGATCTTACCCTTAGTTCAAAACTAGCTTGTTACCCTTAAGCCCAACAACTTTAGCCCAACACGCTACCTTAAACACAATACCTTTGATCCTACCCTAAATCTAAAACATTTGCCCCATCTCGCCTTAAGCCCAATAAATGATTGGCCCAAGCCACAATAAGGAAGCCTCTTCTTTTAGGATCTACATGCCTATACCTTCGTCACTTTTTTGTACTATACCGTCACTTTCCTTGTTGCTTTGATTTGAAGGTACCAATGGCCAATCCACTTGATATGGTTCCCTAACTACACTTATGACCAAACTCCTTAAGAAACAAGAAGAGCATTTCCAAGCCATCCTAACTGCTCAACAAGCCCAATATGAGGAATAAAGGCAATTCATCATTAAGGAAGTTTAGGCTATGATTAATCATGCCAGCCTTAACCATCTTAACCCAAACATTATCTTGAACCAGACCAATCCTAGCCTAAATTTGAGTCAAACCAACCCATATCTAAACCAAGGTCAGAAGTTTTCTCTTATCCAGATGTTAGAATGCTCATAGAGAAACTTGAAGCTATAGAGAAAACCATCAAATCCCTAAAGCACCATAATGATCTAATTGATATGGGTAGTTTAACCTTATTCCCTAATGCCAAGCTTCCTCGTAAATTCAAAATGCCTGAACTGAAAAGATTTGATAAAACCACTTGCCCCAAGACTCATATGAAGATATATGTGGGGGCAATGATACATTTGGGAGTTAGTAATGAGCTCCTTGCTCAACTGTTCCAATAATCACAAACTGGTGCTACGAAGAGGTGGTTCCTTTCACTAAACAAAAGCTAGAAAAGGATGTGGGATGATATATGTCGTACCTTTGTCAAGCAGTATCATTACAATGGTGAAATGGATGTCACTAGGCGTGACTTGGAAACTACTGAGCAGCATCTAGAGGAGTCCTTGTCCATGCTTCTTACAAGGTGGAGGGCTAAAGCTGCTCAAATGGTAAACAGACCAATAGAGCAAGAAAAAGTAGACAGCTTTGTCAAGAACCTGCTTCCAGCCTATCAAGTCCATTTGTTAACCCAATACCTACCCACTTTCAAAGCTTTAGTTGTAACTGCGTTAAAGGTTGAAGATTGCATCCAAAGTGCTATTTCAACCTGAATTCCTTACCACTAACCCAAATAGTGATAAAGAACCTGAGCCTAATTCAACCCCACTTTACCTCAGCCCAAAATGGTATGACATGGAAGAATTCAAATTCAGCTAATCTGACCTATCTAAGATTGAATTCCAAATCTGAGTTTGAGTTTGAGTCTAAATTCGAGTTTGCGTCTGTCACCTTATTTTCTTTTCTGTGTATCTTTCATCGATCATGTCATTCTATTTTTGGTTATCTTGTAATAAAAATTTTCCATTGTAATAAAATATCCACATTTGTTTTAATTATTTAGGCATTTGTCTTTCTTGTTTTAAACATGGAGGAGCTTTGAAAAAAAAAAGAGAGAAATGAATAGAATTCAAGGTGCCCTCATTCTCATAAATCAACAATTGCTCCATCGGCTTCTAATCTAGTGAAGTTAAGAAATGGACCTCTCATCAAGCAGTTGAAGCACAAAAAAAAAAATAATTCAATTACCCATTACACTTTGGGTAATTAAATGATACACCTCAATAAGGGGCAACAAGTTGATCAAATCCAAAATTCAAAGGTTAGAGCCCCTCAAAGTAAAGAAAAGCAGCAATCATGGTGGAATGTCTTCTCTCAAATTTCATTATTCCAAGTTCGCTAAGTGAAAACCCGAAAAGGCGGCTTAGGCAAAACATAGAGCTAAAAAAGAAATAGAGAGAGAGAGAGAGAGCTCATCATAGTCATCTTCCTTTGTATCATTCAAAGTTTGTTACATCATCTTCAGTCAATCTATCTCATCTCATGTCTTCAAAGTCATCCTTCCTCACTAGAGGCTCATTCTCTATATTCATATTGTCTTCTATGCCCTTATCTCATAATGGGGGCTTATGCTTCTAGGTTGTCATCATCTTTTGTTAATCCATCTCGTCGCTTAACTAAAAGAGCTTAGGCACAATCTCTCACATTGCTAGTTTGTCATATTCCTATCTCTCATTGGGAGCAAAATCCTTAAGTTGTCTCTTCTCATCAATCCTTCAGCCACTCCGTAGGGCACTTCCTTTTAGCCAGTATGTCATCTATGTTCAAGCCAATAGAGTGTCACCCTAAATGTCCCTTAAGTCTCAAAACTGCAAGATTAGCTTGGCTTTTTTTTTTTCCATAAATCATGCTACAAATAGCAAAATTATACAACTTCCCTTATCCTTTTCAGAATTTCCAACCCACCTTTGAACCATTCCCAAACTTCAAAATGTACCATTCCATCCTTTCAAGCTCAAGCCTTGCACTATCCTTTCCTTGGAAAAGTCTCATCATCTTCTAAGGGCCAAGACTATATGCAAAACCAAAAATATTAAGCCTTTTAAGACTCATCATCCTTAAAGCTAGTTTTCTTTGGCAAACCAAAATTAAGTCATGTCTCACAAAGCTTAATAAGGGCTCAAACCATTCAAAATCAAATCATTCCATGTCTCCTTGGCAAAATCTCATTATTCTTGAAAAGACCAAGCTTCTTTAAAAAATTACATCACCTATAAAGTCTAATATAGTCAAGGCCTACCAACCATCTAATATGATGCAAAATGGCATAACCAAAGTAATAATATATTTACTTATTTTGTTTGAATGCATGTATGTTTTGTATTAATTTTTATGCTATGGTGTGTTTGATCTTTTGTTTGAGTGTTATAGGATAATATAGGTGCAAAAAGATGATTTTGATTGAAAATGGAAGCTAAGGACCAAAATGGAACCAAGTGCCAAGCTTAGGAGCAAAGACAAGCCAAGGAAAGGATTTCAAGGCTGTCACCAGTTGTCACAGCTGGTGTTGACTCGTGACAGTGAGGGAATGTCACCAGTCATCATAGTTGGTGCCGACTCGTAACAGGGTGGTACTACACACTTTCAAGGCACCCTTTCATTTTGACACCTTTTTCAAAAGGCAACTTCTTGGACACCTTAGGGCCAATAAATACTTGGATTTGGCTTTATTTTGGGTATTAGATGCTATTGTCTTAGATAGGAAAAACTCACTTAAAATACTTATAACACCTTATTAGAATTAAGTACTTGGTTTGTATTAAGTGTCCTTCCAAAAGGCACTTCAAGTTCAAGAATTGTGCAAGTAATTTCCTCAAGAATAAAGGAGTTTTCATTCATCAATCTTTCTTCCTTTCTTTTATTTTTTATTTTACTATTCAATAATGAATGCTTGCATTATTTTTATGTTATATTTTACCATGTACTTAGTCTAATAGGTTGTTAGAGTTGCAATGATGATTTAGTCTTTTTACTTTGATGAATATGATTTAATTTCAATTGGCATGATTGTGTTATGTATGCTTGATCACCATATATGACTTCTTAATCGATTTGTTCACAATAAGAGTTGGGGCAAGTTGGTGGATAATCAATTGGGGTTACTTGAAGCATGAGATTGACTTAGAGACAAGCAATCTACCTTTAAGGGAATTTAGAATTGGCATGTTTTATGGTTATTGTTTATCTTTTCCTTGACATGAGAATGCTTTGCAAACTCTAAATGATAACACCTTTGCTTGACACTTGTAGAGACCTTAGGCCTTTCTCCAATCATATGTTCATTCATCTTTGTAAGACTATTTCTTATTTGTGATTCTAACTTTGTTATCATATTGTTATTTGTTTTATTTGTTTAGTTTAGTTTAGTTAATTAATCATCCATCTATATACATTTGCCTATCCATCTTAGTAATTACTCGGTTAATATAAAATTTCTCCAAATTGCCTAGAGTTTGACACCCTACTCACTTTATACTTAGCCTTAAAGACTAGGGTATTAAATTTTACCTACATCAAATTTTGGCGCCTTTGCCAGGGAATTTGATTAGAATTTTTATTAATTTAGGGTAGTGAAAAGTTGTTTTGGGTTTTTATTTTTATGTTTTTGATTTTTAGTTTCTATTTTTTTTATTTTATTATTTTGTTTTGTTATTTAATTTTGCCATTATGAGGTGTTACAGAAGTACTAATGATATTTTGCCATTTGATCCTGAGATTGAACAAACTTTGCATGCTTTAAGTAGGGATCAAAGACAAAGAAGAGAGAATCAGCAAAATTTGGTTGTAATGGCTAGACTAGAAAGACGAACATTTGGCAATTTTGCTATGCCCGACATAACAAGTAGCTTGGGAGGAATCGTGGCTCCATCCATTGCAAACAACAATTTTGAAATTAGCCGAGTGTCATTCAAATGGTGCAAAACAATCAATTTGGAGGTTTGCAAGGAGAGGACCCATATGCTCACATCTTAACCTTTCTCAATGTGTGTGCAACCTTTAAGATCAATGGAGTATCGAATGATGCTATACAATTAAGGCTCTTCTCTTTTTCTATCAAAGAGAAGGCTCAAATTTGGCTAGCTAGTTTGCCAAGCAAATCAATCACCACATGGGATCAATTAAAGCAAGCATTTCTCCATAAGTACTTTCCTCCACATAAGACTACAAAGTTTCGTAATGAAATCACCACTTTTAAGCAAAATGAGAAAGAGAGAATTTATATGGCTTGGGAGAGGTTCAAGGAACTTCAAAGGCAATGCCCACACCATGGTTTGCCAAAGTGGATGATTCCTCAAATTTTCTAAAATTGGCTTACAATCGAGAATAGAAACATCGTCAATGTGGCTTCTAGTGGTAAAAGGATGGACAAGATGGCATGGGAGGCTGTTACCTTGCTTGAAGAACTTGCATCTCAAGGATATGTGGGAGATGACACAACCATGGCAAAAGCAATTGATCAAACAAGGTCAGTACCTCTCTCCACACCTTAATTTGGCAAAGGTGTGGTTAAGCTATAGACCATTAAATATAGCATGGTAAGTTTTCTCTCATTATAATTCTTATATTATTAAAAAAAAAATTGTTTCGTTAAGTAATGAGTCATGCCACTGTGTGCTGACTCGTTACAGAGAGATGGGTGCCAAGTCGTGCCCTGTGTGCCGGCTCGTTCCCTCTCTGCTACTCAATTTCAATTTTTTCTTGTTTTAAGTTTTTGATGTTTTGCATTAATTTTGTTTTCTTTTATTATTATTCCTTTTTGTTTTTTTTTTTATCTATTTTTACTTTCCATTTATTTAATCAAATTTTCTTCTTCAATTTTCAAAATATTTCAAATTCCAAGTGAAGATTTATGCTTTTTCCCAATAAAGGTCATGACTTTTTACATCCTTCTTACACCCTAGCCTATACAACTACCTAATTCCCATCCCTCTTTCAGAATTTTTCAACACTCTTAATTCCCATACTCATTTCCTCAAAGCAACCCCTTCACATATTTTATTTTTCTTTCATTTGGGTTCCATATCCCTAAGCATCATCTCCTTCTTCATATTATAGAACCATCTTTCTCTTCTATTTCCTGCATTATTTTCCTTTTGGTTTGGGTAAGACAAGGGGCTCTTCATCTTCAAGGCCATAAGAAGAACATCCAATGGAGGATTTGGCATCCATTTATGGGGCAAATTTCCCAATCCTCTCACATGAAGAAGGTGCTAAATTCTCAACTCTAAATATTAAGGATATCATTTCTTGTAAGTATATTCCCCTTTCTTTAATTCATGATGTAGGCATGGAAGATAATTTTCATCAAATGTTAGCAACTTGTGGGCTTAAGAAATTTGTGTTTATGGAAGAGCATTCTTATAGTGATTTAGTACTTGAATTTTATACATCTTTGGATGTAAATGAAAAAGACTCCCGTATTTTAGAATTTCGTATGCTAGGAAAGAAACACCAACTCATATATAATTTTATGCATAAGGTGTTTGGTTTTAAGAAAGATGGTATGTGTGATGTTCCTAAGTCTTTTAAAATTAATGAATTTTGGACATTTATGACTGATTTGCAAACCCCTTTTGTGCCAAAGAAAGGTAAGGCAATGTTAATTAAAGACATAAATGTTATTGCATAAAGTCCTTGCTTGTGTTGTTTTCCACAAATCTGAATTTAATAGAGTTTCTGCACAAGAGTTGTTTTTGATGTGGTGTGTTCATAATAACAACAAGTATGTTGGACTTATTGGATTTTTAATCAACTTTTAACTTGTGCTGCATGAAAGGATGGTCCAATCACTCATGGTCATGTTGTCACTATTACTGCTAAATTTTTTAGTATTGATCTTAATTATTTTTCTAGTTTTGTTAAGAACTCTTATTTCACTAATCAAGCTTTCATAAGAAGTGAAATAGTGGACAGCTCCTTTCGCTTGATGCCGGCATGGTCTAGATCATGTTGGAAAGGTTTGGCATAACCTTCTTAAGATGAGGAGGAGCAATCTAGTGAAGAAGAACCTCACCATGATGAGCAACCTGCTCATGACCTTCTTCCATCTTTGAATGAGCCAAGTGGAGCAAGTAGCTCATCAAATAGGCAGACACAACTTTTAGAGCAACTTTTAGAGAATCAAAGGGTAATGCAATGCCAATTGAATGATATGGAGACTTGGAACCGAAAAATTGATCGTCGCCAATATAAGATTGAGTGTAAGATGAAACAATTCTTTGACCAATTGGGCTACAACATCTAGTCTCCTCCATCTCCATTGGCGGATTAAAGGAGTGCTTCTTTCCTTTCCTTTATATTTCGGATTCACATTGAGGGCAATGTGAAGTTTAAGTATAGGGGAGGGATAAAAGTAGGATTTTAATTATTATTGCTTTGCTTTGTGTATTTGTTTGTTTGTTTTGTATGTTTGTTTTCTTAGTTTAGTCTTTGCCTTTTGCATCAAAATTTTAACTTTCAAAATTAACTTTTCTCCACATTCTTTAGTAGTATCTTAGTTAGAGTCATTTTAAGTTTTGTTAAGGAGTTACTTTATAGTAATTTAATGAATAATTTTATGCCTAATTTGTAAAATTTTTAAGTCTTTTGTAGCATTTGTTTTGAGTTTGTCTTTTTATCTCACTTTTATTATTTTCAAAGTTTAAAAATTATCTAGTCAACTTCCTAACTATGCTTAAATGCTAAAATTGTAAGGATTTAAGTTTTGGTTTTTAGGATTTAAGTTGCCTAAAGGAAACTATAGCCATAATACGAGTAATACATCTAGTCAATAATGGATGAGGACACACAGAAAAAAATAAAAAATAAAAATAAATAAATAAAAAGTATGAACAATCTTTACTAGTGAATATATGTATGTTGAGTAAGTTGTGTGCAAATGAGTAAGCTCCTTAGTTGCATTCAATTCGAAAAATATGGATGATGTCACTAGTGAATAAATATATGTTGAGCAAGTTGTGTACAAATGAGTATGCTCCTTAGTTGCATTCAATTTGAAAAACATACATGGTAATACTAGTAAAAAAAATAAAAAAAAGAAGTAAAGTAAAAATAAAAAGTGTCCAAAAATGCCATGAGACTAGACATATTTGTGCGTAACTTATGTCCTAAAGGCTATTTATATCTTTAGAATTCTTGACTTAATGAATGGATGTTTTGACTAGAAAAGTATGGTTAGGACCTTGACTTTATAATTATGACTTTGTTTTTGATAGGAATGAGATAATTAGACAAACTTAGGGCTTATACTATAAGACTTGTCACCTTTACTATTATTGGGCATTTAAAATTGTTTCATTGACACATTAGTACTATACTCCTTGCATGACTCAAAGTTAACTTAGTAAGATTGCTACATTTATTTTGGAAAAGTTAAGTACATTGTTTTTCTCTTTTATCTTTTCTTCTTGCTTGAGGGCAAGCAAGGTCTAAATATGGGGGAGTTTGATATGATGCAAAATGGCATAACCAAACTAATAATATCTTTACTTATTTTGTTTGAATGCATGCATGTTTTGTATTAATTTTCTATGTTAGGGTGTGTTTGATCTTTTGTTTGAGTGTTATAGGATAATATAGGTATAAGAAAATGATTTTGATTGAAAATGAAAGCTAAGGACCAAAATGGAACCAAGTGCCAAGCTTAGGAGCAAAGACAAGCTAAGGAAAGGATTTCAAGGCTGTCACCAGTCGTCACAGTTAGTGCCGACTCATAATAGTGAGGGAATGTCACCAGTCATCACAGTTGGTGTCGACTCATGATAGGGTGGTTACTACACACTTTCAAGGCACCCTTTCATTTTGACACCTTTTTCAAAGGGCAACTTCTTGGGACACCTTGGGGCCTATCAATACTTGGATTTGGCTTTATTTTGGGTATTAGTTGCTATTATATTATATAGGAAAAACTCACTTAAAATCCTTGTAACACCTTATTAGAATTAAGTACTTGGTTTGTATCAAGTGTCCTTCCAAAAGGCACTTCAAGTTCAAGAATTGTGCAAGTAATTTCCTCAAGAATAAAGGAGTTTTCATTCATCAATCTTTCTTCCTTTCTTCTATTTTTTATTTTACTATTTAATAATGAATGCTTGCATTATTTCTATGTTATATTTTACCATGTACTTAGTCTATTAGGTTGTTAGAGTGGCAATGATGATTTAGTCTTTTTACTTTGATGAATATGATTTAATTTCAATTGGGATGATTGTGTTATGTATGCTTGATCACCACATATGACTTCTTAATCGATTTGTTCACAAAGAGAGTTGGGGCAAGTTGGTGGATAATCAATTGGGGTTACTTGAAGCATGAGATTGACTTGGAGACAAGCAATCTACCTTTAAGGGAATTTAGAATTAGCATGTTTTATGGTTATTGTTTATCTTTGCCTTGACATGAGAATGCTTTGCAAACTTTAAATGATATCACCTTTGCTTGACAATGAGAGTTGCTTGTAGAGACCTTAGGCCTTTTCTCCAATCATATGTTCATTCATCTTTGCAAGACTATTTCTGATTTGTGATTCTAACTTTGCTATCATATTGTTATTTGTTTTATTTGTTTAGTTTAGTTTAGTTAATTAACCATCCATCTATATACGTTTGCCTATCCATCTTAGTAATTACTCGATTAATGTAAAATTTCTCCAAATTGCCTAGAGTTCGACACCCTACTCACTCTATACTTAGTCTTAAAGTCTTAAAGACTAGGGTATTAAATTTTACCCGCATCACCATCCAATGGGAATTGAAAATCTGATGCAACCATGTCAAAGGATAAACCCCTATCCATGAGCTTACAGTATCCTTATGACTAAAATCTTTAGCACCATACTTGAGATAAAGCAACCATTTTCCAAAGAGGTCAAAAACACCCTTACAGAAAAGCCCAAGCTGACAAACTATCCTTAAAGCCTGAAAGCCTTTTAACCAAAAACCTTCAAGCTCTGGCCATAAAGCCTTCACCATGAAGCCCATTCCTAATAGGCCTTCACCATAAAGCCTAAACCAAGAAGCCTTCACTATGAAGCATAAACTAAGAAGCCCTCACCATAAAGCCCAAATCAAAAAGCTTTCACTATAAAACCCAAACCAAAAAGCCTTCACCATAAAGCCCAAGCCTAAAAGCTTTCACCATGAAGCCCACTCCCAAAAAGCCTTCATTTATGAAAATCATAATCTCCTCCAAAACCAAATCTGACCTAGTCTTCCTGAGTTGGTTACCTAGCCTAACCTTTCCTCTAAGCCAAACTTAGCCTCCTAGTTTTACCCCCAACAAAGTCTAGCATCTGACCAAGCCTTCTAAATGATCTTCCCCAAGGCATAACCTAACCAAGCCTTTTAAAACTTGACCAAGCCTTCTAAATGAATTCCCTAAAGGTTGTAACTTGACTGAGCCAAAGTGCAAGACCTGTCTAAGCCTTCCACGTGAACTTCTCCGGGGATAAGTCCCATAACTTGACCTTCCCCAAACCTTCCAACCTAATCATCTCCAAAGACCTCTCCCTCTAGATCATGCTCTTCAATCTAGCCTCGAACCAAATCTTCTCCAAAGTCAAACCTATCTAAGTCTTTCAAACTAAACAGCCCAATCTTTTCTAAGACCACACCATGCTTGATCACCCAAAATGACTTCTTCCTAGGCCAAACTGGTAGCCATTGACCAACTAGTCTCATACCTAATATACCCATTTCTCCTCTAAGCTAGCCAATCAACCAAAAACCAAATGACCAAATCACTTTCCTTTATCATTCTAAATTGGGGGCACCTCTCTTCCAATTATTTACCTTTCTGAAATAGGGGCATCTTTCTCCCAAAGATCAACACTTTCATATCAAGGTGACCCTTCGCAGGTTCAAGGTATCCAATCATTGCATAATTATCCAGTGTTTTTGCATTAAACAGGCTCATGAATTAAGACGGATAATCAAAATCTTGAAGTAAAACAAGTCATCAATGCGATCAATTTGAATCAATCTCTTTTCAAAAATTAATCTTAATCTTAGGATCATTACTCTTACTATTCCTACCAGACAAGACAGTTATCATTTCCATTTTTAACAGACAAGATGGTCATCTTTTCAATCTTACTAGACAGGATAATCACTTTTTATTCCTACCAGAAAGTACCATTACTTTAACTATTCCTACCAGATAAGATGGTCATCTTTTCTTTTGATCCTACTAAACAAGATCTTCACTTTTTATTCCTACTAAAAAGGACCATTACTTTTACTATTTCTACCAGACATGATGATTATCTTTACCATTCCTACTAGATAGAATGGTCATCTTTTTTATCATACCATACAGGATCATCACTTTTCATTCTTACCATAAAGGACCCTTACTCTTATTGTTCCTACCTGATAGGACAGTTATCTTTACCATTCCTACCAAACAAGATGGTCATCATTTTTATCCTACCAGACAAGATCATCACTTTTCATTCCTACCATAAAGGACCATTACTCTTACTATTCCTACCAGACATGACAGTTATCTTTACCATTCCTACTAGACAGGACCATCACTTTTTATTCCTACTAGAAAGGACCATTACTTTTACTGTTTCTACTAGATAGGACAGTTATCTTTACCATTCCTATCAGATAGGATGGTCATCTATTTAATTCTACCAGACAGGATCATCACTTTTCATTCTACCAGAAAGGACAATTACTTTTACTGTTTCTACCATACAGAATGGTCATCTTTTTTATCCTACCATATAGGATCACCACTTTTTTTTTATTCCTACTAGATAGGATAACCATTTTGTCAATTCCTACTAGATAGGATCACTTTTATTTCTAGCAGATAAGATTACCACTTTATCTATTCCTACCAGATAGGTTTGCCTTCTTTCTTACTAGATAGGATCACCATTTTATTGATTCCTACCATATAGGGTTGCTTTCTTTCTTACTAAATAAGATTATCATCCCTACTATATAGGAACATCACTTTTAGCTCCTACTAGAATGCAAAACAACTAAATGCTACTAGCTGACAGATCTTCCAAATATACTGGGAGCATCTTCCTTAAAATTTGACCACACATTTTACCCAAATGTCTAAACTCTGACCTAGACATTAATTTGTTACATTTTACCTTTTCTCATCCCCAGGTTTACTGTCATCAGAATTGTCTTTCAGACAAAGATAATTCTGATGAGGGAGCAGCTGTGAACCCTTGATTTTGCACCCGTCAATATGCTTTTGAATCTTAAAAGTACTTAAGCTCAGCAAAAAAAAAAAACCTCTATAAGTCAAAAACTCTCAAAATAGGAAAATAAAAAAAAAATCAAAATATGTCTTTTTGACATTTGAACCCTTCTAAATAATGCAAGACTGAGTAATGAATACAATGTAACTGGAATCATGAAAAATAGGCGAAACAGGTGAATCAACGCCTATTGCTACACAACTGTGTGGCACTGCAAAGTCCCTTAGAGGCTTATGCGGTAATCCCTAGTGTGTTTTCAGTTCTTTGCAATCCCACATTAGAAGTGAATGCTTTCTATGCTCCAATCTTCCCCTCATAAATAGAGGACCTCTCTATACTTCAAAATAGAACTTCTAGAGCTTGAAAAGTATTAACTTCAAGCAATTCACTTTACATTTGCTCCTTGCTTTGCAAAGCAAGTTGGAGGGTTTCTCTTTGATTCCTACTCAATTAGTTAAAGGCTTTTCGCCCGCTTGTTCGAGGCAACTCTATTGTCCAAGACTCATGTTGGGAGGTTTCTCCTTAATTCCTACCTAACTAGTTGAAGGCTTTTTGCCCACCTATTCAAGATAAGTCTATTGACTAAGGCTCATGTCCGCCGTCCGACACTAGCCATCGCCCACCGTCTAAGGCTAACCACCACCCGCCGTTTGAGGCTCGTGTCCCTTATGTGGAGAAGATGAAACTGTGATCCGGTCATCCACTCCATCTGCCCTACATCCCTAACCCACGAAAGTGCATGGTAAGCTTTTTTTTCCTTTACTATTCCTTACCTCTCTTAGTTAGTTAATTAAGTTGATTCACCTAGGTTGCCATTCAAAAGGATACGCAGGCATACTTGGTTCAAGTATTGAATCCAAACTAAAACTAACCAACTCTTCCCTTATCACTTTCTTCACTTACTCTTATTTTGTTTCCTTCACTTTGTTATTAGGTTTAGTTTGGGGAATGTATGACCTCCCTAGAACCCATAAGGGCTAGAGGAGGTATCCCCTAAGTTTGGGATTTTTTATTATAATGTTAATTTTATTTTGAACTTTACTTGTATTTATTTTTATTGTTGAAGGTATGGATTGAATGATCATGCATACTATAAATTGTTCATGCATCTTAGATTGTTCATGAAATATATTTTAAGTCACTTTTATATTAATTGGCCAAACTTATTTTGTTAAAATAAACTGAAAACCTAGTCCACGAATCTCTTTAGTTTCGAAGCTAGTGATCCTTTTTCCTTCAAGTAATAATTGGAGTCAAATGGGTTTTTTCCTTATATTTTTCCAAATAAAAATAAATCAAGGTGGCGACTCTAAAACAATTTTCAAATCTATCAAAATAAGCCCAAGGGCTACCTCGTAGTTCTTTCTTAAAGGAGCATTTTGATTCCCTTTAGTGGATCAAACCGGTGATCAAGCGAGACCTCACATTAGGTTGTCATAGTACTCAGGACCTAGAGAGACGCATTTAGGTTAATAACTGTAGGGGTTTGTGTATCTTTAGGTAGAAGGGATGAGTGTTAGGAATGTGAGCATCTATGTGAGGCGTTATCATCTGAGTGAATCATTTTTTTAGTGAAAATAGGGGTTCCCTTTAGTGTATCTAGGTATTTTCTATAGGTGAAGTATTTTTGGTTTACTAGGAAGCAAGAAAGGATGTTTTGACCAAGAAATGAAATCAAGTATTGCTATCCTTAAAGGAAGAAGAGATTTTTAAAGATCACAAAGAGATTAGCTAATAAATCCCACAGACAGCGCCAATTTGATCAGAGCTCAATCAAATAAGATTATTAGGGGTTGAATCTCTAGTATTGGCTATGGATTTTGAGAGCCTACAAAGACGAAACAATGGTAAGAAGGAGCCAGGCCTTGTACCTAACAAAGAGCCTCTAATGCTCAAGTCAATAAAGGGCTTCGTAGGTAATTGAAGAAGGAGATTTCTCTTCTCATGCCAGTTAGCTTTGAGAGCTTTTTAATAAGAGAAAGAAGATAAGAGAGAAGCAGAGTTCAAGCTACCTAGGTCAAGTGAATATCCTTCCCTTTTGTATGGCTTTGCATGGATAGGATAGGTGGGTGTGACTTTTTATTAAAGAGAGATATCTCCTAACACAACATGCTTCTAATTGGTGTAGTAGGTACATAAGTGGGGGAGAGCATAATCTAAGGGGCTATCTCTTATGATATGGTAGGTGATTGGTGGTGTCAGGAGGCAAAGGTGCGCCACCTAAAAGGGTTCTTTTCTCTGACATGTGCAGGCTGACATTATACTTCATGACCTCAGGTATAGTATGAAACTTATTGGGTAAATTATTATCTTTGAGTGAGGAGGGCGAAACCTCTTGAAGGAGGCGAAGCCTTCACTTCGCCTCTTTTGGACTTTTAAAGGTTGCTTCTTGGGCTTGCTTTTAATGGGTCTTACCATGATCCTTACATCATTGAAGGGCGCCTTTGGGTCCATTATTACATTAGACTATTTTGTCCCTCATCAACTATTGATATTAGTTAAACTTCTTACTTTATTCGAGTCTATACTAGGAATATAGCAAGCAGAGAGTTTGTTCAAAATAAAGCCTACATGACCACCTAGTTTGTTCTTAAGAGCAGCATCATCTATCATGGCATTCTTATGAATAGCAATGTCCACTGTCACAGAGGAAGTTATAAATAACCATGTCTTCAAAATCATCAACTTTAACTTTTAAGGGTAAGGCACCCCTATTGTCTATTAAGCAAAGGATGAGAGTTGAATAGCTAGAATTTGGAGGATATTGATGCTGCTGGATTAAATGAGAGATCAAGTTGGTTGTTCTTCCAACTCCAAGAAGCAAAAGGTAAATTTGTATGATGATGTTGGCTAGCGCGTCAAAATGGTGGAGGGATTTAAGCCTTAATTTGATTATGATTGGATCTGTTTACAAACCTATCAAAGAAACCCCTAGAAAATACCCAAAATAACAAGATTAACACTTTGAAAATCTTAAAGAATCTTAGTTATACACTTTGAGAGGGATGAGAGGGAAAAACAAAAGAAACCCTTAGAAAATACCCAAAATAGCAAGATTAACACCTAAAACATGAATTAAAATAAAGGAAAGAAATAAAAGAAATATAGTTGCTACCAAACAAGTACAAGGTTGTGAAGATTGCAAACGTATAACAATCAAGAATCTTAAATCACAGAGAGAGAGAAAAAAAAATTATAGAGGGATACTTTGGAGAGCATATTCTTATATTTCACATGTCATAGATGACAAGGCAATTTAATTATAATTATAATTAATTTATTAAATTATTCATCTTTATTTATAATTGTGTATTTATTTAGTATTGCTTTATAACAGTAATATCATTATAAGTTATAGCTTGATTATACAATTCCTTAAAATTCGAAAGACTTAATTGAGCCAAAATGAATAAAATGCGCTTTATTGATTATCGAAAAAGGAATATTTGAAAATGAAAATAAATTGGAGGATGTAATTAAGTCAAAATAAAAATAAAGATAAAGGTTCATATTGCCTCAACATTTCTCTGATGTCCAATTAGGTCCAAAATGACTTTTTAGCTTAATTAAACACCTTAATTTGGTTTTTTTTGTCTATTTAAACCATATTTTGACTTTTTTCTAGAGTGTATAGGTTGGCACGTGATTAGTTAAAATAAATAATTTAAAAAAAATAAATTTATATTTTAACCAGCGGAGCACAGAAACCTAATTTATTTTTTCTACCCTTCAAGCCACATTGTCCCTCTCTCCTCTAGTAATATTATCATTTCTAGACCTATTCAAAAGCCAGGCTTGGGCTGCGTTTGGACTGGGCTAATTTGGGCTCAATTATTTTTTATTAAAACCGAGCTCGGCCCAGTTCGATTGATTGGGCTTGACTCAATATCCAAACCCAGCCCAATTGAATATGTGCTGCCTATGCCCGCCCACAATTCTTACACTTTTTTTTTTATGAATTATAATAATGAATTAATGACACATATATGTACTTAAAATATAAAATAAACCATATATTTATTATTTTAAATATAATAGAGAATGCATTATAAAGATTAAATATAATTTAATATTAAAATTTCATAAAATGTTTTTTTGTTATAATGGTATGTAATGATTTAACTTGATAAGAGGTTGCAAGTTCAATTCTCAATTTTAACATTTTATTTTTCTAATATATATATATATATATATATATATATATATATATATATATATATATATATATATATATATATATATATATATATATATATATATATATATATATATATATATATTCGGGCCAAGTCAGGTCGGCCTTGGATAATTTCAGTTAATCTCATACCCATCTCAAAAAAATACAAGTTTTTTGAGTTCGGGCTCGGGCCGGGTATTAAAAAAAAATCTTTATCTAGACCCAGTATTTTTATCAAGCTGGCCGGGTAGGCCGGACGGTCACTCGGACTCATGATCAGGTCTAATCGTTTCCCACTCCTTTGCCAATTTCTGGTGGTGGTTCTTATCGCCGATGATCTCTTCTATTCTGCTGCCGCTTGATCAAAGCACAACCATGCATGGTGAGTATCTACTCTACCCACCCATGACCATCATCGTTGTCATCAGACAGATATTTGAGCCGTTGTCATTAAGTACCAAACTCTCATGCGATTTTGAACCGTAATAGATACTTATTTTAAAAGAGATACTTTAATCATCTGAATTTGACAGAGGAGGATGAGATTTTAAGCTTGAGATTTCCAATTCACAAGTTTTGTTGGCATTGAGATTAAAATTTGTTGCTCAAAAATGCAAACTTTCGACATTGATTTTTTGAACTGAATTGTTAACATTGATTTTGTTGGCAAGAATAAATGGAGAATTTAAAGAAAAAGATAAATCACCTTCCACATTTGAATATGAACTGTGAATTTGTTGTGTGTGCTTATGTTTTTTATACTACTAGCTTGTGTTTATATATATATATATATATATATATATATATATATATATATATATATATATATGTATAGCCAACCACTTGATAATTTATACGCATAAATATTTCATTATGCGTAATAACAGCGGTGAATTTACGGTGGATGCTTTAAAAGCGATTAATGGTGTGTAGGATGCGAGAATTGGAGAAGCAGTGGGGTTAAGGGAGGTTATTGTGTAGTTATTGGAGTTGGGGTTCCAGGATGATGTGCTTGAGCTTGATGCTAAGGCTGCTGTAGATGCAAACCTAAGAAATGTACTGATATCTCTGAATTTGGATTAGTTTTAGAAGAATGCAGAACTCTACTTAGGCAAGGAGTTAATATCTCTTAATGAAGTTTGTTATGCTTCGTTCAAAAAGAGAAAAATGTAAACTTTTTTTTTTAATACCTCGACCACGTGACCAGACACATTCAACATAATTTAAAATAGAGTTTAAATGGACATAAAATTAAATTAATGTGCTTTATTAATCCAAAACTAATTTTAGATCCAATTCGACATTAAGAAAAAGTTGGACAAATTAAAACTTTATCTATAATTTACTTAATTGATGATGGCCAATTTCACACCTTTCAATTATTATTATTAAGATACAAAGGTAACGACAAGCTTTATTAAGATCAGGTTATAGAATTATTATAACGAAATACTAAAATTCCAAAAAATAAAATCCAGCCAATAATTTAATAAAGCCTAATTTGGATGTTTCTAAATTTAATTTATTTCAAATAACTATCTAGACTCTGAAATTAGTTTAAAAACTAAAACGAACCAAAATTATCTAATTTTTTTATTTATTCATAAAAACATTTTATAAAATTTACATTTTAAGAGACTTAATAATCGATTTAATTAAGTTTAATCTGATTGACTTAATATTAGATTTATTAAAAATACAATTTACTTAATTTTTATTTAATTTGGACAGCAAGAACTGACCACCCCATAAAATACCAACACTAAACCCGACGGTGAAAGAATGACAGTGACACTACAAATTTACCGCCAGTTCTTGCCCCCATTTTACTCTTTTTTGCAATGAAGGCCAAATTAGCTAGAAAACATTGCGTGTAGGATCAAACAGACATTTTCTAAACTTTTTGACCAATTTACCCTTCAATTTACCATTTTTAAATATTTCACATTTTCAATACTAATGAATATGCAGAGAATATTTTTCAATAATTTACATACATATATATATATATATATATATAGAGAGAGAGAGAGACAGAGACAGAGAGAGAGAATCTTCAAGTAATTTTTAACTTCCTTACTGGTTGACTGTCTCCAAGAGAAAATTCATTTTTGCTATTATATTAACCACAAAATATACCATTACATTGCATACAAGACACTGTCAGTTAAAAGTTAATATCAAGAGAAAACATGAGATAAGCATACAGGCAGATGAACTATAAGGAACAAGTAAAAACAATAAGTTTCAGACATCCAAGGAAGAACAAAGCAGCACAAGCTCTCAAGCCCGGCAAAGGCGAAAGCTCTTAGGCGGCCACTGCGAATGTTTTGAGAAACAAGCCTTTGGATTTGTCATCATCAACGGGACAACATGCAGCAGTAGGAAACCTTCAGGTTATATTTTCTTCACTTTTGAAAATGATACAAGTAAATTAAGATAAAACTGCTGAATAATTTAAAATCCAAAAAAATAAAAAAAGTAAACATAGTCAAAGAGGCAGAATTAGTGCCTCGCATTAACAAACAAATTCAAGCAACAAGGGAACAGGATTTGTGCAGTGAGCAGTACACAAATGATTTATTTTTTTCCAATTTACAAACCAGATCATACACCCATCAAAGAAAAGATTTAACTTAAAATGTGCAAGTTGCAGAAATCCCAAAAAAAAAAAGATTGAAGCAACACAAGCTCTCAAGTCAAACGATTACGCTTTTCAATAGCCACTACATAACAGACAAACGTTTGAACCTGTCATCAACAACAAATAAAAAAAAATTATAGCAATCATCAAAATTATCACGAGCACTCATCATATGTACAAGTGTTCGTATCAAGTAAAAAGTATGAAATATACATAATAAAATTGATTTAACTAAATTACTGGGATTTAACTAGTAAGTTTCAGACATCCAAGGAAGGATAAAGCAGCACAAGCTCTCAAGCCCCGCGCAGGCGAAAGCTCTTAGGCGGCCACTGCAAATGTTTTGAGAAACAAGCCTTTGGATTTGTCATCATCAACATGACAACATGCAGTAGCAGGAAACTTTCAGGTTATATTTTCTTCACTTTTGAAAATGATGCAAGCAAATTGAGATAAAACTTCAAAAAATAATTTAAAATCCCCCAAAAAAAAAAAAAGTAAACATAATCAAAGAGATAGAACTAGTGTCTCGAATCAACAAACAAATTCAAGCAACAAGGGAACAGCACTTAAGCAGTGAGAACACAAATGATTTATTTTTTACAATTTACAAACAAAATCATAAACCCATCAGAGAAAAGATTTAACTTAAATGTACAAGTTGCAGAAATCCGAAAAAAATGATTGAATCAACACAAGCTCTCAAGCCAAAGTCTTGCACTTTCAATAGCCACTACACAAGTGTTTGAACTTGTCATCAACAACAAACAAAAAAATATAGCAATCATCAAAATTATCACAAATACTTGTCATATGTACAAGTGTTCATATCAAGTAAAGAGCATGAAAAATGCTTAATAAGATTGATTTCACTGAATTACTGGGATTTAACTAATAATAAGTTACAAATTTCCAAGGATAAAGCAGCACAAGCTCTCAAGCCCTGCACTGGCGAAACTCTTAGGCGGCCACAGCGAATGTCTTGAGAAACAAGCCTTTCGAATTATCATCAAAATAACGTAACTAAAAAAACAACTTACAAGTCCACATTATGAAGCACAAAATACCTGAACGTTGTGACCTTCAATTAATTTTCACATTCCAAAAACATGACAAGAAAATTCAGGAAAGTCTAAAAGAAAAAAGGAAAACAGAATATGGCAGACACAGTCTACATAATACATAATTGACAAAAAGAGCGTTGAGAATCAAGCCACAAACACTTGAAAAAAAACAATTTTATAACTAATTAAAAGAACTGTAAAACTAACAATGCATTATTGAAATGGCAGCATGTTCCACCCTTAAATGATCAGCAACAAACCGAAACAATATTGCTGACAAAGTGATGAATGGATTAATAATTAAATATTAGGGACTTGTTCATCCCTAAAGAACTGAAAACACCTGCTAAAGGGGCAGACGTGTAGTCCCTGTGAAAAAAATATTAAACACAAGACTAATGAAGCAAACCTATCAATCTACACACAAATTGTAATTGCGGAGATATATCGAACAACACAGCGTAATTTAAGATTCTACAAGCCCTAGAAGACAGAGTAACAAAATCGGATAGAAACTAATAAACTATGATCTTGAAGAGAGAGAGTGAGAGAGGCGCTTTATAAAGGAATGGGTTGGGATCTTAGGGTTTTGGGAGATTATAGGCCATTACATGATGGACGGTTGTAATTTGTTGTATGGAACAATCTAGACGAGTTAAACTATTAGTAGTATCGTGGGTAGACCTATTCAAAAGCTGAGCTTAGGCAGGGCTCATGCCAGACTAATTCGATCTTAATTATTTTTTATTAAAATAAAATCTGGTTTAGCCTGATTGATCGAGCTTAACTCAATATTGAAATCCAGCTCAATTAAATATGTGATGTTCAAGCCTACCTGTAATTTTTATATTTTTTTTATGAATTATAATAATGAATTAATGACATATATATGTATTTAAAATATAAAATAAACCATATATTTATTATTTTAAATATAATAGAGAATGCATTATAAAGATTAAATATAATTTAATATTAAAATTTCATAAAATGTTTCTTTATTATAGTGCTATGTAATAATTTAACTTAATAAAAAGTTACAAGTTCAATTCTCAATCTTAACATTTTATATATATATATATATATATATATATATATATATATATATATATATATATATATATATATATATATATTTGGGTTGGGCAGGGCCGGGCCTAAGTAATTTCAATTAATTCTAAGCCCATCTAAAAAAATACAGATTTTTCATATTCGAATTCGGGCCAAGTATTAAAAAAATCTTTGTCTAGACCCAGCATTTTTATTGGGAGGGCTGGGCGAGCTAAGTGGGCATCCGAACCTATGATTAGGTCTAATTATGGGAAAAAAAAAAAAAAACTATTAGTGGTATTAAAATTCAATCAATTGGGGTTAGGACTCGGCCCTTTTTGGTCCATGAATTAATTTTCTTGTTTGAACATGGGCTCAGAAAATTAGAAATATGAAATGAGCAATTTTTTGTGGGAACCTCCAATTTTGGTCTAATAAACAAGTTGCTTTTCGTGTTTTCAATTGCACTAAAATCTCCTTACATTTTTAGAAAACTAACTGCAATCAAGATAACATATATTGATTCTATCCCTCCATCAAGACACTTACGCCACTTTCATATGCATGTTGTCGGTGGCAATGCAGTTGAAGGACTAAATTGATGGAAAAAAAAATTACAATTTGATCTTTGAACTTTTAATAAGGTATCAAACTTATCCAAAATTAATTCTTTTATCAAATTAAGGAAAAATTTTTAGCGCAAGCTAATTTTAGTATCTAACAAAACATTAATTAATCACTAATGCTTTTTGAATGAAATTGATCTATATCAAAAGGGACATATAGGTAATTTACTTGTTTAATATAATGTAAAAGTACAAAAAAAGTCTTCTTTATTTTTTCAATTAAAAAATTGAAAAAGCTTAAAAAATTTTGAATTTCATTCTCTTTCTTATTTAATAACATGCATGGTAATTCACAATATGTATTCCAATCCACAATTTTCAATACTCTTTATGAATTCCAATACATTGGGAAATTAGTTTTGGCTATTAGAATTCTAAGTTAAAAATTTCCCCTTCATCTTTTTTATATTGAAAATTTCCTTTCTTCACTCACAATATGCCTACGTAACCTTTCTTCTTCTTGGATCTTCATCTTCAATAATTTTACTTTTTTTATCTTCTGTGAAGCTATTTTCTAATATGGACATTTTTTTTTTTATGGAATTCCATCTTCATATATTTTTGCCTTCATATTTATAAACACCCATTCTAAAAGCAATGGAAACTAAAAATAAAAGAAAATTTAAGAAGGGCAAGTTTTAAGTTGTTTTCTAAAGCATTTAACTAGAAATATATAGTTCGTAGGAAGAATGTGCACCTAATGTAATTGGAGTTCACAATACTATACACAAATCTTTTGACACCATGAAAGAGGCTATTGCAGCCTACAATTCATACTTTAGATCACAACACCATGAAGATGGCCCTTCCAATGTTGAATCAAGTTCTAGAAATCTTAATGGTGATAATAGTTTGTTTTATGTTTTTCTTATTAGGGTTATATATGGGATTCAATTATCTAAAAAGGAAGAGATTGTACTTTCTCTAATATGTTTTCAGATTTATTATGAAATGGATGTATGCTTTTGATCTATTTTCAAATTTTTCTATATTCTTTTTTGTTGTTTTCAGTTTTTTTGGGCAAAAGAGTATTTTGTTCATTACGAATAGAATCCAAATAAGCCAGTTCAAAACAAATAAAAGGGACATCATTCAATCATGCATGTGGTATTTTTGTTTGCATATATTTCTTGTTCATATTTTTCTTGACTGAGCTACAAGTTGAGGGAGCTTTGCACACTAAAAAGAAGGGTTGAGTCATTTCCCAAGTTAAGAGATTCGGACATTAATACCATTAATCAACACTACATAAGGGTTGACTCTTCAATTTTTTTTTTCTCATTCTCCTATATGTATTCAATCAGTGCTAACTATTAACTCTTAAATGGATTATATATAAGCTTCACACTTTGAAATTATAATTATAAGACATGAATTGGACAGTTATAACAAGATGATAAGAATGATATTGGTTTTTAGTTCAAAATATTCATCTGAAAAGCCAAAATAAAAGACTAGTATTCATGAACCCTTAATTTTGTACTATCATCATGTGATTGCAGTCTAGTACCTACTAAGTCTAGTGTACTACACTGCTTGCGGTGCCACACAGTGCCTGCTGCAGTGGTCCCCACCTATCCCTGCAGAATTCCTAAAATACCTCTCCAACCAATTTTCAGCCTTGCCCTTGTCTTGTCTTTCCACTTTTTCTTTTTCTAGACTACCCCTTACTCCATTTGCCTATAAATAGACTCTCATTTCCAACTATTTTCTTCACCTCCAAAGCTTGTATTGATAAGTTATCCACAACTTTTCTCTTCTTCTTCTCTATCCAATCACTCTCTAATTTAATTGATTAATCTTTTTAATTGATTAATTAATTACTCCATCCTAACCAAAGTTAATTATTTAATTAACTAATCATCTTTTTGTAAAAAAAAATTAATCACTTGATTAATTAATTAATTAATTAATTAATTAATTAACCTTTCAATTAATTAACTAATCACTCTTTATAAAATCAAATCAATCTTTTTTTTAATCCACCCTTCATCTTAATTAATTAATCATCTTAATTAATTAATCTATCTATCCATTCCATCACATTAATTAATTAATTATTTTAATCAATTAATCAATCCCTTAATCAATCCAATCATCCGGTTCTGATAAATGAAACTTTAGTATAGCAAAACACTCTGTCCATCTTATCTACCAAAAACAAAGGTATTTTCATCAATCTAACCCCCAAGGCAAAATTAATTTGATCAATATGTAAACTCCTTCACTTAATGGTGGAGCGAGCTACATGGGTTTTGACCTCCCATTCAATAGGGTACATAGGCACGTTTAGAATTTAAATCTAAATTTTAAATCAAAATTTCAAACTAAGTTCATTTTTCACTTATTTACCAAATGTAATTAAATTTAATGCTATTTTGTAAGGGAATTTGTGGTTTTTCTAGAATCCCATTAGGGCTAAAAAAGACATCCATTTTTTAATTAATTTATGTAATTAGTTTAGTTAATTTGGAATTAAGGAGTGATCATGTGGTTTTCCTAAAATCCATAAGGACTAGAGGGAACACTCTTCTTAATTTGTGAATGGTTTTACCTAATTGCTCTTTTAATTTCTCATGCACTCACAATCATATAATGCATCCATATTATGCTATGTTCATGCATTTTATTTATAATTGTCATTTAATATTTGTCATTCATTGTCATATCCCAATTTTAGAGACATAATAGTCCTAGAACATAGGGAGACATAAGGTTACCCACACCTATAGAACCCACTCATACATATGAAAAAATTGCCTAGGATCGTACTGAACCTTATACATTAACTTAATAAAACCTTTTATAAAGGAAAAACCTTAAGTTGCAGAAGCTAAAAATATACTTTATTACAATTCATAAGAAAACAATAGTAAGACTCTAAGTAAATTCTCCAACATAATATCTAAAAGTAAAGTTCCCATAACAACTCCTGGAGCGTCTAAGGACTCATCATAACATGGCATTGTTAAAACTTTGACAAGGAAATTTTCCAAGCAAATTTTCCAAGTAGAGTAAGTAGCTCATAATGCTCACCTAGAACCATATAAGAAAAAAGGAGTGAGATAGATGATCTCAATGAGTAAACAATACGACTTATACAATAACATATATCCCTTAGAGGATTTCATAGCTCATCGTTCAAAATTTATGATTCACAGTTCATGGCTTGCAATTTAACAAGGTTTATAGAAATCAACTTATAACTCATAACACATATAGAGTGGAGGTTGCTGCCTTGTCTGCTCATAACATAATATAAAGTGAAAGCTACTGCTTTGTCTACTCGTAACATAATATAGAGTGAAGGCTGCTGCCTTGTCCACTCGCAATATAATATAAAGTGAAGGTGGTTGCCTTGTCCACACATAACTCATAACATATAAAGTGAGGGCTACTGCCATGTCCACACATAACTCATAACATGTAAAATGAAGGCTGCTGCCATGTTCACACATAACTCATAACATAATTTATAACATATGAAGTTAATAGTAGCATTGAAGGATACAATCACATGTAACATAATAACAATAAGAGTTTAGCTTTTTTAACAAAAGATGAACAACAGTATAGTCTAGAAAAAATATAAGTTAGGGTAATAATCGCAAAGGTATTATCACTAGATAATCAAAAATAGTTTTGGACCAATTATCTTTTGGCAACCTAAGTGTATGAAGAAATCATTAAAATAGACAAGAACTTGGGTTTCAAGATATCAAAAGTTTACAAAACATGATAGCTTGCACTTGTAACTTTAAATATAATGTTTACTCACACTTATAGCATGAATACAATATTTACTCATCTTGTGGTTCCTTTGCTCCTAGTATGCGTAGCCCTTTTGAACCTCTAAAGCTCCTCAAGCTCTAACATAATATTTAATTCAATACTTAATATTTATTTATCATGATGCTATCCTATCCCATAACTACCCCATGCATATATAACATTCACGTACATTTAGAGTTGCACATAAAAGTGTACTCATCGCTTGTACATCACATGTTGACTTTAAAAGTCTTGTACACTTAGCCTTTATGGGCCCATATGAAAACACATTATAATTCATGTCAATATCTTTCTAAAGTCAACACAATATCATTATCTTAATATCAATTCACTTTAACAATCATCTTAGTACACTTAATACTTCTATATATGTCAACTTAACAAATAACCTTTCAAGTGCCATGCTTATCTCTTATGACCAAGTCATTCAATCAATCTCTTCATCAATTCAAGATCATTAATTCTTTTTCATATCATCATATAGCCTACTTCCATAATATCCAATCACATTCACATATTAATCACAGCATAAGGTTAAGATACCTTAAGTATACCAAATTGCCTCTAGCCTTGTCTAGAATCGTTCATTCAACCAACATGCAATTTAATCATTTATCATTCATTCATACATGTCAATAATCATTAAAATACATCATATAAAAATTATAGACATTGGGATAAAAATCCCAACAAAGGTTGAATTACCCATTAAAGAAAAAATTTGAATTTTCTTACTTTTCACACTTTCCATCTATTACAATAATATGTAGAAACATGGTTTGAACCAAGATTTTTTATGTAATCACAACAAAAATCATTTTAGAATATCAATCTATATGAATCAGCAACAATAGGTGTGACATATACATGAAAATCCCAATTTTAGGTTTTAGGATGCAAAACCATGAACCTTTCTTATTTTCAGTATTTTTCGGTCATTACAGTAATATATAAACTAGTGTTTTAAACCATTATTTTTCATTCAACCATAGCAAATATCAGTTTAGAACATCCACATGTATGAATCGGCAGCCATAGATCATAATTATGCATGAAAATTCCAAGTTTTAAGGTTTAGGGTAAAAATCATGAGTTTTCGCGCTTTTCGTTCATTACAGTAATATATAAACACATGATTTAAATCATTATTTTTCATCCAAACAAAACAAATATCAGTTTAGAACTCCATCATACTCAATTCGGCAGCATATGGACATGAAATTATAAAATTTTCTAACATTTAAGTTCTAGCATGAAAACCTTCAATTTTCTTATTTTTTGAAACTTTTCGTTCATTACAGTAATATGCAGAAATATGTATTAATTTAATATTTTTCATTTAAATACATCAACAATTAGTTTAGAATCAAAATACATAGTAGCCGCCCTCCTCAATGAATTTATGTTTGAAAATTTCAATTTTTGAGTTATAGGATTCACCTTTGGTGAAATTAATTTCTCTTTCAAAAACTCACCCAAACTGAATTAAATCTATAGAAATTAGCAAATAATCAGTTCAAAATAATTTTCTCATAATTTATTTCATAGAAATCATATGGAAAATTGAAAAGAAAGAAAAATTTACGAATACAGGTGAGAAATCATAAAGTTGAAAGGTGTTTCTTAATTTCGGTAGAAAGAATTGCTTTGAGAGAATTTTTCTATCAAAATACAGAAAAATAGAGTGGTGACTACTAGAAATATGGTGCTGGCTGAATTTTACATTAAATACTAGAGTTTGGGGTGCAATTTCCACTAATACCCTTAATGAGCTAGGTTAGGAGTGTTTTAGTGTAGTTGGCTTTGGGGTATTTAGACTTTTTAATTATTTTGGGGCTGATAATATGTGATTAAAAATAAAATATTTTTCTTATTATTTTCTATAAAATTTCCCCCAAAATATTTATTTAAAAATTATTTTAAAATACTCATAAAATTATTTTATGCTTAAAAATCACATTTTTGCATGAAAATTCATTTTATGTAAAATAAATTATTTTATACTAATGTACTTCAAATAAATCATTTATTTCACAATAATAACTCATATAGGCATATTAAAATTAATTCAACATGCCACATACCCATAAATCATATCACACATGAATTTTCATAAAGTCATACAGTTTGTCACAATAACTCTAAATCCAAACAATTTGTCACTAAAACTCCTAGGGTAGATGTGGGTTGTTACATTTATGAAATCAATTTTTCTAAGTTAAATTAAACTTAAGAGTCAAATTTAAATTAATTAACCAAAATCCTAGTATCTGAGCTCAACTTGATTTGAAAACTAGTGATTTTATCTTTGGGTAATTAATTAACCAAAATTAATGAATTGGAGTCACAAATAGGTTTTCCTTTATTTTTCTATTTTAAAACAAATTAGGATGGCGACACTCAAAATCACTTTTCAAAAATCAAAAATTAATTTTTCGAATGATAGCCGTTCCAATTGTGAGTACGAAAACTTGTTCCATAATTTCCTTGAAAATAGTTTGCCTTTCCTTAAGGCAATTTCCCAAGTGAGGAAGGGGCGCTCGGACAAGATCTCACAGTTGGTGACTTCACTGGAGACTGGTTGTCAACCTTTTTAATAAAAAGGAAAGTAAATAAGAGGATTAATATTTAGTTAGTAAATAAGAGGATTACTATTTGGTTAGTAAATAAGAGGATTACTATTTGGTTAAGGAAAAATTTTCCAAAATATTCTCTATTTGGCTCATTAAGTATAATTTGAATTTCATACATCACTTTGTATAATAAAGGCTCTTTGCCAAATCATAGATTTAGGAAAAATTTTGGATGATAAGTAGCATTGGCCCAACAACTCTCCTAAGTATGTTGAGAAATAACAAAAGTATTCCACCTCGTGATAAATCCCTAATCTTTTCGGTGGTATAACGAGTATTCAGTATTGCTAGATCCACGTGAGACTCCTTGTTTCATATGTGGCTAAGTATATTAATGCTCTAGTTGGATGAGGATCCTAAATTGAGCCACCCTTTCACCCTTGTGTATATAATTGCCTTAGCCTTTGTAATAATCGATATTCTTGTGTGTTCATGAAACTTTTTTTGGCATGCATCACATCATGATCATGTATACATAACATGAGAAACTCGACAAGGTAAACCTCAAACACCTTAAAACCCTAAATTGGTGATCTATCACCCCAAAACACAATAACCTCACACACTCATTGTGTCAACTTTTAAACTTGGTGACCAACCATATAAAGGGAATCCTTTTCCTAACATACTATTATATTCATACCCTTTTCTCTTCACAATTCTATATTTTTACCCTTTCTCTATTTTTTATTTTGAAGGCATCAATGGCTAATACTTCCAACCCCTTCAACTAAGACACCATTAGTGTTTTCTTCACTAGCCTTCTCAAGAAACAAGAGGAGACCTTCCAAACTACATTCACCACTGCCTTGAAAACACATGCTGACTCATTCACCAATGCCCTAAATGCTTGGTCCGCCACTCTCACTAGTGCTCTCAACTCCCAATGCCAATTCATCATCAATAAGGTCAAGGAAATGACCAATGCCACCACCACTCCTCCTCCCACTCTTATTGAGCCTGCTTCCACTCAAGCTGGGACTAGCCATGCCTCTTCACTCCTCTTATTATCGATCTCACTGATAAAAGGAAAGCACCTGAGACTCCTACCTCTCTTGCACTAAATCTGAATGCCATCGCCCTTGCTCTCACTGCAAATTCTTTTCAAAGTGGAGATTTCTCCCACTTCATTGAAAGCAATAAACTGATGGAGAAATTTAAGGTCATAGAGAAAACTATTAAGAACATAAAGAAGCATGAAGACATGATAGATGTTGAATCTCTAATTCTCTTTCTTAATTCGAGGGTTCCACCAAAATTCAAAATGCCAAACATGGACAAGTTTGATGGCACTGCATACCCCAAAACTCATTTTAAGATATATGTGGGCATCATGAGATCCTTTGGAGTGGATGAAGAGCTTTTTGCTCAATTATTTCAATAGTCCTTGACCGGAGCTACTGTCAAGTGGTCACTAGATCTCGATTAGAATCGCAAAAAGACATGGGATGACATATGCAATGCATTTGTCAAATAATACCACTATAACATCAAGGTAGACGTCACCTGCCAAGATCTGGAGACAACCAAACAAGGCCAAAGAGAGTTACAAGGTGGAGGACAAAAGCAGCACAAATAGTGAACTATCAATCAGAGGTAGAGCAAATTGACATCATCATCAAAAACCTCTTCCCCTAGTACTCGACTTATATGCAAACATAGTACCTCCCTAGCTTTAAAGCTCTTATTGCCACTACCTCCAAGATTAAGATTTGATATAATCAAGGTAATTCAAGGATGAATCCTCTAACTCAAGGTGTCATAAGAACAATAATTACACTACTAATGCCACCAATTCCACCACCCAAAGAGGAAGAGAGGTAAATATTGTCTCCTACCACCAGCTAATGATGTTAGAAGTAAGGAGGACTTTTTCTGAACTAGGCATGCCCCTGTGAACCCTTAAATTTGCACCCTTAGGATCTAACTACTGCTTGACACCTGCTAAGATTAGTACGTTACGCAAAGCTAGTATGGCTGTCCCACTAGCCAATTAGTAGGCAGGGGTCAAGGGAGCAGTGCCACGTTGAAAAAATAAATTTTCTTAAAATTGCACCTTCAGATGACTAGTACTCGATTACGAATCCATAGAATCAAATTAGGCCCAAATCGGATCAATGATGAGAACAGGCCAAAACATGAGGTGCAGCAACCTGCTGGCTAGCTGCAGTAACCTCAGACACTGCTGCAGTTGTTGCAGATGTCCCTGCGGTAGTCTATTAGCTACTATAGAGGGTGCTAGGATTGCTACAAACCCTGATCAGTTGCCGCAATGTGTTTTTTCCTTATCCCACACTGAAAATTCACTATTTTGAGCTTCTAGACTCCCCCTATAAATATCTTACACCTCCTAACAACTTCTACACACAATGGCATACCTTTGTACTCTTTCTAAAGCTTTCTAAACCCTATTCCTAAGCCTTCCAATCATCAAAACTCTCTTTTTAAGCCTCCTAATATCTAAAATCCCATTCCAAAACCTCTTCTATTATATAAAACTCTCTTCATAAGCCTCCTAATCATCTTAAAATGTCTCTCTATGCATTTTAATCAAGAAAAGGTGCAATTAAAGTTCTTTCTTTTTAAAGGGAATTTGTGGTTCACAAACAAGGGTGATTCAAAGTCCTTCCTTCAAAAGAGTTTAAGAGTCCTTTCTCCAAAAGGAGTGCTCGTGCTATCTCTAAGCCAAGATGGAACTTAGATCCAGTGTTAAGCTCGCTCTCTACGTTCCTCGCCATCGAAAGCCTAACATAAAAGTTTTTTTCTTTTCCTTTTCAATTCCAATTTTAGGATCTGAATCTGAAAAGATCTAAATTTTGTTAGTTAAAATTTAACCTAATTAACAAATCCCTAAGCCCTTAAAATAAATCAAAACATGATAATAAAGGCAATGACTTAAAAACTCCTTCTTTGCAAGAAGAAAAACTATGTGGGGTTTAATTCCTATTCAAAGGGATACGCATACATGCTATCTCAAGGCATCAACTCCACTAAAATTAACAACTTCTCTCTATCACCTTCTTCATATAATTAGGATCAAAATTGCTTTTCTTAAATAAAAGTCAAAATTTTAGTTCTTTTTATTGCCATTGTTTTATTACTTTTTCTTACTTTACTCATTTGGTTTATATTTGGGGATGTGTGCTTTTTCTAGAACTCACAAAGGCTAGAAGAAAGATCCCCTAATTTTGATATTTTGATTTGTAATAATTTTAAGTAGTTTTCTTTTATTATTCACATTTTGTAATTTTCATTATTTAACATTTGCCATGCATTGCATGAATAATATTTGTTTCATGCATCATATTATATTTGTTCATGCATACATAAAAACTTCTTTTTACAAAAGCTATTTTATATTTAAGCCAAACTATTTTTTTTTTTTTTTTTTTGTATTTGTGAGGCCTTGCCTGAGCATCCGCCCGGTCCACTAGAAGGAACTGGGATGCTCATTCGAGTATAGACTCATGATAGAACCCTCGGGTTCGAATCGATTGATTTTGAAAAATGATTTTTGGGAGTCGCCACCCTAATTTATTTTTAAATGGGAAAATTAAAGAAAAACTCGGTTGACTCCAATTCGTTAATTTTTAATTAATTTGCCTATGGATAAAATCACTAGCCTCAAACCAGGTTGAGCTTGAGGATTAGGTTTTTGGTTTTAAATAATCAAAATTTGGCTCTTAAGTTTAATTTGACATGAAAATTGGATTTCATGAATGACATTTATAAGATGATATTAAAGAAAATGCATGAATATGGCAAAACATGAATGCATGGTGAAAATAAAACATTCACAAATTAATTAAAAAAAGGGAAAAGAGATTGATAGAGATTTATATTTGAGGTTTGGATTTAGATTCTAAATGTACCTACGTACCCCATTGAATGGGGATCAAAATCCACATAGTTCGTTCCACGATTAAGTAGAGGCGTTTAAGAGTTGATCAAATTAATTTTGGTTTGGTTGTTTTGAGAGTGAGGGGAAAAAGGCTAATACCTTTGCTTTTGGTGGGTGGAGGGTTTTACCAGACTGAAGTTCCGTTTTATCGGGACCGGATGATTTGATGGATTGGAAGATTAATTAATTAATTAAAATGATTAATTAACTAATTAATATGATGAAATGGATGAATTGATGGATTAATTAATTAATATGATTAATTAATTAATTTGGATGAAGGGTGGATTAAGAAAAAGGATTAATTTGATTTTTGAAAAAAAAGAGTGATTAATTAATTAATTAAAAGATTAATTAATTAATTAATCGAGTGATTAATTAAAAAAGAGTTTTACTTAATTAAAAAGATTAATTAACTTAGTTAGGGTGAGGTAATTAATTAATTAAAAAGATTAATTAATTATTAGAGAGTGATTGGAGGGAGAAGAAGAGAGGAATTTAAGGATAGCAATCTACTCAAATTTAAGAGGTGAAGAGAAATGAGGGGATGGGGAGCCTATTTATAGGCAAATGGGGTTGAGGGTAGTTTAGGTAATGAAAATGTGAAAAGACCATGAGGGGTAGGGCTAGAAATGGCTAAAAATTGAACTGAAAGGGGTAAAAAGGTCATTTTCTATACAGGTGGAGCCCACAAGGGTCAGAAGCTCTGAGAACCTGGTGCGGCGCTACACCAAGCCTATGCGACATCGCATTAGACATTTGTGGCACACCGTAAAAAAGGCATGCAACCTCGCACAAGTCTGATGCAGCGCGGCACTCCTATTTTGCGATAGTCAAGTGTCACTTGGCACGTTTTTTGAGATTTTTTTTTAGAGATTGGTTATTAGTATGGAGTTTGGAAAATTTGGATGTCTGGTGGCAATGTAATTGAAGTCTAAAAAATTTTCTTTCAGGGGCGCTGCCTTTGATCCCCCGTCTGCTAATCGATTAGCGAGACCACCATAATGGCTCCATAATGCATTAAACTCAGCAAGTGCTAAGGCTACTGTTGGATGATGAGGGTGTAAAATTGAGGGTTCACAATATTGTTTTAACCAAAGCCTAATCCTTGAGCCCTCTTTGGTCATTTGAGGATTAGTGCTTTTCCTTAGGATAAATAGTATAATTTTAGAGTCAATCAAATTAGGTTTTTCCTTTAATTTTCCCAACTAAAATAAATAAAATTAAAGTGGTGGCTCCTTTTGCAATCCAATTGTGATATTTCTCCCAAAAACCATTTCGATTCCCTTTTAGCGGATCAAGACGGTGCTCGGGTGAAGGCTCACAACCCTTAAGCATTGTTTACAAGAAATCCCAATAGGCTAATCTAGTTATGCCTTTAGAACCATAACCTTCTCCAAACCCCTTGTCCAAGGGCTACAATGTTAACGAGCACTGTAAACATCATCAAAGACCAAGGCACAAAAATGGCCCGTGCATTGCTCTAAAGCACAAAATTCAAGTCCTCATTTATAGTGGAAACATTATTGCTCCTAAACCGAAAGCCTAACATCGCCACTAATCCTCTTCTGAACCACTGAGCTCATCTGACCATCTTAAGCTTCACCTAATAAAGAGTGTCAGCACTGTTGTACCCTACCTGAGTCTTTTGAGTCTGTGTCTAAGTCATATGAGTCCATGTTTGAGTCATGGTAGTCTAAGTTTGAGTCTAGCCTTTTGAGTCCATTTTTATTGAGTCATCCTTAAGTTTGAGTCTATTGAGTCTTGCTTTTCCAAGTCTGTTTTTTGCATTTTAGGCTTATCCTTCAAATGTAACCCATGATCATGGGACTTCCTATTAATAATGAAAAGTTTGAACTTTTTGTTTCACTTTAATTTTTCTGATTCATCTTTAAATAGGAAATCTTAAAAACAAAATAAAGGAAAAAATGAAGAAAACAAAAAAATAATAAAAAATGAAAAAGGCAAATGGATCAATTAATTATGGCATAGAGAAAAAAAAAAAAAAAAGAAGAATCACATACATTGAATCTGCATATCACTAATCAAAATGGCTCATGAGCTCTTAGACTGTTCTATGTAAAAATCTAAGGACATGATTGGGATAGATCTAAACATCGCAATTCACAAGGTTCCAACCTACATATGAAGCCTGTTAAGCAGAGGTTGTGGAGAATAAAGGCATAATAGATCAAAGGGCGTCATGACCAATTGAATGCCATTGATAAAAAGAGAATGGATGCTTTGTACAAATTTTAGGGCTATCAATAGAGACTAGTCGGCCACTTCAACAAAAAGGCAAAAGATAGGAAAACTAGTTTTGGGAGAAATCCAAGCTTTTATTTGTGACCCAAGAGGAAATTCAAACCAAATTGGGTCAGATAGTGCATGCTTAAGGAAATCCTATCCGACAACAAGCACCTTCCTTATGGATGTGGATAAAAATGTATTCTCCCATTCTCATAACTTGAATAAGCCAAAGTGATACTTCATCTGAAGATGATATCTGCATTTCATTTTTGTTTTCATGCATATGAAATCAAAACTACATACCCAATTCTCCCTAAAAGAAATGACTGACAAAAAAAAAAGAAAGATATAAGGGATATGTAAGCAGCCCAACTCGGGTGCGATCCAAATCATAATATAGAATATTTTGATTGCATTGCATTCTCATTTCCTCTATGCCTAATATATCATTCACTTAATTCCTTTTGCCTAAACCAAAAAAAAAAAAAAAAAAAAAGAAGAAAAGAGAAAAAAGGAAGAATTGAAAAATGCTCACTAAGCTAAAAATATGAAAGGATGGCTTAAGCAGAAGTTAGAGCAAGCTCTTCGAGTCAAAAACTTGAAAGGGTAGCTTGGACGTAAATTAGAGCTAAAAAAAAAAAAAAGAGAACTCACTAAGTTGAAAACCCGAAAGGGTGACTTAGGTAGAAATTAGAACAAAAATAAAAGATATCTTATTTTACAAAATAGAACCCACCATCATGACAAAAAAAAAAAAAAATAGTCCTTTCAATGTCGCCTATAGCTTATCCTGTATTGTGTAGTCCTATCAACTAATAAGGATCCTGAATAAAAAGCAAAAAATTCATGTCTAAATTTATGGTCTAGCCAGCCCTCCTCTACCTCTTAAGTTGCACATCTCTCTTGCCCTCATTAGAATCAGAGTCCATCATAATCTTCTCAATGATCACACTCCTCCTTGCCTCAGTTGTGGTAGTAGAAGTATCAGCAGAATCATAATTATTCACCACATTAATATCAGAAACCCTCTCCTCGGTACAGTAGTTCTGAAATTGCTCCTAGAAATCCTCCTCTATATAGTATTAACCTAGAAATTGCTCCCTATTGTAGTAGCTAAAATCCTCCTTTACAATTTAGAAAATGCAATCATCCCCTCTGCCTAACTATAACAGTCCTTCTCTAAACCTTTATTGTAGTGTCATCCTATATTTTCACTATAGTCACAATCTCCTCCATCATTCCCATCACAGTCAGAGTCACTACTACAACCTATGGTGTCACACCTCTAGTAGATCCTCGAGTCTCCTTTAAAGGTTAAAGGAATCGAGATTGATTGATTTTGAAAAATGATTTCGGGAGTCACAACCCTAATTTCATTTTAAAATGGAAAAATTAAAGAAAAACCCATTTATGACGCTAATTTATTAATTTTAGTTAATTAATTTACCCAATGATAAAATCACTAGCCTTGAACTAGGTTAAGCTTAGGGACTAGGTTTTTGGTTAAATAATCTTGATTTTGCTTTTAGGTTTAATTTGACTTTGGAGAATTAATTTCATGAATGATATTTTATAAGATGGCAAATACTAAAATGCATGAACATGGTATAGCATGAACACATGACATAATTATGGGTGCATGGAAAATTAATAGAAAAATTTATGCAAAGCATCCACAAATTAAGGAGAGTATTCCCTCTAATCCTTATGGATTTACAAAAACTACATAAATACTCCTTAATTCCAAATTAATTAGCCAATTATATAAATCAATTAAAATTGGAATGTCTTCTCTAACCCTTATGTGATTATAGGAAGACCACAAAATAGTGTTGAAAATATTTAACTACATTTGGAAAATAAATGGAAAATGAGATTAGTTTGAAAAATTGGATTTGAGGTTTGGATTTAAATTCCAAACTTGCCTATGTATCCCATTGAAAGGGGATCAAAACTCATGTGGTTTATTTCACGATTAAGTGGAATGGGTTACAAATTGATTAAATTGATTTTGGTTTAGGAGTTGGATTGATGAAAAATACCTTGGATTTTGGTGAACGGGATGGACGGAGTGTTTTGTCGAATGAAATTCCATTTTATCAGGACTGGATGATTGGATTGATCAAGAGATTGATTAATTAATTAATGTGATGAAATGGATGGATTAATTAATTAAAATGATGGGTGGATTAATTAAGAATATTACTTTGACTTAATTTAAAAAAGGTGATTAATTAATTAATTAAAAAGATTAATTAATTTTTGAGTGATTAATTTTGAAAAAAGAAAAAAAAGAGAGTTTTAGTTAATTAAAAAGATCAATTAAGTTTTGGTTAGGGTAGGGCAATTAATTAATTAATTTAGAGCGAGTGATTGGAAGGAGAAAAAGAAAGGAATTTGAGAATAGTAATCTACTCAAATTCAAAGGGTGAGAAAAAATGGTGGAAATGAGGGGGTATTTATAAGTGAAGGGTGTGGGATGAAAAGACCAACAAGGCTAAAAAGTAAGCCAAAAGGAAGGGTATTTCAAAAAATTTGGGCTAAAAAAGGGAACCACTAATGCAGATCTACACAGAGCCTGGTGTAGATTCACACTAGTGGCTGCGCGGATTTGCTCAACCTATGCGTGGTGGCCCCTCTAGCACGGTATAGATTCACACAGACCTTGCGCGAATCCGCACTAGGCATGTGCGGCACCACATTGCACGACAATTGGCATGTCCTTTTTTTCAATTTTTGAGATTTTCAGGTCAGTTTTTAAGAGTTTTAGAGTTCAAAAAAAATTACTGGTTAGTGTTAATAGGCTTGAAATTAATATTAGAACATTTGAGCAGTCAGTCTGAGGGGAAATTCTGTCAGTTGTGGAAAATTGTTGTATGATACAAAAGGTTCAGTCAGGGTTAGAGAAGTGTCAGTATCTAAAAATTAATTATCCTTCTATTAATATGCCTGAAAGCCCATTTTTTGCTTCAAGGACATTGACCCTTTAACCCTTGCTCACTAACCAGCTAGTAGGACCACTATACTAGCTTTGCATAGCGCATTAAACTGAATAGGTGTTAGGCTGTGACCACATGATGATGGTACAAAATTAAAGGTTCACAACTGCCCCCTCATTAGAATTGTCTTGTCTATAAGACAATTCTAATGATAGTGAACCCAGGAGTTAGGATGGTACAAGAAACCAAAGAGATGTCTAGGTCAGTACTTAAACATGTTTGGGTAAGAGACATGAAGAAAGATGGTAAAAAGAACCATAAGGATGTTTAAGCAATTGTTTCTAAACATTTATGGGTGAAAAGTGTGACTGATAATAGAAGCAAGATCAAAGGGATATATAGATTGGTCGCTGGATATTTTTGGGTGAATTGATAGATATGGTTGATTATGATGAAAAGCCAAGGAAAGGAGCGAGAGAGATGCCTAGATTAGATATTTATGAGTGAAGAAATTGGACAAATTTTGGATAAAATGGATGCAAAAGGGGAACTAGAAGGATATCATTATCTAGATATTTCTGGGTGAAAGATGTGGTTGACTTTAAGATGTGGAAAAGGGAACCAAATTGACTTTTAAGTAAGAATTTAGATGTTTCTAAGTGGAGGACATGATTAATTAAAAAATAAAGGGAGATGGGAAAGGATCCATAGTGATGTCTAGGTGATTGTTTCTAGCTATTTATGAGTAAAAATTGATGGGTTTGGATAAAAGGGTATTAGTTAGCTTCAAAAAGATGTCGGTCAACTTTGAAGGGTACCAATCAGCTTCATAAAGGGTCAGTTAGCTTCAAGGAGGCACTGTTCTGCTTCAGCAGATGTTGGCCAACTTTGAGGAGGCACTAGTTAGCCTTAGGAGATGTTGGTGAACTTCAAGGAGGTACTGGTCAGCTTTAAAAGATGTCAATCAACTTCGAGGAAGCATTGGTCAGCTTCAAGAGATGTCAATAAGCTTTAAGGAGGTACTGGTCAGCTTTAAAAGATGTTGGTCAGCTTCGAGGAGGCATTGGTTGACTTTAGAAGATGACAGTCATCTTTGAGGAGGCATTAGTCAGCTTTAGGAGATGTTGATCAACTTTAAGGAAGTACTAGTTAGCTTTGTAGAGGCTATTAGCTCATCTTGTGCATAATTGTGCATGCTGTGCATAGTTGCATATGCATGTATATTTTGCATAGACGATATATGATTATGTATGCATGTTTCAGGATTTACATACCCTTTGTTTAATTTCTATACCATGAATGATTTGTGATGATGCCTGTGAGGTCTCACTTGAGCACCGGTTCGATTCGTCAAAGGGAATCGAATTGTTCTTTTAGGAAAGAACTCACTAGGAAGCCCTCGAGCTTATCTTTGATAGGTTTGAAAATTATTTATTGGAGTCACCACCTTAATTTATTTTTATTTGGGAAAATATAAGGAAAAAAACCCGTTTGACTCTAATAACTCTATATTTTTAGAGTTATTTAATGTGTTTAAACTTAAATTTTAGCTCAATTCTTAAGAATATAATAATATTACTACTTATTTTGAGAAATAAATAGTTCTAAAATTTATAAATAAATTATAACATATTTTCAGTATTTTTATTTTATTTTTTGTAGAACAAACTGATGTCATAATGATGCAATAAAATAAATGATGCAGGCGATGATATCATAAAAATAATGATGCAAGCAATGATTCAAGTTTTCAATCCATGAAAAATAAATTCAATGGTTGGTGGCCAAAATTCAATAGTTGGTGGCCAACCTAACTATTGTTGAATTTTTGATGTAAAAATTCAATGGTTGGTGGCCAACCTAACCATCAATGTTGAATTTTTTATGTAAGAATTTTAATGAAACTTGAATTCTTCCACCAAACATGCTTATAAATACCATGCTTGGCAAAGGAAAATAGTATCAAGAAATCCATCAAAAAAATATTTAGAGAGAAAAAAATAGATTAGTTTTCTTTTTTTGTTTATGTTATTTTTATCAAGAGAAGTTTTGGAGCTCATGTTCATCAAAGATTATATCCCAAAAAGAGTTCTTTCTAAACTTTACTCTTGAATTTAATTTTAAGTTGTTATTATGCTTATTATTAATTTAATTATTTTTTCCTTTTTAATTATGAGTAGGTAAGTTTATTTTTCTAGGTTTTAGAATAATATTTTGATTTGCATATGATTATTTATGTTTAATTGATTGGGTTTGATTGTTGGAATTAATCTTTTATCTTAAAACTTAATGCTTGTAATTAACTGGCCATTAATTGCATGATTTAAGATATTGTGTGAAGTAGCGAGAGTGAAAACACAATATTAGTTCATTAAGATATTAGACCTAGGGTATGTATTGCTTAGAGATAAGAACACTCCTTTGTGATTTTTAAAAAGATTTTCATAAAACTTAATGGGTTTGTGTTAATTGCTTATGATCACGAGAGTAAACGTAAGGTTAATATGAATAAACATGTTGTATCTTGAGAGAGAACATCATATAATTTAGGGAAATCTAATCATTAATTCTAGCAAAAATAATCTATCTAAAGATTATAAAGAAATCATATGTGATTAATTGATGAATTCTAAATCCTAGACCTTTAATCTTATTTTCATAAATCATATGTGATTAATTGATGAATTCTAAATCCTAGACCTTTAATCTTATTTTCATATTTATCATCATTTATTTACTTGAATTTTACTTTAGCTTAAAATATAAAATCTCATAATTGATTTTCTAAATAATAGAGTAATCTTAAAATTGGTACTTGACAAACCCTTTCTCGTGGGAACGATACTCACTCATTACTTTATTACTTGTAAACGATATGTGCACTTGTAGAAATTGTACAACAAGTTTTTGGCGCCGTTGCCGGAGAAGACGACTTTTGACAATATCAATAGGTTGATATACTCTATTACTTTAGATTTTTTTTAAATTTTGCAGATTTTTTTTAACTTTTATATATAAAAAAAAAAACCAAAGAACAATAAAAAAAAAAAAAAAAGGATGGCTTTCCACAACTAGTAATGGTGTGATGGAAGAATAATGCTAAATAGAGTAGCAAGCATGTATGATGAGGATAGTTTTTGTAAGTGAAATGCTAAAATTGATGCATTGGTTAACTTAATTGATAAAGTAAATGCTAATACTTTATTTAATTCATATTTGAGTTGTGATCTGTGTGGAGGTAATCATTTGAATTCTGAGTGTCAATATGCAGAGCAGGTATAATTTTTCCCAAATTATAATAGGTATGAGAATTATCCATATTCTAACATAAACAACTCAGGATGGAAGGACTATTCAAACTTTTCATGGGAAAACCAATGTGACCAAGGTAACAATTCATGGTATCCTTATCAATATGATTTTCAAGATCATGCACCATTTGAGGAGCACAGACCATCTTATGAAGCAGCATTGGAAAGATTCATAAATGCTACTCATGAACGATGTGAAAGATTGGAAGATAGGATGGATCAATGGGCTAGCCATAATACAAATGATGATGTACAAATGGAATAGTTTGCTAGTCCATTATATGCTCAAGGCCATGGTAACCTAACAAGCCAAATTGAAGAATATTCTAGAGATCAATGTTTGGCAATTTCTTTGAGTGATGATGAGGAAGAGATGATTGATCAAGCAGATACTTCAAGCAAGCAAGAAAAAAAGGAAGAAGTTAAGCTCAATTTGCCTAAGAAATATTCTTCTCTTATGGATAATATCTGCGGAGTAGTTGAAATTAATGGGGAAATTAAAGAGGTATTTGAAAAAGAGAACTCAAAGGAAACTCTTTTAGTTTGTTTGGTGAAAACAACACCCAATATGCCAGACCATAAAAAATATCAATTTGATGAATTGAAAGAAAACCATCAACTGGGCACTCACCAACTCTTGATTGAACGCTACTACCTTCTTATCTCAATTTCTTGAGAAAATTTAGAGCAAGAAAAAGAGCTCATTTGAAAGCTTTTGGAAATTATAAGCCTAATTGTAAAATATTAAATAATTCCTGTCTTAACCTTTTTCTATGCAGGTTCAAATCAAGTTGGCTTGACTCATTAAAATTGGCAAAAGTCTATCTTTCCGTGATTATCAGGATGATATACTTTGTGTATTATCCTCTATGATGAAGATCTAGCTATAGTCAAGCTAAAGACTATAAATTAAGTGCTTTTGGGAGGTAACCCAAATTTCTAACTTTTTTACTTCTTTTTAATTTCTTTTGTTCTTTTGTTTGTTTCATTCTATTTGAATTTTGCTTTAGTGCTGTTTGTGAGTTATTAAATAGCTTATTAGGAGGAAACCCAAGTTTTCTCTTTATTAGGTTTCTTTTATTTCTATTTAGTTGTTTCGTTTTACATTTTCTCTTTCATTTTCTTAATTAAGTTAATCAGATATGGAAGCATCTCTTGCAGCACTAAAAAACAGATTTCCAACTCTTCCTCAAGATGTGCTCAGGAAAATTGATGAATGCATACTAGAAAGAATGAAGGCATTTAGGCATCTGAATCTTCCTGAGGATATTCGCTGAATCATAGAAGCCAAAGTACGATTGGCAGGTGAGCTTGATTACTCATTTATTAAATGTTTGCTAGGTATGGGGAGAAGTTCTTACTCAAAGAAGAGGAGAGCTAAGAGAATGGGAGTTTGTGATAAGTGTGCAAGATGAAGTTGCAACACACGCTGCAGAAACATTGGATTTGCATCTATAAATCAAGAAGTAAAAATTAAATTCATAAAGGATGGACTAAGTAAGGAGTCTTTGGATAATATCCTACAGACTCTTGAAACGCATCCTTGTGGATAAATTCAATGCACTCTTTTAGATTTATGGGACTTATTCAAAGAAGAGAAGTAGCATTATAGTCTAGGGAATCTGATGTTAAAAAACCCTGTTTGCCAGTTAATAAGAAAATTGGATGATGAGAAGCCTATCCTCGACTCGTAAAAGGCATGTAAGCCATTACTGGACATAAAACCTGAGGAAGATGTGAGCCAAAATCACAACTACTATTTATAATAAGGTGTATCACTAACTTTTTTTATTTTTCAATACATTATTTTTTCTACATCTTGCAGTACTTTTTGACTTTTTAGGACCTAGATTTTATTTTCCTGCAGATTTTTTTTTACTATCGATAACTTTTTAGTTTTTCAATGTCTACTTTTAGCTTTTCAATATTTTCTTTTTGACTTTTGTACACATGCTGCAAATTTTCTACTTTTGTTAGCTTTTTAGTCTTTCAATGTCTGTTTCTTTTTAGTTTTTCAAATATTTTTTTTGACATTTGTACACACAACATTGATTATTTTTGTTTTTATTATCATTTTTGTTTTTATACTTTTTCTATCAATAATTATTTTATCCCATTGAATTATTCTTTTACTCTTCTAGTTTCTTTATATGCACATTCATTATTATTAATATGCACACAATCCTTTTGAGAGATATGTGAGAAAAAATGACAGAATCCTCAACATGCAAATTCAAAACTATTTGTGTCTTTTGTAGTCCAAACTCTGGCAAGAAAAGAGAGTACTTGATAGCAGCTAATGAACTTGGTAGGATTTTAGCTGAACGAAAAATTGATTTGGTGTTTGAGGGAAGTAGTTTAGGGTTAAGGGGTTGTGTCGCAAGTTCTGCATATATTAGAGGTAGTAAAGTCTTAGGAATAGTTCTAAAGGCTTTGGCTTGAAATAAACATATCACTGGTGGAACTATAGGTAATGATTTATATATCAATAGCATGTACGAACGAATGGCATACATGAATCTCAATGTTGATGCTTTTATCACATTATCTGGTGGTTTAGAAACATTTGAAGATATTTTCACCATTGCATCTTGGACACAATTAACTATTCTTCATAAGCCATTAGGATTACTTATTGTTGATGGTTTTTATAATGGTTTGTTATCTTTTCTCGATCATGCTGTGGAACAGGATTTTATGACACCAGTGAGCCGGCGTATCCTAGTCTCTTCTTCAACTATTGATCAATTGATTGATCAACTGTAAAACTTTAAATCCGAACCTGATCCATTAATGGCACAGGTAGTTTGGCACCCCAGGGCCAATAGCAGTAAGAAGCGAGGACTAGATTTGAATCTCCAGTTGTAACTTCCCTAACTCTTGTACTTTTTTATCACAATTTTTTTCTGTGTGTGTTTTCTGTTACACCTTATCAAGCGAAATTTTAGGTCCGATTCACTAAATGTAAGATGGCTGAGTAAAGAGTTACTTTTTTACTCTTGATACGCATCTTAAATTTATGTGATTTTCCTTTCAAAAAAAAAAAAAAAAAACCTAACTAGTTAGCTAACTAACTAACTAACTGAAGAGTTATTTATACAATATGGCAGAGTAAAGAGTACTTTTTGTGCTCTTGATGCGCATTTGTATTTTTTTTCTTTCTTTTTCTAGTTTCCAAAATAAAAATTTAAAAAAATAATAAATAAAAAAAAATTGATGCTTTCTTTTTTGTGTAATTAATTTCTCATGCTTGCTTTTAGTGTTGTTTCATGATGTTTTATAGGAAATAAGGAAATGGAATGCACGTCCTGCTTACCATTTAGAATCCACTTTTCTACAAGAGGGAATTTTTTTTTTCTTTTGGTTTATTTCTTTGATATTGAGGACAATGTCCATTGCAAGTTTGGGGGAGATTTAGTTTGTTTTTTGTTTTCGGTCATTTCTTTTGTGTTTTGATGAAATAATTTAAAATTTTTACTTTTTGTATTAATAAAATATGCTTATGTTAAATAATTTGATGAAAGGCCAATGATAAATTATAATTGGTATTTATGGACAATTTATTAAAGTATTTCAAGTTAAGTAACTATTTTGGGATAAAAAATTAACTTTTATTAAGATTATGTTTTGATTTGCTTTACATTATATTAATTGCATTGAAATTGTGTATGCTTACTTAGAGAGGGCTTTTACATATTTTTATTTTCATTTGCCTTACCTATTTTAGAACATGTTTTTGCAAACTTTTGAGGCGAAATTTTGAATTCATTTTGAAAGGGAGATATGATTTAGGCATTGTTTTGTTTAGCTTGTTACTTATATCCACCTTTATTTTAATTTTAATTTTTTCCCTAGTTTACCCCTTTGTGCCTTGTTAATTTTAGCCTTCTTTTCTTTGTTAATTAACCTTAATTGTTATCTTTCACCCTGTTTGTGAGATAATTTTGTCAAGTTCACATTCCAATGAATAGAAAAGGGAATTATTGAAGTTTGGGAGATCTCTAATAACTAAGAGTATTATTCATTTTAAAAGAGCATCTTATGCTCAAAATAAGTTTGGGGGAAAGCAAGAAAATTGAATTAAATAAAAGTTACTAATTCTTGCTTATCCTTAAAATGATGTTATTGGTGACAAAAAAAAAAAAAAATAGAAGAAGAAGAATGGGGCTTAAAAGAAGAAAACATTGAAAAAGAATGGTGCTTAAGATGAAAGGGATCATTCATTAATTTAATCCCTTTATTTGAGCTATTGATTTTCTTTTGTAAACTTGGCATAATTATCTTACTTTTGTTCATTTAGCCTTTTCTTTGTTTAGCCAAAATACCTTGTGTTAGCCCTATTATAAGCCTAGTCAAGACCTATTGATCTCTCTTGATTTGTGAAATTCCATTAGTGGAGATTGTTTGCTTTAATATGCTTATGAGATTTGTACATCTATTTTATATCTTTTGATAGAGGCATTTAAAGATATTAGTGTGTATATGCCTATCTAAAGTGCAATAATTTCTTTGTGGTTGATTTAGTGCATGGTTATTCAAGGCATGATTAAGATGAGGATTGTTTTGAACCTGAGATAGAAGCTTGACTTGCAATACTATTGATATATTGTTTGTAAATATTAATTTCTTGAGACCTAAAAAAAAAAAATTCCACATAAGCACTAGAGGATTAAATTTTTTTGGTGGTATTTTATTTTTCTTTGAAATAAATAGTTGGAAATTTAGAGTTTTAAAGGTGTTTGTGGATATCACCACTAGAAGCCCTCACGAGACTATAACTCGTCCTCTGTGGGACACTTAGGGGTTTAAAGGCTTGTTGCATACGCTAAATACAATCATAATTTCCTACGAAAGTGGACTAGTTTAGATTTTGAATTTTCTTTTGCTTGAGGACAAGCAAAGACTTAAGTTTGGGGGTGTGATAACTCTACATTTTTAGAGTTATTTTATGTGTTTAAACTTAAATTTTAGCTCAATTCTCAAGAATGCAATAATATTATTACTTTTTTGAGAAATAAATAGTTCTACAATTTATAAATAAATTATAACATATTTTAAGTATTTTTATTTTATTTTTGCATATCAAAATGATGTCATAATGATGCAATAAAATAAATCATGCAGACAATGATATCATAAAAATAATGATGCAAGCAATGATTCAAGTTTTCAATCCATGAGAAATAAATTCAATGGTTGGTGCCCAAAATTCAATAGTTGGTGGCCAACCTAACTATTGTTGAATTTTTTATGTAAAAATTCAATGGTTGGTGGCCACCCTAACCATCAATGTTGAATTTTTTATGTAAGAATTTTAATGGAACTTGAATTCTTCCACCAAATATGCCTATAAATACTATGCTTGGTAAAGGAAAATCACATCAAGAAATCTATCAAAAAAATATCTAGAGAGAAAAAAATAGATTAGTTTTCTTTTTTTGTTTATTTTATTTTTATCAAGAGAAATTTTAGAGCTCATGTTCATCAAAGATTGTATCCTAAAAAGAATTCTTTCTAAACTTTACTCTTGAATTTAATTTTAAGTTGTTATTATGTTTATTGTTAATTTAATTATTTTTTCCTTTTTAATTATGAGTAGGTAAGTTCATTTTTCTAGGATTTAGATGTAATCTTTTGATTTGCATATGATTATTTATATTTAATTGATTGGGTTTGATTGTTGGAATTAATCTTTTATCTTAAAACTTAATGCTTGTAATTAACTGGCCATTAATTGCATGATTTAAGATATTGTGTGAAGTAGCAAGAGTGGAAACACAATATTAATTCATTAAGATATTAGACCTAGGGTATGTGTTGTTTAGAGATAATAACACTCCTTTGTGATTTTTAAAAGGATTTCCATAAAACTTAATGGGTTTGTGTTAATTGCTTATGATCACGAGAGTAGACGTAAGGTTAATATGAACACACATGTTGTATCTTGAGAGAGAACATCGTATAATTTAGGGAAATCTAATAATTAATTCTAGCAAAAATAATCCATCTAAATATTATAAAGAAATCATATGTGATTAATTGATGAATTCTAAATCCTAGACCTTTAATCTTATTTTCATATTTATCATCATTTATTTACTTGAATTTTACTTTAACTTAAAATATAAAATCTCATAATTGATTTTCTAAATAATAGAGTAATCTTAAAATTGGCACTTGACAAACCTTTCCCCGTGGGAACGATACTCACTCATCACTTTATTATTTGTAAATGATCTGTGCACTTGTAGAAATCATGCAACAGACTCCAATTATTACCCAAAGGAAAAAGATCACTACCCTCAAAACCAAAGAGGATTCGAGGACAAGGTTTTCAGTTTTTAACAAAATAAGTTTGGCCAAGTAATATAAAAGTGACTTAAAATATATTTCATGAACAATTAAAATGCATGAACAATTTATAATATGCATGATCATTCAATCCATAAAGTTTATACACAATTAGAATTCAAAATAAAAGAGAGTCAATATTACAATGAAATTCAAACTTAGGGGATACCTCCTCCAGCCCTTATGGGTTCTAGGGAAGTCACACATTCCCCAAACTAAACCTAATAACTAAGTAAAAGAAAGCAAAATAAAAGTAAGTGAAGAAGGTGATAGGCTGGAGTGAAAAAGGTGATAGGCAGGAGAGTTGGTTAATATTAGTTGGATTCGATGCCTAAACCAAGTATGCCTACGTATCCCTTTGAATGGGAATCAGAACCCACGCAGTTCTCCCTTCTTATGAAGGGGTTAGTTTAGCGTAGCCAATTTATCATGTTTTGATTGATTGATTAAAAGAGGATTAAGTTAATTAATTAATTTAATTGATTACTGAGTTGGTTAGCTAGCAACCTAAATGAATTAATTTAACTAACTAACTAAAAAGAAGCAAGGAAATTTAGACAATAGAAAATTAAAGGAAAAAAAGCTTACCTTAGATGGCGGGTGATGACTGGCCTTAGATGGCAGGTAGCGGCTGGCATTGGATGGTGGGCGACGATTACCTAACTTAGGATTGCAGGCGGCGGCTAGCCTTAGCGGGCAACGGATAGCCTTGGACAGTGGGCGGTGGCTAGCCTTGGGCGGTGAGCGGCAACTAACCTTAGATGGTGGATATGAGCTTTGGGCAAGAGACTTACCTTGAACAGGCTAGCGACGGAAAGCCTTAAACTAGTTGGATAGGAATCAAGGAGAAACCCCCTAACTCATTTTACGGAGCAAGGAGCAAATGCAAAGTGGTTTGCTTGAAGTTGATGCTTTTCAAGCTCTAAAAGTTGGTAATTTGAAGTGTGGAGAGGTCCTCTATATATAGAGGGAGAGTTAAAGCATAGAAACTGTTCATATTCGATGTGGAATTGCAAAAAATTGGATTTTTGCCAGAGTTGCCGCAAAGAGCTTTGCGGTGCCATAGAGCTCTTTATGGCACTGCCGCACAGGCCTTTGCAGCAATGCTGTAGCCCTTTGTGGCAATGGGCCCATTTTGCCATTTTCCCTCGTTCTTGCTCATTTCTCATATGTTTTTCATGATTCTAGTTGCATTGTACTTGTTACTCAATCTCAAATGATTTAAAAGGGTTCAAATGCCAAAAAGAAATTTTTTATTTTCTTCATTTTGAGAGTTTTCGACCTTTGAAGGTTTGTTTACTGAGCCTAAGTGCTTTCTAAGGTTCAAACACATACTGAAAGGTGCAAAATTAAAGGTTCACAATGCCTGTAATGGATGATTACATGGATGCAAGAGGTTGGATTCATGAGTTTGCTTTGTGAATGCACATGAAGTTATGCATTTGTTGACTGAGAAACTTAATAAGGTTGAGAAACTCAAGTTGGATTGGTATGGAATAGTTGCCATAGTGGCAATGCAAGGAGTTTGGGTGGATTGAGATTTTTTCAAAGGCTTGCTTTAGGTTTTAGGATCTGGTGGCCTATGTTTTTTGTTTTGGTGTTGCTAAGGAGGAGTTGTGTCCTATCTTTAAAAAGTTCAGTGTTATGGTTTGGCTACAACCTGGAGGAGTTTTAGTGGTGCTTAAGCTTATAGTTTGGCATTCTCTGTATTTTTAGGAGTTTTTTTGGACTTGCCTCAGGATGTTGTAGGCTAGATGATGGTTAATGATGGTTAAGTGAATTTGATTACTGTGATTAAGGAGTTCTATGATCATGGTGACCAAGGAGATTTGAAGGGGGCAAAGGTTCAGGATGAGGGCCTTGATTTTCTGTTTGATAGTAGGATATCTGATTAGGATGATGCTAGAGTGGCATGATTGGTATTGCAAATGGAGTAGAGGCATTTTATAGTTAATGCTATGCTAGCGGAGACATTGATGAGTCTCTATTGCTTTGCTTAGGGTTTAAAGAGATGGAATATCTCCCTATTTATTCTATAAGTGAGAAAAATTTATCTATTCTTATCATTTCTATCAAAGGTGTTCTATGGGCTTATGATTCTAGGTTTTAGGTTAACTTGCAAATGTGGCTGATAGATCATTTCTGGGTAATGGCCCCTACTTTCAGTCTATATGTACCTTATTGACACTTGGTCAGAGATCAGATAGGATGGTTACTTGTAGCTTGCCTTGGAGGACATGTTTTAGCACTTCCTATGGTAAAGGATTAGATCTTTCATAACCAAAGGCCATGGTTGTCTAGTAGTTTGCTTGTTAGGTTTAGTTTGAATGACCTTCCAATAAAGGATGGGGGTTTTGAGACAGATGAAGTAGACTTAGGATGTGCCCCAGTTATTCCCTTTTTGGAGTCTAAGTAGATCATAACTTTTATTACTAGAGCTATCGAAGCAGTTGGCTGAAAAATTATCATGTTATTCATTCTGAGATTTCATTAGGGACCATAGAGAGGTATGACAAGTGGTTGATAAAGGTGATTTGGCCCATTGAGAAAGAGTGCTAGGCTGCCCTGCTAAGGGTAATAGAGGATGATAAAACTGATGAGGGATAGGTTGTAAAAGGAGACATCAATAGGAAAAGGACTATAACACAAACAGAGGGAGTGACTCAATCTTTGAAAAAACTTAGGGATCTATAAGAGGTGCAACACCATTGACTGCAGTAGTAACTTAGGCTATAGTGGCAATGACAGAGGACACTGTGACTACAATAAAGAGATAGGATGACACTATATTGGAGGTTTAGAGAAGGACTACTATAGTCAAGACAAAGAGGAGGACTATATTTTTTGGAATACATAGGGGGATTTTAGTTGCTGCAGTAGGGAGCAGTTTCTAAGTTTTTGCTATACAGAGGAGGATTTTTGGGAGTAGTTTTAGAACTGTTGGTACTCAGAGAGGATTTCTGATACTACTATAGGAGTAGTTTTGACTCTGCTGATACTTCTGCTGCTATGGCAGAAGGAGCTATAGAGACTTAGAGGAGAGGTATGCCCATTTGAGGAGATTGTGTGCGAACTCTAATTCTGATGAGGTCATGAGAGATGTGCACCTTAGGAGATAAAGGAGGACTAGCTAGACTATGACTTCAGACATGATCTTTTTGCTTTTTGTGTTCAAGATACTAGTTGATCGACAAGACTACATAATATAGGATAAGCTATAGACAACAATGAAAGGGTTATCCTTTTATCACAATGATGGGTTGGATTTTGTAAAATTTGATCACCATTAAATGAGACATCTTTTATTTTTGTTATAATTATTGGCTAAGTCACCTTTTCATATTTTCAACTTAGCGAGCTCTTTCTTCTTCTTCATTTTTTTTTTGTTTAGGCAAATGAAATTGAGTGAATGCTATATTAAGCATAGAGAAAATGGGAATCCAATGCCTTGTCATATGAAGTACAATTTTTTTTTTATTATGACTTGGACCGCACCCGAGTCGTGCTGCCTACATATCCCTTACATCAATTTTTTATCAATCATTTCTTTTAGGGAGAATCAGGTCCATGTAGTCTTGTTTGGCCTACTTATGGAACACATATTTTGCCTTCAGATATTTTCTAGACACTTCATCCATCTCTAACTCCTTTTGGAGACAGAACTGTTTCAAGTCCTACTTAGATTTAGCATTATTTTTTGTTTTCCCTAGGATGTCCATTACTGTGTTGAATATATTTTCAAACACATTCTTCTTAATATGCATGACATCCAAATTATGGCCAATCATTTTAGTCCTTCAATATGGTAAATCCCAAAATATACTTTGTTTCTTCCATCCACATCCGCGTCGCTTTGCAATTTGAGTATTCACATCATCAACTCCTACTTTGGTCACCCTCATCAACTTTAAACTATCTATTTCCTGCAACAATTCAATTCTTGAACGTATAGGCAGCGTAGATGCTTAAATAGCTCTGTTTTTTATGAAAGCTATTTTGTTTCATCTAAAAGGATGATCAGGTAGTAAGAATTTGCGATGGCAATCAAACTATGATTGCTTACCCCCTTTAGGAAGAGTAAAAGAATCTATTAGTTCCTTGCAATATGGATATGCATGTCTACCCTAAGTACTCCAACCAGACAACATATTGTATGCAGGGAAGTCACTCACAGTCCACATCAGAGTAGCTCGTATCTGAAAATTCTGCTTTATAGACACATCATATGTTTTGACGCCTATATCCCACAACCGTAGCAATTCTGTAATCAGAGGCAGTAAAAATACATCCAACTTTTATTTTGGATTATTTGGTCTATAAACTATTACAGACAGGAACATGTACTACTTCTTCATACACATCCCTAAAGGCAGACTATATGACATCATTATAATTGGCCATGATGAGTATTGTTGTCCAAATTGTCCAAAAGGTTGGAAGCCATTAGTGCATAAGCATAAATGGACATTGCAAATTTTAGAAGCAAAATTTGGATTCACTGAATTGAAATTCTTCCATGCTATAAAATCTGAACAGTATTGCATCACCTTATTTTCCTTTGCATGTTCCGCATGCCATCTTATATGCTTTGCAGTTATCTCAGAGGCATACAATCTCTACAACCTCGGAGTTAGAGAGAAGTAAAACATAATCTTATATGGAATATTTTTTTTCGATGGACATGCACCCCCACGTCTTAGCTTATATCTTGGCCAATCACAAAACTTACATGCAATTAGATTACTATCTTCACCCCCAATAAAGCATGCAATTATTCTTGCAATAATCAATTTTCTCGACTGGAAGGCCTAAATCCTGCATTAACTTCTTGGTCCTGTAGAAACTATCAACCATTGTGTTATCTATAGGCAATGACTTGTTGTACCATTATAATATCTCATCATAACACCTTTCAGATAGATGGTGTTCTGACTTGATATTCAAAAGTTGTGCCACATCAGATAATTTAGACTGTTTCTCATAGCTAGGCCATAATTCTTTGTTAGCTGCCTCTAACATATCATATAGTTTATAAGCGGTCGGATTTGGAGGTTCCTTCATTTGATCTCAATAAAAATCTGGCCCAGCGGCATCCATTAACATATTATGGTATAGAGTTGGAGGGCAACTGTTCGTATCTCCACTACCTACTTCTACCACAGTTGAAGATCTAGACCCACTGACTTCACCATACAAATACCATTCATAATACCCTAATACAAAATCCTCCTTTAGAATGTGCAACTTGACAGTATCTAGCTCAAGGAAATTTCGATTCTAACATTTCTTATGGTTACAAGGACATCAAACACTAGTCCCACTCATGCACTGAGTTTGAGATATTGAGAATTGCATGAATTGATCTAAACCCTCTAAGAATTTCGGATTCAAATACCCATCAGTAAGTCTAGAGTACATCCAATTCCTATCAGTCCTCATAATTATTCCTTGTACATTCAACAATATTAATTTATTTTTTAAATCACATAAACAAAATTACATTTAAACTTATATGTAATAACCCACACCTACCTTAGAAATTTTTATGACAATTTGCTTGATTTAGAACTATTAAGGTTAAGTGTGTGCTTTTTTGAGAATTTATGTTCTATGTGATTGATGAGTATGTGGTATGTTAAATTAATTTTTAATATGCATAATATGAGTTATTATTCTAAAATAAATGATTTATATGAAGTACATTAGCATAAAATAAATTATTTTAAATAAAATAAATTTTCATGCATAAAGACAATTTTTAAGCATAAAATGATTTAATGAGTATTTTAAAATAATTTTTAGATAAATATCTTGGGGGAAATTTTAATGAAAATAATAAAAAAAATATTTTTATTTTAATTACTTATAATCATCCCCCAATTTAAATAAAAAGCCCAAATACCTAAAACCCATCACCCAAAAACCCTCATAACCTAGCTCATTAAGGGTATTAGTGCAAATTGCCCAAAACCCTATCTTTAAATATTAAAACTTTGGCCAGCCCTAATGTTCTGATAGCCATCACTCTAATTTTTTATATTTTGATAGAAAAATTCTCTCAAAACAATTCTCTCTACCGAAGTTAAGAAAACACCTTTCAATTTTGCAATTTCTCGCTCGTATTCGTAAGTTTTCTTTCTTAACAATTTCCTATTTGATTTCTATGAAATAAATTATAATAAAATTATTTTGAACTGTTTGTTTACTCATTTTTACATATTTAATTCTATTTGAGTGAGTTTTTGAAAGAGATATTTAATTCTCTATCGAAAACACAAATCTTTCCGCGCGATTTCTCCAAAGGTGAATCCTACAACTCAAAATTGAAATTTTTATGCATAAACACTATGGAGTGGGGAGGGGGGGGGGGGACGCGATCCCTGCATGATTGATTTATAAACTGATTTTTGATGTGTTTTGATGAAAAATAATGGATTAAATCATATTTCTGCATATTATTGGAATGACCGAAAATTTTCATAAAAGAAGGAAATTCAAGGTTTTCACTCTAGAATTTGAAAGTTGGAAAATTCTTTGGTTTGATAACTTCATGGCTGCTGAATTGTGATGTTTAATATTCTAAACTAATATTTGTTTTTTTCTTTTTTGGGTGAAAGAGAATGATTTAAATCAAGTGTTTGCATATTATTGTAATGAATGGAAAGCGTGAAAAGCGTGAAAACTCATGATTTTCACCCTAAGCCTTAAACTTTAGAATTTTCATGCATAATTATTATCTAAGGCTACCAAATCATACATGAAGATGTTCTAAACTAATATTTGCTGTGATTGGATGAAAAATAATGATTTAAACAACCTATTTACATATATCTGTAATGACAGGAAAATACCAAAAATAAGAAAACTCATGGTTTTGCATCCTAAAACCTAAAAATTGAAATTTCATGTACATGTCACATATATAGCTGCGGATTCATGTAAATTAATGTTCTAAAATGATTTTTGTTATGCTTATATGAAAAATCTTGGTTCAAACCATGTTTTTACATATTACTGTAATAGACAAAAAGTAAGAAAAGTACGAAAACTTCAGTTCTCCTTTTGATGATACATTCAGCCTGCTATAGGATTTTTATCCCAATGTATATAATTTTTATGCAATGTATTTTGATGATTATTGACATGTATGTATGTATAATAAATGATAAAACTGCATGTTAGTTGAAGGAATGATCCTAGACAAGCTTGGAAGCACTTTGGTATACTCAAGGTATACCTAAGGTATCTTGACCTTATGTTGTGATTAGAATGTGAATGTGATTAGGAAATATGGAAATAAATTTTATGATGACTTGATAATAAATTCATGATCTTGAATTGATGAAGAGATTGATTGAATGAATGGTCATAAGAGTTAAGTATGACATTTGAAAGATCATTTGTTAAGTTGACATATATGGAAGTGTTAAGAGTATTAAGATAATTGTTAAAGTAAATTGACATTTAGATAATGATATTGTGTTGACCTTAGAAAGGTATGGACATGAATTATGATGTGTTTCAGATGGGCCTAAAAAGGCTAAGTGTGCAAAACTTTTAAGTCAACATGTTATGTACAAATGATGAGTGTACCTATATGTGGAACTCTAAATATATGTGAATGTTATATATGCATAGGGTAGTTATGGGATAGGATAGCATCATGGTTAAATAAATACTAAGTATTAAATTAAATATTATGATAGAGCTTGAGGAGTCTTAGAAGTCTAAGGGCTACGTGAATTAGGAGAAAAGGAACCACAAGGTGAGTAAACACTATATTCATATTGCAAGTGTGAGTAACATTATGTTATGTTACAAGTATGTGATATCATGTTATGTGTACCTTGATATTCTTAAAACCCAAGTTATTTTCTATTTCAAATGAACTCAATGATCTCTATTTTAAAGCTTGGGTTGCCAAAGGACAATCAGTCCAAAAACCATTTTGTTTATCCAATGACAATTCTTTGTGATAATTGCCCCAACTTGTTTTCTTTGTGGAACTACACTATTCTTGTATCTTCTGTTCAAATAAATTTAATTGATATTACTATTGTGATACATGTTATTATTGCCTTAAGTGCTATTGATATATGTGAATACAATTAGCTCTAGCTATGGTACCTCTAACCCTTTATGTATAAGTCCTCGTGCCGATGCGGGCAATCATCGGAACCTGTGCACATGGTCTTAACCTGATGGATAGAGGTAGTGTATCCACCTCAGCTAGAAAGGTGTGGTTCTAGTCATAGGGCCTAATCAGCTTCACGCTCTTCATGTGATAAGAGTTGGAATTTGGTTTAATGTCACCTCTCCTTTATATGTTCAAGTGATAGAGCAATAGCCTTCACTCTCAATGTGTTATAAGTGTGATTTATTCAAAACTTGTTTAATTGAAAGCCTTGCTGAAATGTTAACTTAATTCATGAATTGTAAATCATGAACTACTGTGAGTTTCCTTTTCAAAAGACTATGTGTTAATGTATGTGCTATATTGTTTACTCATTGAGATTATCTATCTCACCCCTTTTCCTTTTTCCTTGTGTGGTTCAACATGAGGAGTATGAGGAAGCAAGGTGATAGCTCAAGAATTCTACACCGCTTGGGGAATTCCTTGTCCGAAGTCTTTAATAATACTATGATATGAAGGGTTATTGTTAGACGCTCCGGGAATAATTATTTGATGTTTATTTGAAATGTTTTATTAAGATTTCAACTGGATTATAAATATTATTTTCTTATGGATTATATGTGAAGTATCTAATTATTGTCTTTCGCAACTAAAGATTTACACATAAATATTTTAAATGAGTTATTGTGTAAGGTTCGGTATGATCCTAGGCATGAATTGTGTAGGTGTAGATGGGTTCTACGGGCATGGGTGACCTTATGTCTCCATATGTTCTAGGACTATCGTATCTCTAAAGGTGGGGTGTGACAAAGTTGGTATCAGAGCCATAGTTTTTAAAAGTCTAGTTTAGACTTGTCTATTTATTTAGGTTGCTTAAGTATAATCCTGGACCATAGGAATTTTTCTGTCATGTCTTTTACAGTTTATCATTAGCATAGTTCTACAAAATCCTAGTAGGTTTTAGTAATCCTTGTTATTATTTGCTTGCCTTATGATTCTTTTGACAGATGACCAAGAAGATTACCCCTGCTCATGGACCGCGACCCAGAGCAACCCGTGTGATTTGTAAGAGGACTTGGTTGGAGATGTTTGAGAGAGTCGTATCTATGATTTGCCCCGCGAAGAAGGAGACCCCTAATGAAGAGGAGGACCCTGATGAGTACTTGGATCCTGGTTAGGTTTATAGTAAGATCTAGAAATTAGAGGATGACTATTCCTACTTGAAGGAGGAAAACTGATGTCTTAAGCTTATGATTCATGCCTTGAAAGAGGATATGGTGCAGCTTAAGTCAGGGATTGATGAGCATGAGGGAGACTACTCTCTAGAGAGGTCTGCATCTTACACTAGTTGTTATCAAGATGGAGATCTTCTTTGTTACCGATGTTGCAGCAGTGGCCATATCGCTCTTGGTTACCCTAATGGTGGACACACCAAAGCTAGGACAAGTAGTTAGTGATAATTAACATAACAGCATAGTACTTTGTATGATATGAATGATATTTCCTTTAACTACCTAGTTTCTTAGTATGAAGTGATTTCTTAATTTGTTATGATATGATTGGCTTATCTTAATAGGAGGTTATTTTTTATACTCTGAGATATATGCTATTTGATTGTGATATGTGATATGTGCTAAACCATGTGATATATGATATATATATGATATGTGCTTAGTGGCATGATATGATAAATGCATGATATTTATGCTAGTATGAGGGTGGAGTTAAATGGGTTAGAATAGGGGATTAGTACTAAATTCCCTTATCGTGATAAGCAGAATGCCTCCTAAAAAGAAGGTTCTCATAGCTGCCTAGTCCGTCAGGGCAAATGATGATGTCATAGCAGACACTGCATTGAATGCTACCTCTGCACTCCTATGGTCAAGAGAAAGATCCAATTTGAGGGCACTGACCATGAGCTCTAGTGAGCAAGTATCTTCACAAGAGGTGTAAGCTATGCGCGAGGAAATGAGAAACTTGCGCAAGGAATTAGATGAGCTATGAGCTTAAAGGAGGGAAGTGCCGCCAACACCAGAAAGAAATGGAGTTCTGCCTCCTGCGGTAGTGGCACCAGCATGGAGGGAAGGGAAGTGGCTACATGACAATGGAATGACGGTTTCAGAGTTCAAGAAGCTTCAACCACCTACTTTCTATGATGAGGAAGGTGATGACCCCCATAAGTTCTTGGATGAGATGGAAAAACTAGTCCGTTAACTTTCTTGCTTAGATGCCTAAGTGATAGAATTGGTGGGACTCCAACTCAAGAAGGAAGCTTGGTATTGGTACAAGAGAAATATTGAAGAATGGTTTTCAGAGCAAAACCACCTACATGGGCTGAGTTTAAGCAAGAAGTGATGGATCAGTTCTTGCTAGAAGGAGAAAGATAAGATAGAGCATTGCTGTTTAAGCAATTGAAGCAAAAGCTGGGGATGTAAAGACAAGATAGAGCATTGCTGTTTGAGCAATTGAAGCAAAAGCTGGGGATGTCCGTATTAGATTATACTAAGGAGTTTAATCGACTTAGCCAATTTGCCGTCAACATCGTTCCTACTAAAGCTAGCCACATCAATCACTTCCTAAGAGGGCTAATCACACCTCTATTCAATTCATTGGCAACAAAAGAGTTTCCAACCTTAGCCAAGCTGATAGATAAAGCCAAGATAATGGAGAAGAGGTACAAGGTAGAGAGTGCCAAATGAGCAAAACAGGACCAAAAGGGAAAGCATAAGAATAAAGGTCATAGGGGACAGCATAGAGGTGGAGGAGGCGCCAGGAAGAAATTTTTGTCTTCCAGACAATGAAACATTTAAGCTAAGTAGGAACTCCCCACTTGCGATAAATGTGGAAAGAAGCATCCCGGAATTTGCCAAAAAGATTCTGGTGCGTGCCTTAAGTGTGGACAAATGGGGCACTTCACAAAGGACTGCCCTTAGATGAGGAGTCAAGGGAATGGGACCACAACATGATCACAATCTACACCATTCCAATTGCAAGGGAAAGGAGTCAAGGATAAAGGGCTAGCTATTGGGAATGCACCAGTGACAGAGAATAAGGGCAAGGGTCAAGTCTTCATTTTCAATCAACAAGAGGCTCGTGCTTCACACACAAGCATCATAGGTATCATCCTTATCCAAAATTCTAGTGCAAAATGTTTGATTGATTTTGGTGCTACCCATTCTTTTGTGTTGCCTTATTTTGCTAAGAGTTTGGGTATAAATAAGGAATTAATGAGTGAACCTTTAGTAGTATCCACTCCTTTGGGGGAGGTGATGGAAGTAAAGTATGGGTATAAGGGTTGTGAGGTAGACATTAATGGACAAAAACTTCTTGTAGTATTGCTAGAATTGGATGTACTAGAGTTTGATGTGATATTAGGGATGGACTGGTTATATGAGCATGGAGCTTGTATCAACTATAGAGAAAATCTTGTTGAGTTTTGAGACAAGAGTGGGAAGAAGTTTGTGTATCAAGGAGATAGGAATGAGAATCCCTCGAACTTGATATCAGCTTTGGGAGCAAAAAGGATGTTAAGGAAGGGGTTCCAAATGTACCTAGCCCATATAATTGATACTAACAAGGAGATTGCCATTCAAAACAAGAGCATTCTAGTGGTGGATGAGTTCATGGATGTCTTTCTAGAAGATTTACTTATGTTACCACTTGATCATGAAATTGAGTTCAATATTAAACGCAGCCTATATCGATACCGCCATATCGTATAGCACCAATAGGGCTAAAAGAATTAAAGATGCAATTGCATGATCTACTTGACAAGGGTTTTATTCGACCAAGCAGTTTGCCATGGGGTGCTCCAGTGATGTTCGTAAAGAAGAAGGATGGCTTGTTCCGAATGTGCATTGATTATCATCAGCTTAACAAAGTCACTGTGAAAAATAAGTACCCATTGCCGAGGATCAATGATCTTTTTGATTAATTACAAGGAGCTGGTCACTTCTCCAAGATCGACTTAAGGTTTGGCTATCATCAACTAAAGATCTGTGGAGAAGACAACTGTAAGACTGCCTTCCGTACTAAATATAGACACTATGAGTTCACAGTTCTGCCATTCAGATTGACAAATGCTCTTACTACTTTCATGGATTTGATGAATCGAGTATTCAAACCATTCCTTGAGAAGTTTGTGATCATGTTCATTGATGACATCCTGATTTACTTAAAGAATAAAGGAGAACATGAAGAACATTTGAGGATCATGCTTCAAACGCTATGTGATCACTAGCTCTACACTAAGTTATCCAGGTGTGAGTTTTGGATGGAGTCTGTCAACTTTTTGGGACATGTAATAAGTAAGGAAAGGATTCAAGTTGATCCTAAGAAATTGATGTGATAGCAAACTGGCTAAGGCCAACAACAATTTTGAAAGTACGAAGTTTCTTAGGCATGGCTGGGTATTATTGCAGATTCGTATAGGACTTTTCTAAGATAGTAGCTCCATTGACCAAGTTGACTAGAAAGTAAGTTAAGTTTAATTGGGAAGAGTCCTTTGAGAAGAGTTTTCAGAAGCTCAAGAAGTGTTTGATATCGACTCCAATTTTGGCATTACCAAAAGGAGAAGAAGGGTTCACTATCTATTGTGGTGCCTTGCGAGTAGGACTTAGTTGCGTCTTAATATAGAATGGGAAAGTCATTGCCTATGCATCACGATAGCTTAAGAAGTATGAAGTTAATTATCCTACTCATGATTTGGAGTTAGTTGCCATAGTTTTTGCTCTTAAAATCTGGAGACATTACATGTATGGAACAAACTGTGAGATCTACATGGATCATAAGAGTCTTCAGTACATCTTGAGCCAAAAGGACCTCAACCTAAGGTAGAGAAGATGGGTTGAACTATCAAAAGACTATGATTGTTAGATTCTTTACCATCCTAGAAAGGCAAACATGGTGATAGATGCCTTGAGTCAAAAATTAATGGGAAGCTTAGCCCATGTGACTATGTGAAAGAGGCCGATCATGAAAGAATTAAAGAAATTGTTTAGCCAAGGCTTAAAGCTAGAGATTAGAGGATCGAGAGTTTTATTAGCTCATTTCAAAGTGAAGTATAAACTAATGGAAGAAATAAGGGATTCACAAGGTAAGGACCCACACATGGTAAAGTTGAAGGATGAGATGAAAGAAGGGAAGAACTCTGAGTTCGAAGTGGTCAATGGAATTTTAAAGTGTAGGAATAGAGTATGTGTGCCCGATGTGGATGAATTAAGGAAAGGATATTAAAAGAGGCACATCAGACACCTTACTGTGCTCATCCTGGAACTACTAAGATATACCATGATGTGAAAGCTAACTATTGGTGGCCTAGACTGAAGAAGGATATAGCAATGTTTGTAGCATCTTGTCTAACTTACCAATAAGTCAAGTATGAATATCAATGACCCTTTGGATTGCTATAAGAAATTCGACTACTTGAATGTGAAGTTGAAGGATGAGATGAAAGAAAGGAAGAACTCTAAGTTTGAAGTGGTCAATGGAATTTTAAAGCATGGGAATAGAGTATGTGTGCCTGATGTGGATGAATTAAGGGAAAGGATATTAAATGAGGCACATCAGACACCTTACTGTGCTCATCCTAGAACTACTGAGATGTACCATGATGTGAAAGCTAACTATTGGTGGCCTAGACTGAAGAAGGATATGGCGATGTTTGTAGCATCTTGTCTAACTTGCCAACAAGTCAAGTATGAATATCAATGACCCTCTAGAATGCTATAAGAAATTCGACTACTTGAATGGAAGTAGGAGCGCATCACTATAGACTTCGTAGTTGGGCTACCTAGAACCTCCAAAGGATATGACTCTATATAGGTCATAGTGGACTGACAGACAAAATTTGCTCATTTTCTAGGAGTTAAGACCACATATTCTGCAGCTCAGTATGCACAGTTGTACATTAATGAGATCGTGAAACTACACGGAGTGCCAATTTCCATTGTCTCAGATTGAGGGACTCAATTCACCTCAAGGTTCTAGCAGAAGTTATAAGAAGCTTTAGGAATACAACTTGATTTCAATATTGCATTTCACCCTCAAACGGATGGACAATCTGAAAGGACAATTCAGAGACTAGGGGATATGTTAAAGATGTGTGTTCTAGACTTTGGTGATAGTTGGGAAAAGTATTTACCTTTGATTGAATTCGCCTACAACAGCAACTATCATTTGTCCATTAGTATGGCGCCATATGAAGCATTGTATAGGAGAAAATGTCATTCTCCAGTTTGTTGGATTGGACCTAGAGACAAGCATGTGCAGATATAGAGCTACTTAAGGAGACTACCAAAAAAGTACCTTTGATTCAAGAGTGACTGAAAATGGCTTTTAGTTGGCAAATGAGTTATGCGGATCCTAAGCGAAAAGACATCCATTTTGTTATGGGAGATCATATGTTCTTGAAGGTCTCTCCAATGAAAGGTGTTATGAGATTTGGTAAGAAAGGAAAGTTATTGCGTCGCTTCATTGGTCCTTTCAAAATCTTAGATAAAGTTAGGGAAGTATCTTATAGACTTGCCCTGCCTCCAACTATGGCGCATGTCCATCCAGTGTTTCACGTCTCTATGTTAAGGAAGTATGTGTGAGATCCATCTCATATCATGTCACCTCTAGACATAATGTTAGATGAGTATCTATCCTATGAGGAGTCACCAATAGCTATAGTGGATCAACAAGTGAAGAGGTTAAGAAACAAGGAAATACCCATGATTAAGGTCCAACGGCGAAATCATGGGATAGATGGGTGCACTTGGGAAGTCGAGGAGGAGATGCGGCAGAAGTATCCTCAACTTTTTAAGATTAGTTAGATAAGAATTTAAATTTGAGGATGAATTTCTTTTAAAGGGGGGAGCATGTAAAAACCCACACTTACCCTAGAATTTTTATGACAATTTGCTTGATTTAGAATTATTAAGGTTAAGCGTGTGCTTTTATGGGAATTTATGTTCTATGTGATTGATGAGTATATGGCATGTTAAATTAATTTTTAATATACATAATACGAGTTATTATTGTGAAATGAATGATTTATATGAAGTACATTAGCATAAAATAAATTATTTCAAATAAAATGAATTTTCATGCATAAAGGTAATTTTTAAGCATAAAATGATTTTATGACTATTTTAAAATAATTTTTAAATAAATATCTTGGGGAAAATTTTAATGAAAATAATAAGAAAAATATTTTTATTTTAATTACTTATAATCATTCCCTAATTTAAATAAATAGCCCAAATACCTAATAGCCCACTATCCAAAAACCCTCATAACTTAGCTCATTAAGGTTATTAGTGGAAATTGCCCAAATCCCTATCTTTAAATATTAAAATTTCAGCCAGCCCTAATGTTCCAGCAGCCATCACTCTAATTTTCTATATTTTGATAGAAAAATTCTCTCAAAACAATTCTCTCTACCGAAATTAAGAAAACACCTTTCAATTTTGCAATTTCTCGCTCGTATTCGTAAGTTTTCTTTCTTAACAATTTCCTATTTGATTTCTATGAAATAAATTATAATAAAATTATTTTGAACTGTTTGTTTACTAATTTTTACATATTTAATTCTATTTGAGTGAGTTTTTGAAAGAGAAATTTAATTCTCTACTGAAAACACAAATCTTTCCGCACGATTTCTCCAAAGGTGAATCATACAACTCAAAATTGAAATTTTTATGCATAAACACTACAAGGGGGGCAATTCTCACATGATTGATTTCTAAACTGATTTTTGATGTGTTTTGATGAAAAATAATGGATCAAATCATATTTCTGTGTGTTATGGGAATGACCGAAAATTTTCAGAAAAGAAGGAAATTCAAGGTTTTCGCTTTAGAACTTGAAAGTTAGAAAATTCTTTGGTTTGATAACTCCATGGCTACCAAATTGTGATGCTTAATATTCTAAACTAATATTGTTTTTTTTTGGGTAAAAAAGAATGATTTAAATCATATGTTTGCATATTACTATAATGAACGGAAAGCACAAAAACTCATGATTTTCACCCTAAGCCTTAAACTTTGGAATTTTCATGCATAATTATTATATAAGGCTATAGAATCATACATGAAGATGTTATAAACTGACATTTGCTATGATTAGATGAAAAATAATGGTTAAACCACCTGTTTACATATATTTGTAATGACCAGAAAATACTAAAAATAAGAAAACTCATGGTTTTGCATCCTAAAACCTAAAAATTGAAATTTCATGTACATGTCACACATATGGCTACCAATTCATGTAAATTAATGTTCTAAAATATTTTTTTTGTGTTTATATGAAAAATCTTGGTTCAAACCATGTTTTTACATATTATTGTAATAGATGGAAAGTGCAAAAAGTAAGGAAAATTCAGTTTTCCTTTTGATGATGCATTCAACCTACTACGGGATTTTTATCCCAATGTCTATAATTTTTATGCAATGTATTTTTATGATTATTGACATATATGTATGTAAAATAAATGATAAAATTGTATGTTAGATTGAAGGAATGACCTTAGACAAGCTTGGAGACACTTTGGTATACTTAAGGTATGCCTAAGGTATCTTGACCTTATGTTGTGATTAGAATGTGAATGTGATTGGGAAATATGGAAATAGATTTTATGATGAGATGATATTAAATTGATGAAGAGATTTATTGAATGAATGGCTCATAAGAGTTAAGCATGACATTTGAAAGATCATTTATTAAGTTGATATATATGGAAGTGTTAAGAGTATTAAGATGATTGTTAAAGTAAATTGACATTTAGATAATGATATTGTGTTGACCTTAGAAAGGTATGGACATGAATTATGATGTGTTTCATATGGGCCTAAAAAGGCTAAGTGTGCAAAACTTTTAAGTCAACATGTTATGTGCAAATGATGAGTGTACCTATACGTGCAACTCTAAGTGTATGTGAATATTATATATGCATGGGGTAGTTATGGGATAGGATAGCATCATGGTTAAATAAATACTAAGTATTGAATTAAATATTATGATAGAGCTTGAGGAGTCTTAGAAGTCCAAGGGCTATGTGAATTAGGAGGGAAGGAACCACAAGGTGAGTAAACACTATGTTCATATTGCAAGTGTGAGTAACATTATGTTATGTTACAAGTATGTGATATCATGTTATGTGTACATTGATATTCTTGAAACCCAAGTTATTTTCTATTTCAAATGAACTCAATGATCTCTATTTTAAAGCTTAGTTTGCCAAAAGACAATCGGTCCAAAAACCATTTTGTTTATCCAATGATAATTCTTTGTGATAATTGCCCCAACTTATTTTCTTTCTAGAACTACACTATTCTTGTATCTTCTGTTCAAATAAATTTAACTGATATTACTATTGTGATACATGTTATTATTGCCTTAAGTACGATTGATATATGTGAATACCATTAGCTCTGGCTATGGCACCTTTAACCCTGTATACAAATGTTTTTGTGCCAATGCGGGTATTCATTGGAACCTATGCATATGGTCTTAACCTGATAGATAGGGGTAGTGTATCCACCTCAGCTAGAAAGGGGCAGTTTTAGTCGTGGGGCTTGATCAGCTTCACGCTCTTTATGTGATAGGAGTTGGAATTTGGTTTAATGCCACCTTTCTTCTATGTGTTCGAGTGATAAAGCAATAGCCTTCACTCTCAATGTGTTATAAGTGTGATTTCTTCAAAACTTATTTAATTGAAAGTCTTACTAAAATATTAACTTGATTCATGAATCGTAAATCATGAACTATGTGTATAAGCTATGAGTTTCCTTTCCAAAGGACTATGTGTTAATGTATGTGCTATTTTGTTTATTCATTGAGATCATCTATCTCACCCCTTTTCCTTTTTCCTTGTGTGGTTCCAGGTGAGCAGTATGAGGAAGTAAGGTGATAGCTCAAGCATTCTACTATGCTTGAGAAATGTAACAACCCACACCCACCCTAGGAATTTTCATGATAAATTGCTTGATTTAGAACTACTAAGGTTAAGTGTGTGCTTTTGTGAAAATTAGTGATATAAGTGATTGATGAGTATATGGCATATTAAATTAATTTTAATATACATAATATGAGTTGCTATTATGAAATAAATGATTTACATGAAGTGCATGTGCATAAAAGAATTTATTTTAAATAAAATGAATTTTCATGCATAAGATAATTTTTAAGCATAAAATAATTTTATGAGTATTTTTAAAATATTTTAAAATAAATATTTTTGGGGGAAATATTATAGAAATAATAAGAAAAATATTCTCTTTATTTTTAATTTTACTCAGCCCGAAATTTAAATAAAAAGCCCAAATACCCAAAAGCCCACTACACTAAAATCCTCCTAACCTAGTTTATTAAGGGTATTAGTGGAAATTTCACCCAAACCCTAATATATATTCTAAAATTTGGCTAGACCAACATTCCAGCAGCCATCACTTTATTCTTTCTATATCTTGGCAGAAAAATCCCCTCAAAATATTTCTCTCTGCCAAAATTAAGAAAACACTTTTCCGTTTCGCGATTTCTTGACCGTAATCGCAAGTTTTTCTTCTCTTTCAATTTCTAAACTGATTTCTATAAAATAAATTATGGGAAAATTATTTTGAACTGGTTGCTTACTGATTTTTATAGATTTTTTCTGTTCGGGTGAGTTTTTGGGAGAGAAAATCTATTTTCTACCGAAAATACAATTCTTTCCGCGAGATTTCTCCAAAGGTGAATTCTATAACTTAAAATCACAATTTTTATGCATAAACATCACTGGGGGGGAGAGGGGGGGGGGTTGATCTGTGTATTGTTGATTCCTAAACTGATTTTTGATCTATTTTGATGGAAAATATTAGATTAAATAATATTTTTGCATATTTCTGCGATGACCGAAAAGTTTCAGAAAACAAAGGAGTTTAAGGTTTTTGTGTTTGAACTTGGAAGTTAGAAAATTCTATTATTGAATTGATATATGGCTATAGATTTGTGTGAGAAGTACTCTAATATGATATTTGTTTTGTTTAGATGAAAAATAATAATTTGAATAATGTGTCTGTTTATTGCTGTAATGAACGAAAAGCGCAGAAACTCATGATTTTTCACCTAAGCCTTTAAACTTCGAATTTTTTTCTATAAATACTATCTATGGCTGCCAAATCATGTATGGATGTGTTCTAAACTGATATTTTCTGTGATTGAATGAAAAATAATAGTTTAAACAACCTGTTTACATATTTCTGAAATGACTGAAATATACCGAAAACAAGAAAACTCATGGTTTTGTGCTTTATAATTCAAAAGTTGAATTTTTATGTATAAACAACACCAAGTGTGGCCAATTCATATGGATTAAAATTCTAAGATGATTTTTGTTGTGTTCACATGAAAAATCTTGGTTCAAACCATGTCTTTACATATTTCTAAAGTAGACGGAAAGTGCAAAAAGAAAAAGAATTTAGTTTTTACTTTGGTGATGCATTCGGCCTATATAAATATTTTTGCCCCAATGTTTATAATTTTTATGTGATGTGTTTGGATGATTATTGACATGTATGTATATATAATGAATGATAAAATTACATGTTAGTTGAAGGTATGATCTTAGATAAGCTTAGATGCATTTTGGTATACTTAAGGTATCTTAACCTTATATTGTATTTATAATGCAAATGTGGTTGAGAAATATGGAACTAGATGTTATGATGACTTAGTGATGAACACATGTTATGAGTTGATGAAGTGACAATTGAATAAAAAGGAGTTAAGCATGACACTTGAAAGGTTAATTGTTAAGTTGACATGTATGGAAGTGTAAAGTGAATTAAGATAATTAAGATAATTGTTAAAGTGAATTGATATTGAGGTAATAATATTGATGACCTTAAAAAGGTACTGATGTGATTGTAATGTGTTGTCATGAGAGCCTATAAGGCCTAAGTATGCAAGACTTTTAAAGTCAACGTGTTATGTGCAAGTGATGAGTACACCTATATGTGAACTCTAAGTATATGTGTATGCTATATGTGCATGGGTAGTTATGGGATAGGAGCATTATGAGTTAATAAATACTAAGTATTAAATCAAATATTATGTTAGAGTTTGAGGAGCTTTAGAAGTGCAAAGGGACTACATATACTAGGAGCAAAGGAACCCCAAGGTGAGTAAACATTGTATTCATTCTACAAGTGCAAGTAACATTTTGTTATGTTACAAATATGTGATATCATGGTATGTGAGCCTTTGACACTTTTGAAACCCAAGTTCTTTCCATTCTAAATATTATCATATGATTTCTTTGACAAGCTTGGGTTGCCAAAGGACATTTGGTCCAAAACTAGTTTATTTATCTAATGAGAACTTCTTGTGATTAACACCCCAACTTATATTCCTTCTAGAACTACACTATCATTGTGTCTTTTGTTCGCAAGCTAAACCACTATTGTTATTGGAATACATGTTATTATTGCCTTATGTGATATTGTTAATTGTGATTACCATTAGCTCTAGATATGGTACCTCTTACCCTTTATGCAGAATCCTTGTGCTGATGCGGGTAATCATCGGAACCTGTGCACACGGTCTTAACCCAATGGATAGGAATTGTGTATCCACCTCAGCTAGAAGAGGCGGTTCTAGTCATGGAGCCTAATCAGCTTCATGCCTTATAAGTGATAGAAGTTGGCATTTGGTATAAGGCCACCTCTCCTTTATAAGTTCAAGTGATAGAGCAACAACCTTCACTCTTTATAAGTTATAAGTGTGATTTCTGCAAACTTGCCAAATTGAACCCTTACTAAATTGCAACTTGATTCATGAATTGTAAATCATGAACTTTATATATAATCTATGTGTTTCCTTTTCAAAGGAATATGTGATATGTATGTGCCTTATTATTTACTCATTGAGATCAACTATCTCACCCCTTTTTCCTTGTGTGGTTCCAGGTGAGCAAATGTGAGGAGGCAAGGTGATGACTCAAGCATTTTACTTCACTTAGGGAATTCCTTGTCCAGGTTATCAATAATACTAAATTATGGAGTCTTGTCATTAGATGCTCTGGGAATGTTTATTGATACTTATTGATATATATTATTTTCCTCATGGATTTTATATGTAATGATTTATTTTAGACTTCCGCAATTTAAGGTATTTATCTAAATGTTTTAAATGAGTTATTATAAGAGGTTTGGTAAGATCCTAGGCATGATTTGTTTATGTGTAAATGGGTTCTACGGGCATGGGTGACCTTATGTCTCCCCATGTTCTAGGACCGTGTGAGGCCTCGCCCGAGCACCGGTCCGGTCTGCCGAGGGATCAAAATGCTCTTCGGGAGAAACTCCACGATTGGAACTCGCTGTGAGTTCAGAAAATTGATTTTTGTATTTTGAAGGTTGAAAAGTGAGTCGCCACTTTAATTTATTTATTGTGGAAGTAGAAGTGATGTTTGGTGAGTTATTCTTGAGGAACTCGGGTGATGGGATTGGTAATGGTGGGATGGCATCAGTGTTAAATGCAATCTTGAATGATTTTGGCTCAGTGGGGTTTTGGGCCAGAGAGGTCTGTTCCAACATGGTTCGGACATCCTCCATGATTGCCCTCCTTTGGGCCCTCAGCATGTCTTGGAAAAGGGCCTCCTGCCTGTTCATGATGATTTCTTGATACTCAAAAAGTTTAGAAAACAGTTCATCAAATATCTCATCAGCCCTGGTAGTAGTGGTCTCTTCTCCAGCAACAGACATCTTTTCAACCTTCAGGATAAAGAAAATAAAGCTGGGTCAGTTTCTAGCTTTGGTATGGAATGAACATCATGGATTATATTTAGGACCATGGGCTGACATGGGTTTTTTTAGGACTAGCAGTGTTTGAGTGGAATTAAGACTCTCCAACTTTGTAAGGTTTCATGCATGCATGCATGTATGCATGAATGGAAAAAAGGGTTTCATGATAATGACATACCAAGTTTCAGTATTATGGTACATACAATCCTAAAGGAATGGTTCTATAAGTCATTACATGAAAGGATTGGGGTGGTTTTGAAGGGAACCCATCACACTAGAGATGCGATATACCTAACCACATGTGAGACAAGGAGCCTCGCATGGGTCGAATGGTACGTGCATACTCGTTACACCTCTAAAAGGATTAGAGGATACGTCATAGGCTTGATGATTTCACTATCGGCAAGTAGACCTAAGGAAGGTTGCCCACTCGATGTTACTTTCTATCCTTTGTTTTCCTAGGAAACTAGGGTTTTATGGACAAGAAGTCCGATGTAATGATGCATGAAAGAGTTATTTTGCTTTCAACACCAAACTTGGTATCATACCAAAAGTAATATGCTCTATCTTTTATTTGAAAAAGATTTTATGTCCCTAGTAGAGTCGCCAACTGTGAGGCCTCGCCCGAGCACCGGTCCGGTCTGTCGAGGGATCGAAATGCTCTTCGGGAGAAACTCCATGATTGGAACTCGCTGTGAGTTCAGAAAATTGATTTTTGTATTTTAAAGGTTGAAAAGTGAGTCGCCACTTTAATTTATTTATTTTAATTGGGAAAATTAAAGAAAACCCAACATGATTGACTCCAAAATAATTTGGTTTATCCCAATGGAAAAGTGCACCAATCCACGAGTGACCAAGGAGGGCTCGGGGATCAGGTTTTGGTAATTACATAATTTAAGAAAATGTTATTTTCTTTTGCTTGGCTTGAAATGCAAAATAACTCTTGAAAAATGAATTTTTGTGTATGCATGAACAAGAATATAATGAATGAACAGATATATAATATGATGGAATGACAATAATAAATAAATAGGTAAAATAAATTCTACTTAATTATTACAATACCAAAATAAATGAAATAAAGGAGATCTTTCCTCTAGCCCTTATGGGTACTAGGAAAAGCACACATTCCCCAAAATAAACCAAAAATAAAATCACAAGTAAAAGATTAATATGAATAAATCAAAATAAAAAGGAAAACAATATTGATAAAAAGATTTTTGGAGTTGATGCCCTTCAGATTGGCAGCCTGCGTATCCTATTGAATAGGAATCAAACCCTACGCAGTTCTCCCTTCTAGCAAAGGAGGGGTTTTAGAAATGTGTTTATTTGCTTATTAACTTAATTCTGATTCTTAAATTAATAAGTTTTAGATCTTTCCAGTTTTAGACCTAAAGAGAATTCTAGATCTGAATTTAGAATTTTAAAGATAGAAAAGGGATTATACCTTTGCTTTTCTTGGTTTTCTAATGAATGGAACGAGTCTTGCTCCGGATCTCAACTCCACTTTGATTCAAAAGAAACTTGGAATCTGGATTGCTTTGAAATGCATTGGAATGCCTCAAATGAGCTTGAAATGTATTGAAATGTGTTGGAAGTTGTGTGTAGTCATGCCAAATGAGGCTGGAGGAGGCTCCTATTTATAGAGCTGACAGAGGAGAAGCTGGTGATACGGACGGCGGCGTCAGCGTGGCGCCGACGGCATAGGCGGCACGGCCAACGCGCTGGCCGTCTGGGCGGCATGCCAGACGTGCCGACATACCAGCGGCATGATTTTCATGCCATGCCAGCAGCCTTTTTCCGGCGGCACAGGAGGAGGCGGCATGGAAAACGTGCCTCCCAGCGCCACTCACGCGGCTAAATCCATTTATGTCCGTTTCGGGCCTGTTTCAGCTCCGATTTGAGCTCTGTTTGATTCTGTGGATTTGTAATTGAAAGATGATCCACTGGAGGTGCACTTTTGAGGGTTCACAGATCGTCATATCTCTAAGGTTGGGATGTGACAGGGAATTCCTTCTCTGATGTCTTTAATAATACTATGATATGAAGGGTTATCGTTAGATGCTCCGGGAATAACTATTTTGATGTTTATTTGAAATGTTTTGTTAAGATTTCAAAAAGATTATAAATACTATTTTCTTATTGATTATATATGAAGTATCTAATTATTGTCTTCTGCAACTAAAGGTTTTCACATAAATGTTTTAAATGAGTTATTATATGAGATTCAGTACGATCCTAGGCATGAATTGTATAGGTGTAGATGGGTTCTATGGGCATGGGTGACCTTATGTCTCCCCATGTTCTAGGACCGTCATATCTCTAAAGATGGGATGTGACTATAATTTTAATTAAGTTCGCAACATCTAATTCTACATCCTTATATCTCCCTCCCTATAAAGTAAGAACCTAACCCATTTAGAAACTCATTGTTGCATAACTATTACTGTTACATTCTACACTCATACATCTGCTAACATTTCGGCAGCATCTCCCTACAGTTCTCCTAGTGCACCACATTTGAAAAAATCCACATAATTAGGACATTATTTCAATATGCACTAAGAGAACATGGTGGAAGATAGTATCAAAATTTTAGACATTTGTATGAAATAAGAATATACACAGATAGTTACACAAACAACGAGATCTCTAAACTGTCTAATTTGGACAATTCGATATCATCTCACCATCTGATGAGCAGGGCATTAAACGGAATCTACGGCTAATCTTAAATATGTCAATCATTTTAATTAACATTATTTTTGGACATTTGATTGTGAAAGTCCAAAAATAAAATTAAAATCATTTAAATTCATTCAATAACAAAATGGTATTGATTTGCCGTGTAAATAACAATTGTAATATCACAACATAAGAACATATAATCAAAATTAATAAAATAAATCACAAATGCAAAATGTTACTGAATGTGATACAAATTCATAAATGCATTAAACTTTTTTCCATTTTTTACCATATCATAATTTTACACATATATATTATTACTTAATAATAAAGATATTAATATTATATTAGATATTTTTATATCATTTAGGAAAAATTTTAATTAAAATTCTTCTTAATCATTTTAATTTTGAATATTCGAATTTTAATTATTTGTTAGCATTAATTCAACCATTATGCATTATTATATTTTTTAGACTATTTTTCCTTTAAGAGGAGATTAGTCATTTTTTTTTAAAATCTTATGAAATGTATTTAAAATTTTATTTTTAATGGCAAATTTTTAATTTGTTACTTTCTTTTTATTTTTCGTCGAAACATTTTTACTCCTAACTATTTGCAATTTCTTATTTTTTGTATTTTATGAAATGCATTTATATTTCAATTTTTGGCATCATGTTTGTGGATTTTTTTTATTTTTTTAATGTGAAGAGAATTTTGGTATTTTATGAAATTCATAAAAAATAAATTTCATTTTTTATTATATGATTAAACATAAATTTATGGTTCATTTTGTCGGTATTATTAACAGATTTACTTAAATAAAACCAAAATTACATCACATACATATACGTTTATAAATTCACATAAACTTAACCAAAATAATTAAAAATTACATTACAATATACAAATCAACCACAAATTATAAATTCATATCACAACATTTATTTTTTCATATACATTTACAAATAAACATAACAAACTATAAATTATACCTAAGACAATTAAAAGAACATTACATTCCAAATTATTATATTTGTATATTAGTATAAATAAATTAAATTACAGTACGAACCTCTTGACGCGAGAATCTGACTTATATTATTATCCCACACGTCAATTATCTGAAACAAATTTAAAATTTTATTAATAAAACCAATATAATTAAAATAATTACTACATAATTTAATAAAATAATTTCACCATATTTAATACTATCATAAATTTATAAAAAATTTATTAAGCTTAAAAATATAAATATCTTAAATTAAAAAATTTATTAGCATATATATATATATATATATATATATATATATATATATATATATATATATATATATATATATATATATATATATATATATATATATATATATATTCATATATATATATATATATATATATATATATATATATATATATATATATATATATATATATACATAAATATATTTTATATATACACAATATGTGTGTATATATATATATACATAAATCCCAAATCAATCTAAACAATCTAAACAAAAATTTCGAAATCTAAACAAAAAATTAACAAAATTTCAATGAAATCAATTTAAAAAAAAATTTAAAAATCTAAATAAAAATTCAATTAAAATCATATTCAATATTAAGGTAATCATGTAAATACCGGTGGAAAATTGAAATCTCTGGTGATGGATGAAGGCTGGCTGGAATACGAAAGAGTCGAACGGCGGCAGAGAGCAATGGCAGTAGAAGAGGAAGAAGAAGAAGAAAGGGAAGAGAGAAAAAAGAAGGTGAACATATTATATTTCATGATTAACGGATTACTGACGGACCATGCCACGTGGATTAAAAAATCTGTCAGTAATCCATCAGTAAAAGGCTAAAGGCGGTAAAAAGCACGCCTACTTTTTTACTTTTGTCGGTATTCCATTAGTATTATTTACCATTTACTGACAGAAAGCCTATTGCTGTGTGGCATTCCATCAGTAATCCATCAGTAAATGGTTTGCTTCCCACCAAAACGTTCTACCCCTATTTTCCAATATGGTCAGTACTCCGTCAATATCTAGTCATATTTGCTAATAGATTACTGACAGAATACCTACTGCAGCATATAATTCGGTTAGTAATCCACCAATAAATTTCTTAATTGGTGCCAAAACATTTCCGCATATTCTTTTCCGTCTGTAATTGGTCATTAAATCGTTGGTAAAATTTGGTTGGTGTCCATCAGTATATTTCATCCGTAATCCATTAGTAATTTTGTTTTTTTGTTAGTAAATGGTCAGTAAATAGATGAACATTGCTAGATGCTAGAAACTATTCAGTCAATATTCAGTCAGTATTTAGTTACGGATTAATGTCCGTCGCTAATTTTCATCGATAAATTGTTGCATTTTTATAGTGATTGAAGCCCAATAATGAACTTAAGGAGGATTCTATTCTCAAGTAATTAAAGAAAACCTAAGAAAACATATCAATATAGAGCCTTATCTACTCCTCTTACCCTTATCGCCAAGCTCTTTGCAAGGCTTTGAACCAATGTCAGGCTCCTATTGACATCCCACCTAAGACCCTCGTGGCATCTTTAACCAACATTACCAAATCCATGACCATTTCTTTTGATGATCATAACAACCTTTACAGAGGAAAAAGCCACAACCATGCTCTCTACATCAGAGTGATGACCTGAGGCAAAACTATGCTTATGGTGTTAGTAGATAGGTCCAATCTGAACGTATGTCCACTGAAAGTGGCTAGCTGCCTAGGATTAGAGGCTTTAGATTTCATCCCATTAGACTAAGTGGTGAGAGCATATGACAACACTAAGAGGGAAGTCTTGGGAGTAGCAAATCTTGATTTTTCATAATTGCACCAATGACAATGCCAATCTCATTTCAAGTGATTGATGTCCCAACCTATTTCAACCTCCTACTTGGTAGACCGTGGATACACTAAGTGAAAGCAATTCCTTCCTCCTTGCACCAGAAGTTGAAATTTCCCCATGATACAAATATCATAACCATCCAAGCTAATGTACATGGAAGAGTGACATTTTGAGCTCTGTACCAAATTCTAGAAATCAAGCCTGAACCCTCTGCCATTCCTTTGTCTGGCTTTTCATTTAATACTATCCAATTCATTCAAGGAGAAGGTAAAGAGTTCATTCCTTTTGAGTTTGATCCATATAGTAATGTGGCAATAGCTAACATGATGAAGAAAATGGATTATTTTCCAAGTTTGGGGCTTGGAAGAAACTAGTAAAGGATCACCCAATTTCTTGAGTACCCTACTGCCACTCCTCTTTTAGTCTTGGCTATGTGCCCAAACTCGAAGATATTGAAAAATTGAAGGAAAGGTCCAAACTGAAAGTTGAGGCCAAGAGGCAAGGTGAGACTAATGATTGGCCTATGCACCCCTACTTCAAGATTCTTAATTGATATTTTGTGAAAGAGGGAGAAGATTTCCCTTACTGTGGCTTTTTTGAACCTTGGCTCTGTCCTATTTCTAAAAACCTAATCTCTAATTTTGAAATTTTCTTTGATATCAGGCTCAATCTAGAGGAGTATGAGCCTATTTATCAGCTAGAGGAGGATTGGGAAATGAGTATGGAGCCCTTTCTTTTTATGACTATCCACATGATCACTAACCACCAAGAACTTGATCCCACCAAGCTCATTCAACCATCCCAAGCACCACTGAATAATTGGTATTTTGAGAAGAGCAATGGCCTTGTTATGTCCTTATCTTAGTCCTTTGAGTCTGAGTCAAAGTCAAAGTCCTTTAAGTTTGAGTATGAGTCTGTTGAGTCCTTTTAGTCTTTCCTGTTAGATTTTGTAACCCATCTCCCAAGCTCATCCTTTCAAGCTGATGTAACCCATGATGATGGGATCTTTATCTTCAATAAAATGAACAAGTTTTCTATTTACTTTCTTGACTCTCTATGCTCCACTTCGTCTGAGTTATCATTACATGAGAAATCTAAAAAAGAAAATGAAAATAAAAAAGAAATAAAAAATCAAAAAAGCAAAGAACCAATCAACTATGGCATATAGGAGAATCCCAAAATTACATACATTGCATCTACATATTTTGATGCACAAGCATTGGTCGAAAAAGTTCTTGAGTACTTAGATTATTTTCATAGGAGCCAAAGGATATGGTAAGGGTAGACCCCAAGCATAGCAGTTCATAAGATCCCAACTTAAGAACATGTGAATCCTATAAAGCAGAAATTGAGAAGAATAAAGATAGAACGGTGTTTGAAGATTAAAGAGGAAGTAACTAAGTTGCTAGATAATGGGTTTATCAAGCCCATCACTTACCTCTCATGGTTGGCCAATATAGTGCCCATCCCTAAGAAGGATGGAAAGTTTCAAATATGTGTTGATTATAGGAACCTCAACAAGGCATGCCCAAAGGATGATTGCCCTCTGCCTCATATCAATTTGCTCATGGACTGCATGGCTGGTGCATTAGTGGTCTCCTTAATCGATATCTATGTGGGCTACAACCAGATCCAAGTCTATGCCTATAATAAGGAAAAAACATCCTTTGTGATAGAGTGAGGCACCTACTATTATTGAGTAATGCCTTTTGGTTTGAAGAATGCCAGGGCAACTTATTAGAAAATGGCCACTACTATATTCCATGACATGATGCATAAGGATGTCGAAGTATATGTGGATGACATGGTTATAAAGTCCAAATCACCTGAGGGTCATTTTGAAGCTCTGGACCAATTCTTCACTAGGCTCAGACAACATAATCTCAAGTTAAACCTAGCTAAGTGCCTTTTTGGTGCCTCTTCAAGTGTATTTTTGGGGCACTTAGTTAGCCAAAGAGGTATAGAAGTGGATCCAGCTAAGTCAAAGGCAATTATAAAAATGCCACCCTTTAAAACTGAAAAAGAGATTAGAGGTTTCCTAGGTTGCTTATAGTATATCACCCATTTTGTTGTACAACTGGCAGATTCCTATGGGCTAATTTTCAAGCTATTAAGGAAAGGTGCCTCTAAATAGTGGAATGAAGAATGCCAAGAAGTCTTTAATAAAATCAAGCAATACCTCTTGAACCCATCAATACTATAACCTCCAAGGCTAGGTCAGCCATTGTTGCTCTACTTATCAGTAACATCAGAAGCTGTAGGTGCAATGCTTGCCCAAAATACTCCAAACACTATTTTGTCATATTTTTATTATTTTTAATCTAAGATTTTATTGATTTATTTAGTGGTTTATTATTTATTTTATAAGTTTTATTGTGTTTTGATGTGTTAGTGTTTTTAGTCTATTGATGAAAAGGTATAGGAATGGTGCAAATTTGGCAAGAAGCTGAAATCAGGCTATGAGACACAGCCACAGACATGCCCATATTACTGGGTATGTCATTTGAGGTTAGTCTAGTAGGTATGACACAGCCAGGCACACGTCCGCGGCACTAGGCATGTCAATTGGAAATCTGTCCAGTAACTCTACACGGCCAATGACGCCCATGTTGCTAGGCATGTCCAACCTAAAAGAAATTGCTATTTAAACCAGGCGACTAGGGTTTTAAGAAAAGAGAGGAGAGCATGAGATCATAGAGCAGTTTTTAAGGGAAATTCTAAGGACAGCTACAAAAAAAAATCTTCTTTGACGCCAAGCCTTGCAATCGATTATCAAAGACCACTTTTCATCTTTGTGATTTGAAAGAACACTTAGATTAGGATTGGGATTAAATTGTGGGAAATTAACATTGAGGTTTATTTGTTCATCTTTATATTCATTATTATTAATTGAATTGATGAATTCCTTTTATTTCAATTATATTAAGATGAATTATTTAATTTCCATGAGCTAATTTCATCTTGGTCTAAGGTTTGTATGATGTTTATCACAAATATCAATTGATTGAATTATTTTCGAATTGTCTATGTGAATCTTTCTTAATTGAATTGAATGATTGATTATGAACAAGTGCTTGGCTACCATTTGTTTAACCTAGAAATTGAATGATAGATCGAGAGAGGAAGTTTGATTTCTAAATACATTCAAATAGGGTCTTAGGTTGAATTAGAAATATATGCCTAAGATAGAAGTTTAAGTTTTCAAAGAAAAGATTAATAGATTAAGATTTATCAATGCAAAAGCCAATAAGTTTATTTCTATTAATTTGATTGATAAAAACAAGAACTGTAGCATAATCAATTGGGATAATTCTTGAACAAACCATAGTGATAAATGGATTGCAAACACTAGACACCTTCATATCATTGCATCAAAACCCTAAATTCTAAATCAACAATCTGTTTAGTTTTTTTTTCTTTTAGTTTAATTCTTTTACAATTCACAAATCATTGACTTTCTTTGCTTTCATTTAATTTTTGGAAAATTTATGATTAATTACCCAACTAGACACTTCTTTAAGAGATATGACCTTGGGTGCTTCTTATATACTACAATTGCCCCGTATACTTATAGGTAGCTTTTAGACAGTATATTTGTGAGAGAATAAGTTTTTGGTGCCATTGCCGAGGAAGTGTTGGTGTAAAAAAAATTATTTTATTTTATATCTTTGCTGTTTGTTTTCATTTTGCTACTGACCTTTTTCTTATTAGGTTAGACTCTTTTTATGCAAGGGCGACGATCTCTAGAAGGAGAAATCATCCCTTTTATTGATAAAATCCATAGGATAGAGAGAATCGAAAGGGGACTTAACCCAATTGAGGAGGAGACTAATTAAGAAGAAGTTGAATAAGAAGAGTAACTCGATATAATGGCACAAGCTGGTAGACCAATGAAAGAGTACGTGAGACTGATCATGGGCATCGCTACATCACGCATTAGACTTGATACAGCTGCCCAAAACTATGAGCTAAAAAATATTCATTACATCATGCTTCCTTCATTTTATGGAGTACCGAATGAAGATCCCCTTAACTTCATTCGAGACTTTTACTCTACCTTTCAGACCTTTTCTCTACAAGGTATGACTGAAGATCAACTATGGATGAGGTGTTTTCCCTACACTTTGAAGGATGTTGCCAAATCATGGCTGATGAAACTAACCTCGAATTCTTTGACAACTTAGGGGGAGGTGTATAACAAATTCATGGGGAGGTTCTATTCTCACTAGAAGATAGCTGAGTTGAGGACCAAGATTGCTACATTCACACAGATGGATGGAGAACCATTTCATGAGGCTTGGGAGAGGTTCAAGATGCTGCAAATTTAGTGCCCCCACCACCACTATCCATTACAGTTGTTGAACCAATTTTTCTATAATGGGCTCACTCTTTAGAGCCAAAGTATAGTGGATAATGTAGCTAGAGGAGCAATAGGAGAGATTACTACTGAGGAGACTTATAATCTCTTTGAGATGCTTAGAGCGAACTCCCAACAGAAGAGTGTTAGAGGTGGAAGGCCAGGATTGTAAGAAGGAAGCCTTAGGAAAGACATGGACATACAAATAGCTGAACTTATAAGACAAGTCCAGATCTTGAACATAAAAGGAAATACTCCGGCACAACATCAAGAGGTATGTGGTATATGTGATATTTTTGGGCATAGTGCTAACATTTGTCCCTCTAGTATGGATGTTTTTCCAAGTGAACCTAAGCAAGCACAAGCTTTAGATGGCTCTAACCTAGGGTACAGAATGACCCATACTCAAATAATTGTAACCTAGGTTGGAGGAACCATCCAAACTTTTCTTAGGAAAACAACAACCAATAGCAATAACAACAAGCTCCAATTCAGATTTTGCAAATAGGATGTCAGTTCCATGGAGAAACCTCAAACTAAAGTTAGCCTACCAACTCATTAGAGGATAGCTTGAAGGCGTTCATTCAAGTTAGCACTCAAAATCAAGAGTCGAACAACAAGAGGTTTGACTCCTTGGAAGCATCCTTGAAAAAGGTGGAGACCCAAGTTAGACAAGTAGCCAATCAAATGCAAAAACACCAACAAGGGAGACTCCCAAGCTAACCGGAGCAAGCTACGGCCATCATGGTCCTTAGAAGTGGAAAGGTAATAAATAATACTGCTGTTAATAATGTTGTTGATGTAGGTGCTCAACATGGAGACCAAGAAGAGGATGATCAAGGCAAAAGGCCTGCTGTCTTTCCAGCATAAAAAGAAAAATAAAAAGAGAATGAGAAGGAGATCCTCTCCACCAAAGCTGCACAAAGTTGATGATGCTTATCGGTCACTAATTCCTTTTTCGAGCTGATTGAAAAATAACAAGCATGATAAGCAATTTGAGGAGCTTTTCAATATGCTCTCCAAGGTAAGTATAAATCTTCCTTTGCTTGATGTGATTAAGAATATGCCTACCTATGCAAAATTTTTGAAAGAATTAAACTCCAAGAAGAGGAGGTTGGAAGTGGAAGAGAAAGTTGTAGTTTCTGAGGTAACTAGTGTTGTACTTTAGCATAAATTACCTTAGAAAGAAAAGGATCCTGGAAGTTTCATGATCAATATTAATATGGGCAATAGTGAGGAGGCTAAGGGTATGTTGGATTTAGGTGCTAGCGTTAATTTGATGCCGTATGCCTCATTTTTGCAATTGAACTTAGGAAAGATAAAACCCGCCAAAATGTGCTTGCTATTAGTTGATAGGTCATTGAGATTTCCTAGGGGAATAATTGAAGATGTGCTAATTCAAGTAAGGGGGTTGATTGTGCCTATTGACTTTGTGGTATTAGACATGGGTGATGAGTTGTTGAGTGGGACTAAATTGCATATTTTGTTAGGCAAACCCTTTACAGCAATAACTAATACTTTGATCGATGTTAAGAATGGAAAACTTACTATGACTTTTTTTGGGTAAAACCATTGAGTTTTCCGTTTTTAAAAATGTAAATGCTCTAACTAGCTCATTGTATAAAGAATGCTCTTTCATTGATTGTATTGATAATTATATTCGAGAAGTTTTCTTGTAGGAGTCTATAGAGGATAAGTTGGAACCCACTTTGACCCTTGAAAAAGGGGCTCAAATATTTGTTCCATAAATTGTGAGTTACCTTGAGAGCTTGGACAAGGTAAAAGAGGTGGGAGCAAAAGAAGAAAAATTATTAGAGCTCCCCTCAATCCAAAGAGAGAAGAGATAACCTCCACCTTCCCTAGAACTTAAGGAACTTCCAAAGCATTTAAAATACATTTTCTTAAGGGAAGGTGAAACTATACCTATTATTATTAGCTTTGTTGAGTGAAACTGAAGAGGGGAAAGTAGTAAATGAGTTAAAAGATTGAGGAAAGCAATAGGTTGGGGGTTGAGTGACATCAAGGGAATTAGTGCCTCCATATGCATACATAAGATAATTTTAGAAGAGGGATCTAAACCTGTGAGGAATGCTCAAAGGAGATTGAACCCCAACATGAGTGAGATAGTGAAAAAAGAGGTGCTAAAATTGCTTAATAAGGGAGTGATTTATCTTGTGGCGGATAGTGAGTGGGTCAGCCTTGTTCATGCAATTCCTAAGAAATCGAGGATTACAGTGTTGAGGAATGAAAAGAATGAATTAGTCCCAATGAGGACTACCACGGGTTGGCATATGTTCATTGATTATAGAAAATTGAATAACGCCACTAGGAAAGATCACTTTTCCCTACCATTATTAACCAAATGGACAAACTATCTAGTCACATGTATTATTGCTTTCCTAATGGTCTTTCAGGTTATTATCAAGTAGTGATAGCACTAGAGGATTAGCCCAAAACTACCTTCACCTATCCTTTTGGGACATTTGCTTTCCGAAGAATGCCTTTTGAGTTGTGCAACGCACCTGCAACATTTCAAAGGTGCATGATGTCAGCGTTTTTCGACATGATAGATGACTACATTGAGGTACTTATGGATGAATTCTCTGTGTTTGGTAAATCTTTTGATGATTGCCTCAATAAACTGATATTTGTGCTTCAAAGATGCATTGAGTGCATGATAGCAGTATGTGCCCTAGAAGCCATATAATAGTTATGCAATAGTAGATATTAATTCCCAATGGCATGATAATATATTTATAATGTGAAAAGGGTTTCATATTATTGAATATAGTCCTTAAGTATTTGTAAGAGGATCTATTTTCAAGTGTTGAGAATATGGGAGATAGATCGCTCTTGTACAAATATTTTAGATATGTTCATGGTCATAGGATTAATGACTGGGCATCATTAATTTTGAAAGAACATCACCTCTGTTTGTTTTCTATAATCAATATGTGATACAGACGATTATAGATGCAGTAAGTCTCTGCTGCTTGACATGTGATGTCGATGCAAACACGTGGATATTCATGGGATGAATAGTCAAACTGTGACATTAGATGATAATAATATGAGATTTTACTACTTGTCAATTATTTATCAAGTAGGTCATAATAGTGTATATAATCCTTTGACTTGAGAGATACTATATCTCATACATACGTGGTTAGGATTTATTACTGCTTACATAGATGTACTATTCATGTGTGGCTATATGGCATGTAATAGTTCTAATTTGTTATGTATGGAGGTAAGTGATCTCCAAGATAGAATTCATTACCTTGAGTAAATGAGGTTAAAATCCTATGCTATCTGGTTATTCTTGATACTTAAATTTCTTAGAACAGTAAGATTCACTATAAAGAGTTTATAGTAAGAATCTAATTTCATCAAGAATTAGAACCGAGATAAGGACACAGAATTGATGCACATTAGGGTTTGACATAAACCATTACCCTAGCCGAAATTGGGATCTTTAATAAAGGGATTTTAGTGCATGATGATTTATGATTGATGGTCCATGTGATGTTTAAAGTTATCAACTATAAACATTCATTTCTAATTAGGTAGTTGTGACATGGAATGCTAGCTATCCCTCATGACTTGTGGGACTAAGTGTGAAGTGGGGATTTCACATTAATAGAGAAAAATATTTTCTCATTCCCATTGCTAATTAGACATGAACCTAGAAAGTCACACACCCAATAGCGATCACCTTCCAAGTATAAAACGTTTACTATAATAATTAATTAAAGTGTTTAATTAATTGATTAGTGGTAAAATGATTAAACATATAATTAAATTTATAAGGACCCTAGCATGTCCCGATGTTTAATCTATGAAGGTTTCTATTCAATTAAATCTTAATTTGGACTAAATCAAAGACTTAATTTTAAGTTTAGTAAAATCCCTTAACACATGAGATGTGGCCTAAGCCCATATGTGATATGGTTAAGAGGCAATTTAGGGGTTAGAGAAAATTCACTGTTCATAAGCCCATATGATGGGTTTAAGGGTTAGAGAATTTTCTACTAAAGTTACAATTATAATTACATCTTTTGGCTAATTGACATGTCCATTTTACCCCTAAAGGATATAATAGTCATTTCACCATTTGAAGAAGAAAAGTCAACTTTGCCCCTTCACCAAATGGTGAGCTAGAAGAATGTAAAAGGATATTTAAGTCTTTATGAAGACTTAAGTGTTAAGTCTTGGAAAGATATAAAAGCCTTAGCTTTTATGTTGCAAAAAAAAGAGAACATCATTTTTTCATATTTGGAGCATCTTGAGAGAGATTTGAGAGAGAGAAAGAAAAGGAAGAAAATGTTTCTTCATTTTTCTTTTGATCTTCAATTCTGTTCTTTGTTCTTTGTGAAAGAACAAATACTTGCAAATTGAAAAAGTGTTTAGTCCAAAACAAACCAAAGAGAAACCTTAAACTTGCTAAAGATTTTTAAGGGAAATCTTAAATCAAATTAGGCAACCAAGAGAGGATTCAAGAACACTAAAGAAATCAAGAGGAAACTTAGAGGTGAGCTAGGTGTGGATGATTTAGAGGCTTCACACTTAGTAAGCTCTTTGATAAAGAATGAAGGAACATACAAAAGGTAATATGATTATTCTTCCTTCTTCTTTCAATGCATATGTGTTTTACACACAAATTAATTGATTGCTTGAATGAATTTTGGACCAAAATTGGGTAAAGTGAAATTTTAAAATGTTCAAAATTTCACCTCAGCACCTTCCTTCCGTTGTTTTTGGATCCACCGTTCCTTCAATTGGTATTAGAGCCAGTTAATTTATGTGTAAAACCTTTTTATATGTTGTTTTGGAGGTTTTTGATTTGGTTGAAAATGAGTTGGTGCACAAATTTTGTGTTGTTGGACACAGAATTCACACCTGCGAATTAGAAATCACAACTGCAATTGGCATATCGCGACCGTGAAAATGGTGTCATGCCTCTGAATGAATGGATCAAAACAAATGTTGTTTAGGTTAGTTTACTGAATTGCGACCGTGAATAGTATTTTGCACCTACTAAATTTGAGTCACAACAGCTATCGCAGTCGCAAAGGTGGTCGCAATTTGCTCTGTGTCTCCACCCAACTTTATTTTTTTCCAAAATTGTTTTGGACTAATTTTTCAATCAAATAAATTTCTATGACTTAAAATATGTTTTTAAGCTATAGAAACCTTGAATATATGATATTCATAATGGATATTTTGGAAATGTTCCAATGATAAACAACATATCTATAAATGCAATTGTTGTATGTATATGTTTTGTTGTTGTTTGAGAGGCATGAATGGTTGATCATGGATTAAGAAACCATAATGTATGATTTCTAATATGGACATGTAATAATTAATTTTATTATTTGATGGGATGTAATTAAATGTTAATTACTCATTTAGGTTATAAATCAATTCCATTGCACCTATAAGCTCTCTTGATTTTGTAATCTCACTTTGGAATGCTAAGGTTACTAATCTATATATGGAGATATGGAGATGCAATAACAAGAAGAGGTTCAACCTATGAAGATGCCTAGTGAGAGCATGAAGATACAAAAGTTGTAATTTCATGCTTGTAATTTGTATAAGCTAAATCTCATTTCCATTCCTTGTGGCTAGGAAGTAGATCCATAGAATCCATGATCATACCTATGTGTATATTGCCCGTTTTATGATATATATATGTGATATATTTGAATGCATATGATGCATGTTTAAAATGGATAATGTGCAAAGTAAGACTTATAATTAAAGCCCAAAAATCTTCCAAAAAAAATATCAAGTTGTACCTCTCCATTGGAACAATAGTTCAAGAGAAATTCAAGCGCTTATGTCATTGGTTATGGTTACATAGGGATGACATATTTGGTTTGAATGTCTTCTTGAAGTTATTGTAAAGTATGTGATGTTACGAGTATATGATACATTGTATGTCAATAACGACAATGAGTATTTAAGACATATAATGTTCAAATCATTTTACTTGTTGATCCAATGGGTTTGACTTGACTAGTGTAAAAGGCTAATAACAACAATGTGTATATGAGGTTGGAAACACTAGGAACCAGATTGATTGAACCTTATAAAGAGTTATGATGAACAAGTGTTGTTTACTTTTTAAATATCAAAATTCCAATAACGACAATGTGTATTTGAGGAATATGTGATAATCTAATAAGAATTCAATCACCTACTAGAAATCCACCCAATAGGATTTTCATTTCCTATTTGGAAGTATAGGATTCACCAAATTAGTAGGATTACCATTTTGATTGAAGACCAAATCATTATGGTAGCTACTCAATTACATAAGTTATTAATCTTGTTATTTTCTATTTTTTTTGATAATATGAAACTGACAAACCCACCTATGAATATATTTGATTCTTTTAGGCTCACAGGGCCTAAATCTATGGTCCTTGCATTTTAGTACATAGTGTATGTATTCAATTTGATTTGTTCTTGGTCTTTTAAAGAAAAGACTACTCTAAAGGAACATATCACTCTAAGTGCAATAGAAACAAAATATTGGATGAGGCTAATGCTATATGGTTGTTTTATAAGTCAAGGGTTGCAAAACAACGTATGAGCATAACAAGACTCCAAGTAATTATGCATCATTTGCAAGAGTCGTATGATGAGCACAAATACACTGATTAATATGAGATATTAAGGTAGTTATTTTGTTTGAATATGAAGAAAATTATAAAGAAAGAAAAAGGAAAGGAAAAGAAAGAAAAAGGAAAGGAAAAGAAATTATAAAGGAAGAAAAGAAGAAAGTGTTTCTTCATAATCTTCATAACTTTATTTTTCTTTGCCTTCTCCATATTTTTTCATTCTTGTTCTTATTCTTACTATTCAACTAGAGTAAGAAATTAGAGAAAAGAAATCAAAGAGAAAAATGTTTCATCTTTAATTTCTTGTTCTTTTATTTTTCTATCTAGTATTCTTTATGAAAGAATTTGAATTGTGGGAAACCTCTTTTATTTCTTATTAATTTTAATTAAACTAAATTTGGAATTATTTTCATATGATGATTACATTCATCAAACAACTAGAGAGTCTAAATGTTTTGATGAATAATAATTTTCAAATAGTTTAATTCTTCAAATTCAATCCAAATTTCCATTAGATGGAAAATGTGCTTTAAGGTAATAGAAAAAGTTTCTATTATAAATCCTAAAAGGGAAATTGCAAGGGACAAGTCTATAGATAATGCTATAGTTGACAAAAGAGAATGTTTCTATTGTCAATGTTATGAATATTGGAAAAGTAATTATTCTAAGTATTGTGAATACTAGAAAGGACAAAGAGAAGGATAAACCTTGTGAAGGAAAATCTAAGGATAAAGAGAAGGATAAACCTTGTGAAGGAAAATCTATCTCTTGTTACTATATTCTAATGATTCATATAGTTCATCTGTTACTAGGATTCGTGATATAGGTACTTTTATGCCATATGCATAATCAGAGTAAGCAACGGAAGCACAGAGTTAGATGAAGTGATTTTGAAAAATACAAGGGGCAAAGTGTTTATTTCCAAAGAGCTTTTAGAATACTTCATGAGGATTTTAGAAATCGTATTTTGTATGTCTTGTATGTACTTGATGATAATTTGAGGAAATCATGTATGTATTTCATACTTAAGCTATAGTATTCTGTAACTTTAAGGAATTGTGAATTCCATTACTAGAAAAATGTTTGCATGGTTTATTATAGTGGTAAACTAAAGAGTATGAATTATATGGTTGATGTATTATTATTAAGTTAATAATAACAAAACAACTCCAAGTGCTTTTATGATAATGCCATAAAGAACTCCAATCTAAAACCACTATGATTTCTTAAATTAGTTTGTTTAACTGATAAGACAACTTAGTTGGATAACATTTGTCCTACCCATCAAGGTGTGAACTTGTTTCAACTTAGAAGTCTAGTATCTAATGCAAAACAGCTAAATCACCTTTTGTTGGACAAAAGGATAGAAATCCAAGAAGTTTTAGAATTTATGCATATAGATGCATCAATACCATTTGTGAAATAGTTAGTGGGAGTTTTTCCTAATTCATTCTATTTACCTATATACACAATATTGACTCATTCAGAAAAAGATAAATAAAATGAATTGTTCATTTGAATTTTTGAAATGTTTAAGAAATTTAAAATGAAAAGGAAAATAAATATTAAGGATATTTCATACAAAAGGGAAAGAGTATCATAACCCTTTGATTTGATCGAAATGGGGAGAACTTAATTACCAATTTTTGAGGAATTTCCTAAATATAAAATTGGCATATAATCATAATTCTTTTTGGGAAAACCATACGTGATGGTATACTCAAAAGAATAAATTACAACGTATATGATATGTTATAATAGATGATGAACTATAAAATTTTTTGTTTATTTCCTTATGGAAATTTACAATTCATAGCTGTATATTCATAAATAGATTTTTCTCCAAAGTCTATCTAATCCTAATTCATATATGATATGATATGGATAGATATCAAAATTCTTACTCATAATTTGATTTGAGATATCTAGCTTATTTGGTAAGCTAAAGTTAGACAATTGGAAAATAATTCTAATTAAGATAAGGTTTGTTGGATATCCTAAAGGTGGTTTAGGATAGTATTTCTATCTTTTGCATAACAAAGAGTTGTTAGCAAAAATGTTATTTCTTGATAAAATTTTTATTCAAGAAAGTAACATATTGATAAAGATAGAATGATTGGATGAATGTCATCAAATAATATCCAATAAAATGATCAAAGTAGATTTGATCAACCCTATGAAAGGTCTAAAACTAACTAAATGTTCTATCCTTATAAGCTACAAAAAGGTTTAGTAGAATATCTAATTTTTCTATAAGATATCATTTCTTTATATGAATACACAATAATTATATATTCATGATGAAGTGAATCATAAGATAGTAAAATATCTAATCTTAAGAAAAATATAATTTACTTTATATGAATGCACAAAAGTTGTACATTCATGATGAAGCAAATTATGAGATGATTCTATTATAGCTATATGTGATATAGCAATGCATAATGATTATGTTTGACATATAGATGTTAATACTAGTCTTCTTTCTCTAGAAAAGAAAACATAATCATGGAATAAATCTAAAGGCTTAGACTCTTAAGAAAATTCCAAAGTATGCAAAACCTTAATGAGTTGTATCATAGCAAGATGAATCCTTAATATACAAAAGGATAGTGGGAGTATCCTCACTTTCAAGTTTTGTACATGGATAACACATTTTATTTGCATTTGTAGAATGGTTTTACCATTACTTTCTTCATTTACACTTGAGATAAATATTTACATTCTTGTTAATTCATATCTATAGAGATAGATTGAAGAGAATGTTAAATATGTCTAAGTCAATATTTGGACAAGATGTTGAAAAGTTCAAAATGCTAATTCTAAAAGTTTTATTTTTTATAATTTTGATATCCACTTTTTGAGGATTGATTCCCTAGATACCTAAAGAAAGTATGGCATGGATTCCTTATAGTATGATTATAGGAAATCTAAATTATACAAGAGTTGTATAATGAGCCGGACATCGAGAATGTTGTTAGTATGACTAACAAATTCTAATCTTATCTAGGATTAAATTGTTGGAAATATAATCAAAATTATTTTAAAGTACTTGAGAAGTATTTAAGATTTAATTTTGACAAATGAAGAATGTTACTACACAAATGATAGAAAGTCTATCATTGGGATTGTTGTTTTCTATGATGAAGAAATAATTTGCTAGAAAAGTTCTAAGGAAATTGTTATTACAAACTTCATTATGGAAGCCAAATTTTGCCACATAGGATATTGCAAAATAAGAAATTATTTTGGATACAACAGTTATGAACTGTTTAAGAGTTTCTCTAGTATATCATGAGTATCTCTTTGTTGTGATAATAATGAAGCCTTAGCTTATGGCAAGAGAACTTGAGTCTCACACCGAAATCCAAAATATTTCAAAAGGCATTAAGATATTATCAAATCAATTGTTGGAATAAGGCATTCTAGCCTTGCAAAAATAGCATTAACCATTAACTTGGTTAATCTATTGACTAAAGTCAAAAGTTAGTGATAGTTAAACTTCATCTTAAGAAGATAAGTTTTTGATATTAAGCAGAATGGCTCTGGTGCAAGTGGGAGATTGATAGCAGTATGTGCCATAGGAGCCATATAATAGTTATGTAATAGTAAATATTAATTTCCAATGGCACGATAATATATTTATAATATGAAAATGGTATCATATTATTGAATATAGTCCTTAAGTATTTGTAAGAGGATCTATTCTCAAGTGTTGAGAATATGGGAGACAGATCGCTCTTGTATAAATATTTTAAATATGTTCATGGTCATAGGATTAATGACTGGGCAACATTAATTACGAAAAACCATCACCTTTGTTTGTTTTCTATAATCAGTATCTGATACAGATGATTATAGAGGCAGTGAGTCTCATGCTACTTGACATTCATGTTGATACAAACACGTGGATATTCATGGGATGAATAGTCAAACTGTGACGTTAGATGATAATAATATGGGGTTTTACTACTTGTCAATTATTTATCATCTAGGTCATAATAAGAAGACAATTGAAAAAGTGCTACAAAGTGGTTTGTACTGGCCTACTCTTTTCAAAGATGCACATTCTTATTGTAAGCAATGTGATAGATGCCAAAGAGTAGGAAATGTCAGTAGAGGAAATAAAATGCCCCTTACAAATTATGTTGTTGTTGAAATCTTTGATGTGTGGGGTGTTGACTTTATAGGACCATTTCCTATCTCTTTTGGCTTTCAATACATTTTGGTACTATTGATTATTTTTCCAAATGGGTGGAAGCAATTCCTACCCATATTAACAATGCTAACACTGTGGTTAAATTTGTGAAAAAGTTTATTCTCAACAGGTTTGGCATGCCAAAAGTGATTAGTAGCAATAAAGGGAGCCACTTTTGCAATAATTTATTTGAAAAGCTAATGCAAAAGTCTGAAGTGAAACATAAAGTGGCAACCCATTATCATCCATAAACTTCAGGCCAAGTTGAGATTTCAAATAAGCAGATCAAAGGCATCTTGGAGAAAATGATGAACATATGAAGGAAGGATTGGTCTATTTGACTTTTCAATGCTTTGTAGGATTATAGGACAACTTATAAGACTCCTTTGGGAATGAGTCCTTATTGGATAGTTTATGGCAAGGCTTGCCATTTACTAATGAAATTAGAGCACAAGGCATATTGGGCAATCAAAGCTTTGAACTATGACATGGTGAAGGCAAAAGGGGAACAATTATTACAAATGTCAGAATTGGATGAACTCTAAAATGAAGGATATGAGAGTTCTTGCATCTACAAGGAATGGACTAAACTCATTCATGACAAACTCCTTGTATGGAAGACCTTTGAACCTGGGATGAAAGTATTACTTTTCAATTGTCGATTGCATCTATTTCTAGGTAAACTCAAATCTTGTTGGACTGGTCTGTTCACCATTTATGTGGCGTATCCCTCTGGAGTAATTGAATTGCTTAACTCTCACACAAATGAAACTTATAAAGTTAATGAATAGAGAGTTAAACCATATTTTGAGGGAATTAAAGATTTGAGGAGACTCAAAGCATTTTGCTCAGGGATCCTTAAAATCTTTTGACATGTCTAACTAAAATGATGTTAAAGAAGTGCTCAATGGGAGGCAACCTATTGTTTTATTTTTAGTTTAATTCATTTTTAAATTTGTTTTCTTCTCTCTCCTATATCACATTGAGGATAATGTGTTGTTTTAAGTGTGGGGTAGGAGAAGCTTTTTGTTTTTGTTTACATGCCCCTAGTTTTTGTTGAGTCTTGAAATTTAAGTGAATTAGGTTGTGATTATGGTATGAATTTGAAATTTACCCTCTTTATGATAAAAATTGGTCTCATTTTTTGCATGACAATAACTTGTTAAAGTGTGGTTTGTTTGAATTACTCTTTTGTTAAGGATTGAATGTGGTAGTCATGTTAGGCAATTGAATTAATAGATTCGAGCATGTCTAAAATTTGAAACTTTAGTTACCTTTTTTAGCATATTGTATTCCACTATTAGTTTGGTTGTAGTTTGGTTGAAATGCATACTATTTTAGGTAGCTTGACTATTTTTCTTTAATAAAACAAGAAAAATGAAAAATGATTATGCTAAGGAGCTTTGAAAATTAAATCTTGTTTTGTTGTTCTTTTTTCTTTTTAAACAAAAAGAGTTAAGATTATAAATAGTGTTAGTAGCCATTTGAGCTTGTGATCCTAGTTGAGTAAATGGGTGCCAGCATCACCAATGTTTGCATTCATGTCAAAATGCTAGGATGACAATTCATATAAGTCGGGCTCCTTAAGTAATTCAAAAGAAGAATAAGAAATTGAAATGCATGATCATAAGAAAATAAATGAAAAGTCAAGTGAATGGTCAGGTACCTAAGAGAAAAATCTAAATAAATCTTTTTTGCTTTAACTTTAGTATTTTATGGAATTATTTGCTCAAACTTATAACTTTAGAATTTAGGTTTCAGGTTTGTGAGGGTTATTTTATGAGGTTTCTTAATTTGACTATTACATTTATAAATTAGCATCTGATTAAGGATTTTAAGCTATACTGATAATAAGTTGTTGTCATATGTTTAATTTTCTTTGACTAAATAGGAGAGGGTTTTACTTTATGTTGTTGTTATGATTTGGTTTGCTCGAGGAAAAGCAAAATTCTAAGTATGGGGCAGTTGTTTTGTCGTATTTTTATTATTTTGAATCTAAGATTTTGTTGATTTATTTAGTGCTTTATTATTTATTTTATAAGTTTTAGTGTGTTTTGATGTGTTTTTTAGTGTTTTCAGTGATGAAAAGGTACAGGAATGGTGCAAATTTGGCAAGAAGCTCAAGTCAGGCTTTGAGACATAGCCACATACACACCCGTGTTGCTGGGTGTGTCATTTGAAGTTAGTCCAGTGGGTATGACACGGCCAGGCACACGCCCGTGAATCTGGACCTGTCAATTGGAAATTTGCCCAGTAACTCTACATGCCAGTGACACGCTGGTGTTGCTGGGTGTTTCAACCTAAAAAAAATTGCTATTTAAACCAATGGCTAGGGTTTTATGAAAAGAGAAGAGAGAATGAGATCATAGAGCAGTTTTTAAGGGAAATTCTAAAGATAGCTGCAGAAAAAAAAAATCTTCTTTGATGCCAAGCCTTGCAATCGATTATCGAAGACCACTTTTCATCTTTGTGATTTGAAAGAACATTTAGATTAGGATTGGGATTAAATTATGGGAAATTAATATTGAGGTTTATTTCTTCATCTTTATATTCATTATTATTAATTGAATTGATGAATTCCTTTGATTTCAATAAAATTAAGATGAATTATTTAATTTCCATGAGCTAATTTCATCTTGGTCTAAGGTTTGTATGATGTTGTGAGGCCTCGCACGAGCACCGGTTTGATCTGCTAGGGGGGAATCAAAATGCTCTTTAGGAGGAACTCCACGATAGGAATTCGCTATGAGTTTAGAAAATTGGGTTTTGCAATTTGTTATTTGTAAAAGGGAGTCGCCATTTTAATTTACTTATTTTAATTAGGAAAGTTAAAAGAAAACCCAAATCAATTGACTCCAAAATATTTAATTTGTCCCAATGGAAAAGCACTAATCCACAAGTGACCAAACAGGGCTCGGGGATTAGGTTTTGATATTTAAATGTTTAGCTAAAAGTTGCGAAATAACTCTTAAAAAGGGTAATTTTAGTGTATGCATGAACAGGAGTAAAAATGATGAATGAAACAGTTATAGATGGTAAAATGAAATGACAATTATAAATAAATAAGCAAAAATAAATCTTAATTATTACAAAACTGAAATGAATGAAATAAAGAGGATCTTTTCTCTAGCCCTTATGGGTACTAGGTAAAGCATACATTCCCCAACTAAATTAAAGAAATAAACATATAGAATCCAGCATACACAAATAAATAACAAAGTAAAATGAAACTTAAATTGTAAATATGAAAGGGAAAATGTTATTGAAAAGGATTTTGGAGTTGATACCTTATAGAATGGCATGCCTGTGTATCCCATCGAATAGGAATCAAACCCCACACAGTTCTTCCTCCTTGCAAATGAGGGGCTCTGGAAAAAATGTTAGTTTGGTTTATTAATTTAATTCTAACCTTTAAGTTAATAAATTTTAGATCTTTTTTGTTTTAGACCTAAAGAAAGATAAAATAGAGAGAATTCTATATCTGAATTTAGAATTTTAGAAATGGAAAGAAGAAAAGGAATTTACCTTTATTTTTCTTGACTTTGGGATGAATGGGGCAAGCTTTACACCAAATATAAGCTCCACCTTGGATTAGGAATCTTGAAGTTGAACCTTACACAAAAAAAAGGTTATAAAAATAAAAAAATAATTGCAAATTAAAAGAGATTGGAGTGATAGATTTTAGTATTAATTTTTAACATTAATTTAGCATAATTTTAACATAGAAAGAAGAGCATATAGGTGAGTTTTCACCTTAAAAATCATCCCCAAATCCGTCCAAGAGAGCTTCATGGAAGCTATATTTATAGAACACAGGTGAAAGGGCATCTAGCGGTGGCACACCAGCTGGTCGGGCTGCACTAGTTGCACTCCAGCCGCCAGCGTGCCGCATGACCTAATGGCGCGCCACTGGAGCTGGTCTGACCCAATTTCACACTATTTTGGCTAGTTTTGGTTAGTTTCTAATTTTATTTGAGCCCAGTTTGATTCTATAGGACTGCTATACTAGCTTTGCATAGCACACTAATCTTAGCAAGTGTCAAGCTATGGCCGAATCCTAAGAGTGCAATTTTGAGGGTCCACAAATGTTTATCACAAATATCAATTGATTAAATTATTTTTGAAATATCTATGCAAATCTTTCTTAATTGAATTGAATGATTGATTATGAACAAATGTTTAGCTACCATTTGTTTAAACTTGAAATTGAATGATAGATTGAGAGAGGAAGTTTCATTTCTGAATCCATTCAAATAAGGTCTTAGGTTGAATTAGAAATATATAGCTAAGATGGAAGTTTGAGTTTTCAAAGAAAAGACGAATAGATTAAGATTTATCAATATGAAAGCCAATAAGTTTATTTCTATTAATTTGATTGATAAGAACAAGAACTATAGCATAATCAATTGGGATAATTCTTGAACAAACCATAGTGATAAATGGATTGCAAACCCTAGACACCTTCATATCATTGAATCAAAACCCTAAATTCTAAATCAACAATCTGTTTAGTTTTTTTTTTCCTTTTAGATTAATTCTTTTACAATTCATAAATCATCCACTTTCTTTGCTTTCATTTAGTTTTCATAAAATTTATGATTAATTACCCAACTAGACACTTCCTTAAGAGATACGGCCTTGGGTGCTTCCTATATACTACGATTGCCCTGTATACTTGTAGGTAGCTTTTGGACAGTATACTTGTAAGCGAACAGACTCACACAAAGAGATACCATTTACTATTTAGGCAAACGTATGCTAGCTCATGAGCTTAGGTACAACCAGAATGAGCAATTATGCCTAGCCTTGGTCTGAGCATGCCATAAGCTCCAACACTACCTATGCTTATATACAACCCATGTGCTAGTTGATAGGAGCCCCTTCAAAATTCCTTATGGAGAGGCCAGTTCTTGATAGCAAAATGGCATGATGGATGGCAGTTCTCATAGCATTTGACCTATAGTACATTCCAAAAAAGGCAGTTAAACAAAGCATAATTGCTTACCAACTCGCTGCTGCCCCTATGGAAGGTGAAGTATTTGAGCCTGAGTTGTCAAATGATGACATCTTAATCATAGACCCTGAAGTATGGAAGTTATTCTTCGATGGTGTCTTAAATAGTAAAAGCTACAAAGCTGGCATAGTTTTGGCCACCCTTAAAGAAGATCATCTGCCTATGATCATATTGAACCTCATGCATTAATTTAATAAAACCTTTTCTTTTGTGAAGGAAAAACCTTAAGTTGCAAAAGTTAAAAATATACTTTAATACAATTCATAAGAAAATAATAATAAGACTCCAAGTAAATTCTCCAACATAATATTCTAAAATAAAATTTCCGTAATAACTCTTGGAGCATCTAAGGACTCATCATAGTATGGTATTATTATAACTTCGACAAGGAATTCCCCAAGTGAAGTAGAATGCTTGAGCCATCACCTTGCCTCCTCATATTGCTCACTTGGAACCACACAAGGGAAAAAGGGTGAGATAGATGATCTCAATGAGTAAACAATATAGCACATACAATAACATATATCCCTTTAAAAAGGAAACCCATAGCTTATAACACATAGTTTATGATTTACAATTCATGAATCAAAGTTTGCAATTTAGCAAGGTTTTCATTTTAGTAAGTGTATAGAAATCACACTTATAACACTTATCACTTATAAAGAATAAATTACTATGTTAGCTCATTCACTCTAAGGAAAGGTGGCCTCATACCAATTTCCAACTCCCAACCCATAACTTATAAATTCATGAAACTGATCAGGCTCCACGGCTAGAACCACCCCTTCTAGCTAAGGTGGATACACTACCCTTATCCATCGAGTTAAGACCATGTGCATAGATTTTGATGATTACCCGCATTGGCACGAGGATTTCTGCATAAAATGTTAGAGATACCATAGCTAGAGCTAATGGTAACCATATATGTTAATAGCACTTTAGGCAATAATAACATGTATTACAATAGCAATAGTAGTTTAACTTTTTGAAAAGAAAATATAATAATAGTGTAGTTCCATAAGGAAAGTAGGTAAGGCAACAATTACAAAGGGTCTTTCATATCATTGAATAAACATTAATGGCTTTGGACCAATTGTCCGTTAGCAATCCAAGCTTAACAAAGAAATCATATAATTATAATTAGAAGTAGAAAAGGACCTAGGTTTCAAGAGTCTCAAAGATTCCCATAACAAAATCACTTGCACTTATAACATGAATATAATGTTTACTCGCTTTGTGGTTCCTTTACTCCTAGTACTCGTAGCCCTTGAACCTCTAAAACTCCTCAAGCTCTAACATAATATTTAATTTAATACTTAGTATTTATTTAATCATCATGTTATCCTATCCCATAACTACCTTATGCACATATAACATTTAATACACATAGAGTTGCATATAGAAATGCACTCATCACTTGCACATAACATATTAGCTTGTAAAGTCTTGCACACTTAGCCTTTATAGGCCCATATGAGAACACATTATAATTCATACTAAGACTTTTCTAAAGTCAAGCATAATATAATAATCTTAATACCAATTCACTTTAACATTCAACTTAGTACACTTAACACTCCCACACATGTCAACTTATAAGTAACCTTTCAAGTATCATGCTTATCTCTTATGACCAATTCATTCAATCAATCTCTTTATCAATTCAAGATCATCAATTCATTATTAATCCATCATAAAAATCTATTTCCATATTACTTAATCACATTCACACATTGATCACAACATAGGGTTAAGATACCTTAAGTATACCTCAGGTGTCTCTAGACTTTTCTAGAGTCATTCCTTCAATCAACATGCAATTTAACCATTTATCATTCATACATTCATGCCAGTAATTATTAAAACACATAACATAAAAATTATAGACATTGGGATAAAAATCCCAACAATGGTCGAATACCCTTATTCAAGGAAAACCCAGATTCTCTTACTTTTCACACTTTTTGTTTTTACAATAACATGAAAAAACATGGTTTAAACTAAGATTTTTTATGCAATCAAAACAAAAATCATTTTAGAACATGAATCCCTATGAAATGGAAGCCATAGATGTCCACATGCATGAAAATTCCAACTTTAGATTTTAGGATGAAAAATCATGAGTTTTCTTATTTCTAGTACTTTCCAATCATTACAGTAATATGTAAACACGTGATTTAAACTATTATTTTTCATTCAATCATAACAATAATCAATTTAGAATTCCATCATACACAAATTGGCAGCCATACCAATATTAAATCAAGGAATTTTCCAACTTTTAAGTTCTAGGACAAAATCCATGAATTTCCTTGTTTTTCCAAAATTTTTCAGTCATTACAGTATTATGTAGAAATATGATTTAATTCAATATTTTTCTTCTAAACAAGTAAAAAATTTATTTAGAACACAAACATGTAAAAATCTTCCCCCCCCCCCCCCCCCCCCCCAAATGAATTTATGCATGATAATTTTAAATTTTGAGTTGTAGGATTCACCTTTTGAAGGATTCGCGTAGAGAGGTTAGCATTTTTGACAAAGAAATTAATTTCTCTTTCAAAAATTTACCTAAACTGAATTAAATCAGTATATATCATTAAATGCTCAGTTCAAAGTAATTTTCTTATGATTAGTTTCATAGAATCAAATAATAAATTGAAAAGATACTTATAAATATAGTAAAAAAATCGCAAGGTTTGAAGGTATTTTGTGAATTTCGGTAGAGAGAATAATTTTTTTTGCCAAAATAATGGAATAATAGAATGGTAGTTGCTGAAGCAAGGGCTGGCCAAATTTCATCTTATATATTTAGGGTTTTGGACAATTTCCAAGATTGCCTTTAATGTGCTTGGTTAGGAGTGTTTCAGTGTAGTGGATTTTTGGGTATTTGGGATTTTTATTTAATTTTAGGGTTGATTATAGGTAATTAAAAATAAAATATTTTTTTTATTATTCTCACTAAAAATTCCCCCAAAATATTTATTTAAAATTATTTTAAAAATACTCATAAAATTATTTTATGCTTAAAAATCGCATTTTTACATGAAAATTCATTTTATGTAAAATAAATTATTTCAAACTAATGCACTTCATACAAATCATTTATTCAAAATAATAATTCATATTTGGCATATTAAAATTAATTTAACATGCCACATACCCATAGGTCACACCATACATGAATTTTCCTATAAACACATATTTTGTCACAACAACTCTAAATTCAAACGATTTGTCACAAAAACTCCTACAGTAGATGTGGATTATTACACCCCCCCCCCCCCCCCTCTAAAAGAAATTCATCCTTGAATTTAAATACTTACTCAAGCATTCTCGAAAAGCTGAGGATGCTTCTGCTGTATCTCCTCCTCAGCTTCCCAATTGGACTCATCTATCCTATGATTTCACCATTGGACCTTAATCATGGGTATCTCCTTGTTTCTTAACTTCTTTACTTGTTGATCCATTATGGCTATTGGTAACTCCTCATAAGATAGCTGCTCATCTATTGAGATGGATCTGATATATACTTTCTTAACATCGAGATGTGAAACACCAGATGTACATAAGCTATAATTGGGGGTAAGGCAAGTCTATAAGATATCCCTAACCTTATCCAAGATTTCGAAAGGACCAATGAAGTAAGGCGATAGCTTCCCTTTCTTTCCAAATCTCATGACACCTTTCATTGGGGAAACTTTCAAGAAAACATGATCTCCCACAGCAAAATGAACTTCCTTTCTCTTAGGGTCTACATAGCTCTTTTGTCGACTGAAGGCCATCCTCAGTTGATCTTGAATCAAAGGTACCTTTTCGGTAGTCTCCTTAAGCAATTATGGCATCTCCACAAACTTGTCTCCATGCTCAATCTAACAAACTAGAAAATGACATTTCCTCCCATACAATGCTTCGTATGGTGCTATGCCGATAGACGAATGATAGCTGTTATTGTAGGCAAACTCGATCAGGGGTAAGTACTTATCCTAGGTACCACCAAAGTCCAGCACACACATTCTTAACCTGTCCTTGAGTGTTTGAATTATCCTTTTAGACTGTCCATTCATTTGAGGGTGAAATGAGGTACTAAAATCCAATTGTGTTCCAAATGCTTCTTATAGCTTTTGCCAGAACCTTGAGGTGAATTGAGTGCCTTGATCCAAAATGATAGAAATTGGCACTTCATGCCATTTCATGATCTTGTCCATATACAACTGTGCATACTGGGCTGCAAAGTATATGGTCTTAACTCCCAAAAAATGAGCTGACTTTATTAGTCAGTCCACTATGACCCATATAGAGTCATATCCTTTGGAGGTTCTAGGTAAACCAACTACGAAGTCCATAGTGATGCACTCCCACTTCCATTCAAGTAGTTCAATTTCTTATAGTAATTTAGAGGGTCATTGATGTTCATACTTGACTTGCTGGCAGGTTAGGTAGGATGCTACAAACTTAGCCACATCCTTCTTTAGTCCAGGCCACTAATAGTTAGCTTTCACATCATGGTACATCTTGGTAGTTCCAAGATGAGCACAGTAAAGTGTCTGATGTGCCTCCTTCAATATCCTTCCCTTAATCCCTCTACATCAGGCATGCATACTCTATTTCCACACTTTAAAATCCCATTGACTACCTCAAAATCTAGGTTCTTCCCTTTCTCAGTCTCATCCTTTAACTTAACCAAGTGTGGGTCCTTATCTTGTGAAGCCTTTATCTCTTCCATTAGCTTAAACATCACTTGAAAGTAAGCCACTAAAACTCTCGATTCTCTAATCTCCAATCTCAAATCTTGGTTAAACAATCCCTTTAGTTCCTTCACAATCGACCTCTTTCGCACAATCACATAGGCTAGGCTTCCCATCAATTTCTGACTCAAGACATCCGCTACCACGTTTGCCTTTCTGGGATGGTTGAGAATCTGGTAGTCATAATCTTTCAACAGTTTGACCCATCTCCTCTGCCTTAGATTGAGGTCTCTTTGGCTTAAGATGTACTAAGACTCTTATGATCAGTATAGATCTCACAATTTATTCCATACATGTAATGTCTCTAGATTTTTAGAGCAAACACTACTGCAACCAATTCTAAATTGTGAGTAGGGTAATTCACTTCATGCCTCTTAAGTTGTCGTGATGCATAGGTGATGACTTTACCATTTTGCATCAAGACACATCTAAGTGCTACTCGTGAGGCATCGCAGTAGATGGTGAACCCTTCTTCTCCTTCGGGTAAAGCCAAAACTGGAGCTGATATCAAACACTTCTTAAGCTTCTAAAAGCTCTCCTTACAGGACTCTTCCTAATTGAACTTAACTTGCTTTCTAGTCAACTTGGTCAATTGGGCTGCTATCTTAGAAAAGTCCTGTATGAATCTATGATAATACCTAGCCATGCCCAAAAAACTCTATACTTCTAAAACCGTTGTGGGCCATGGCCAACTTGCTACCACTTTAACATTCTTGAGGTCAACTTAAATTCCTATTTTACTTACTACATGCCTAACAAAATTGATAAACTCCATCCAAAACTCACACTTAGATAGCTTAACGTAGAGCTGGTGATCCTATAGTGTATGCAATATGATCCTCAGATGCTCTTCATGCTCTTCCTTACTCTTAGAGTAAATTAGGATGTCATCAATGAAAACTATCACAAACTTGTTAAGGAATGGCCTGAATACTCGATTCATCAAGTCTATGAAAGCAGCAGGAGCATTCGTCAAACCAAATGGCAAAACTGTGAACTCATAATGGCCGTATCTAGTATGAAAGGCAGTCTTGTAGATGGCTTCCCCATGGATCTTTAGTTGATGATAGCCTAACCTCAAGTCAATCTTGGAGAAGTGATCAGCTCCTTACAATTGATCAAAAAGATCATCGATCCTTGGTAAAGGGTACTTATTCTTTAAGGTGAATTTATTAAGCTGGCGATAATTGATGCACATCCAAAATGAACCATCCTTCTCCTTTACAAATAGCACTAGAGCACCCTATGGCGAGCTACTCGATCAGATAAAACCCTTATCGAGTAGGTTATGAAGTTGCGTCTTTAATTCTTTCAACTCCACCAATGCCATATGATATGCGGTATCGATATGGGCTGTGTACCCGATAGCAGTTCAATGTTGAACTCAATCTCACGATCCGGTGGTATTCCAAGTAGGTCTACTAGAAAGACGTCCATGAACTCATCCACCACTGTAATGTTTTTGTCTTGAACGGTGATCTCCTTGTCAGTATCGATTACATGGGCGAGGTACGCTTGGCACCCTTTCCTTAACACCCTTCTTGCCCCCAAAGCTTATATTAAGTTCAGAGGATTCTCATTCCTATCCCCTTGATACACAAACTTCTTCCCATCCTTGGCTCAAAACTAGACAAGCTTCTCTCTACAGTCAATACAAGCTCTATGTTCATATAACCAGTCCATCCCTAAGATCACATCAAATTCTAGCACATCCAATTTTAACAATTTTACAGGAAGTTTTCGCCTATTTATGTCTACCTCACAATCCTTAAATACCTATTTCACTTCTATCACCTCACCTAAAGGAGTTGATGCTACTAAAGATTCAATCATTAATTCCTTATGTAACAACCCACATCTACCCTAGGAGTTTTTGTGACAAATTGCTTGAATTTAGAGTTGTTGCAACAAAATATATGATTTTATGGAAATTCATGTATGATGTGATTTATGAGTATGTGGCATGTTAAATTAATTTTAATATGCCTAATATGAGTTATTATTGTGAAATAAATAATTTATATGAAGTGCATTGGCATAGAATAATTTATTTTACATAAAATGAATTTTCAAGTAAAAGGAGATTTTTAAGCATAAAATAATTTTTATGAGCATTTTTAAAATATTTTTTAAATAAATATTTTGGGGGAAATTTTAATGAAAATAATAAGAAAAATATTTTATTTTAAATTACCTATAATCAGCCCAAAAATTAAATAAAAATTCCAAATACCCAAAAGCCCACTACACCAAAACACTCCTAACTTAGCTCATTAAGGATAATCTTGGAAATTGCCCAAAACCCTACATGTATTAATGCAAAATTCAGCCAAACCTAGTGTTCCAGCAGCCACACTCTATTATTTCAGTATTTTGATAGGAAAATTCTCCCAAAATAATTCTCTCTACCGAAATTCTCAAAACACTTTTAACTTTGTGATTTCTTGACTGTAATCGTAAGTTTTTCTTCTCTTTCGATTTCCTATCTGATTTCTATGAAATAAATTATGAGAAAATTATTGTGAACTGAGTATTTACTGATTTCTGTAGATTTAATTCATTTTGGGTGAATTCTTGAAAGAGAAATTAATTTCTCTATCGAAATCACCAACCTTTCTATGCGATTTTTTCCCAAGGTGAATCCTACAACTCAAAATTGAACTTTTCATGCATAAACATTACCAAGGGGGGGGAATTTTTACATGCTTCTATTCTAAACTGATTTTTGTTGTGTTTAGATGAAAAATATTGAATGAAATCATATTTTTGCATATTACTGTAATGACCGAAAAATCATATTTTTGCATATTACTGTAATGACCGAAAAGTTTATGAAAACAAGAAAATTCAAAGTTTTCGTCCTAAAACTTGAAAGTTGGAAAATTCTATGAGTATATATATATATATAACTGCCAAATTGTGTGTTTATAAATTCTAAATTGATATTTGTTATGTTTGGATGGGAAATAATGATTTAAATCATATGTTATATATTACTGTAATGATCAAAAAACACCGGAAAGCTAGAAAACTCATGATTTTCACTCTAAACCCTAAACTTAGAATTTTATTGCATAAGAAAATCTATGGTAGCTAAATTGTGTATATTAATGTTCTAAATTGATATTTGTTGAGATTTAATGAAAAATAATGACCTAAAACATGTGTTTACATATTACTGTAATGACCGAAAAGTACCAGAAACAAGAAAGGTTTATGATTTTCACCCTAACATCTAAAGTTGGAAAATTTTCATGCATATGGATTTATATATGTGCTGATTCCTATGGATTAATATTCTAAAATGATTTTTGTTTTGATTACATGAAAAATCTTGGTTCAAACTATGTTTTTACATATTATTGTAATTAACGGAAATAGCGAAAAGTAAGAAAAATGCATGTTTTCCATTGAATAAAGCATTCGGCCATTGTTGGAATTTTTATCCCAATGCCTATAATTTTTATGCAATGTATTTTAATGTTTATTGACATTTGTATGAATGATAAATGGTTAAATTGCATGTTGATTGAAGGAATAACTCTAGACAAGGCTAGAGGCAATTTGGTATACTTAAGGTATCTTAACCTTATGTTGTGATTAATACGTGAATGTGATTGGATAATATGGAACTAGGTTGTATGATGTCTTGATAATGAATTAGTGATCTTGAATTGATGAAGAGATTGATTGAATGAATAGGTTATAAGAGATAAGCATGACACTTGAAAGGTTATTTGTTAAGTTGACATATATGGAAGTGTTAAGTGTACTAAGATGATTGTTAAAGTGAATTAATATTGAGAAAATGATATTGTGTTGACCTTAGAAAGGTATTGACATGAATTATAATGTGTTTTCATATGGGACTATAAAAGCTAAGTATACAAGACTTTTAAAGTCAACATGTGATATGCAAGTGATGAGTGCATTTCTATGTACAACTCTAAGTGTATGTGAATGTTATATGTGCATAGGGTAGTTATGAGATAGGATAGTATCATGATTAAACAAATACTAAGTATTGACTTAAATATTATATTAGAGCTTGAGGAGCTTTAGAGGTTCAAAAAGGCTACGTGTACTAGGAGCAAAGGAACCACAAGGTGAGTAAACACTGTGTTCATGCTACAAGTGTGAGTAAACATTATATCATTGTTACAAGTACAAGCTATCATACTATATGAACCCTTGATATTCTTGAAACCCAAGTTCTTCTCTACTTTCAAAATGAAACTCTATGATTTCTTTGTTAAGCTTGGGTTGCCAAAGGACAATTGGTCCAAAAACCATTTTTGTTTATCCAATAATAATTCCTTTGTGACTATTGCCCTAACTTATATTCTTTCTAGAACTACACTATTCTTGTATCTTTTGTTCAAAAAAGTTAAATTGTTATTGCTATTGTCATACATGTTATTGTTACCTTAAATCTTATTATTATATGTGATTACCATTAGCTCTAGCTATGGTACTTTTAAACCCTTTTTTTTTTTTTTTGTAGAAATCCTCATACCAATGTGAGTAATCATAAGCTATGTGATCCTTGTACCAATGTGAGAAATCATCGGCTATGTGATCCTTATACTAATGTGAGTAATCATCGGCTATGTGTTTGAGTGATTATGGCAATAGCCTTCGCTCTATGTGTTTGAGTGATTGTGGCAATAGCCTTCACTCTATACATTCAAGTGATTATGGTAGCAGCCTTCACTCTATATGTTATATGTTATAAGTGTGATTTCTATGAACCTTTCTAAATTGCAAACTATGAATCTTGAACTATAAGTTATGAGCTATGAGCCTTTTCAAAGGGATATGTGTTATTGTATAAGCCCTATTGTTTACTCATTGAGATCATCTATCTCACCCTTTTTCCTTGTGTGATTCCAAGTGAGCATTATGAGGAGGCAAGGTGATCGCTCAAGCTACCTACTCTGCTTAGGAAATTCCCTTGTCAAAGTTATAAGAATACCATGCTATGATGAGTCTTTAGACGCTCCAGGAGTTATTATAGGAATTTTATTTTAAAATATCATATTAGTGACATTATTTGAAGTCTTCTTATTAATTTCTTATGGATTATGTTAAAGTATACTTTAGCTTTCATAACTTAAGGTTTTCTTAAAAAAAAAAAAAAGGTTTATTTAAGTTAATGTAAGAGGTTTTGGTATGATCCTAGGCAGTATTTGTATAAGTATAAGTAGGCTCTATGGGTGCGGATGACCTTATGTCTCCCCATGTTCTAGAACCATTATGTCTCCGAAAATGGGATGTGACACCTTATTTCTACCAAGACTCTTACCAAAACATGGTGATACAAAAGAATGTGTAGCACTATAATCAATTAAACATTTTGCACTAGAATTTTGGATGGGGATGATACATATGATGGCTATGTCCTCTTGCTGATTTAAGGTGAAGACTCGACCCTTGCCATTATTTTCTGTCACTGGTGCATTCCCAATAACTGGCCCCTTGTTCTTGGCTCTTTGCCCTTGCGATTGGAATGGTCTAGATTATAGAGGTGTTATGGTCGCATTCCCTTAATTCCTTGTCTGAGAGCAATCCTTAATGAAATGTCCCATTTGCCCACACTTTAGGCATGCACCAGAAACTCTTTAATAAATTCTGGAATGCTTCTTTCCACATTTGCCACAAGTGGGGAGTTCTTGCTTAACTTGACCATCCCGTTATCTAGATGATGAAAATTCCTTCCTTGGGCCTCCTCCTCGTTCATAACCTTTATTCTTATTCCTTCCTTTCTGCTCCCGTTTAGCTCATTCAGCTCTCTCAACCTTATATCTCTTTTCCATTATCTTAGCCTTATCTATCAGCTTGGCCAAGGTTGGAAATTCCATTGCTGCCAATGAGTTGAACAGATCGGATTAGTCCTTTTAAGAATTGGCTGATGCGGCTTGCTTCAGTGGGAACAATGTTAGTAGCGAATCTGCTCAATCAATTAAACTTTTTTGCATAATCCCACACTGACATTCCTGATTTTTGCTTTAGTTATTTGAACTGCAGTGCCCTGTCTTGCCTTTCCCCTTCAGGCAAGAACTGATCTATTACTTCTTGCTTAAACTCTACCCACTTAGGTGGGTCTACCCCATAAAGTTGCTCCTCGATGTTTCTCTCATACCAATACCAAGCTTCCTTCTTAAGTTGGAGTCCTATCAACTCGATCACTCATGCATCTAAGCAAGACAATTGATTAACTAGCTCGTCCATCTCATCCAAGAATTCATGTGGGTCATCACCCTCCTTACCACAGAAGATAGGCAGCTGAAGCTTCTTGAACTCTGAAACAGTCATCCCTTCATTAGGTACCCACTTGATCTCCTTTTGAGCAGGTGCACTACTGCAGGTGGTGGAACTGCATTTCCTTCTTATGTTGGCGGCACTTCCTGCCTTTGAGCTCACAGCTCGTCCAATTCCTTGCCCAAGTCTCTCATTTCCTCTCACATAGCGTGAACCTCTTGCGAAGAGGCTTGCTCGTTAGAGCCTATGGTCGGTGCCTTTGAGTTGGATCTCTCTATTAACCTTGCAGGTGCAGAGGTAGCATTCGATGCAGTGTCTGAGATTGCATCCTCACTAGCCCTAACAGGCTGAGCAGCTATGCAAACCTTCTTCTTGGGAGGCATTTTGCTATCATGATAAGGGAATTTAGTGCTAACTCCCTTTTAACCCATGTAACCCCCATTATCATGTCATACTTATCATTCATTTTTCATGAATACCCATCATATCATATCATATTCCAGATCACATATTACACAGCATATATCATATAGCATATATATGAAAGCATGTATCAAGTATCGTAATCATATAACATATAACTTATAGCATCATAAATTTCCCTATCCTATATAAGTCAATCATGTTATAAACAATAAAAAAAATCATTCCATACTAAGTCACTAAGCAATCAATTGGTATTATTTGCAATGTATAAATTCTTCACCCCAGGTCAATAATCATCCACTACTAGTGTAAACCTCAACTATGCACCTCATCTAAATGGATGTCAGGTAGTTTCCATAGTCGCTCAAATGAGTAAGCAATAAGAGGGCAATTAACAGAAATGTGACAGAAACCATGACACTTATACCAAAGTAAATCCTTTTCCCTTGCGCTACCCATTGAGGACAAAGTCCTAAATGGCGAGTAGTCAGATTCTCCTGGTGTGTGATCTCCCATCTACTCAACATCTCTAGTCTTAAGCTGCTCCACATCCTCCCTCAAGGCATGAACCAAAAGCCTAAGACATTGGTTTTCCTCTCTAAAATCTGAGTAGTCATCCTCCAGTTTCTAAATCTTGCTATAAACCTAATCACAGTCCAAATACTCCTCAAGGTTCTCTTATTCAGGCACCTTTTCTTCCTTGCGGTGAATCACAAGCACAACTTTCACAAACATCTCTCGCCATGTCCTCTTGCTTGCCACTCGCAGTGCCCTGGGTCACAGTCCTTGAATAGGGGTAATCTTCTTGGTCATTTGATAAAGGAATCATAAGGCACACGAGCAAATAATAACAAAGAGTACTATAACCTATTAGGATTTCGCAGAACTATACTAGCGGTAGACTACAAGTGACATGACAGAAAGATTCCTGTGCTCCATGATTATACTTAATCAACCTAATAAACAGACAAGTCTAAACTAGACTTTTTAAAAACTACAGCTCTGATACCAACTTAGTCACATCCCAATTTCAGAGACCTGACAGTCCTAGAATATGGAGAGACATAAGGTCACCCACGCCCATAGAACCCACTCATTAACATACAATCACTGCATAGGATCATACCAAACCTCATGCATTAACTTAATAAAACCTTTTCTTTTATGAAGGAAAAACCTTAAGTTGCGAAAGTTAAAAATATACTTTAATACAATTCATAAGAAAATAATTATAAGACTCCAAGTAAATTCTCTAACATAATATTCTAAAACAAAGTTCCCATAATAACTCCTGGAGTGTCAAAGGACTCATCATATTATGATATTATTATAACTTCAATAAGGAATTCCCCAAGGCAAGTAGAATGCTTGAGCCATCACTTTGCCTCCTCATAATGCTCACCTGGAACCATACAAGGGAAAAAGTGTGAGATAGATGATCTCAATAAATAAACAATATAGCATATACAATAACATACATCCCTTTTAAAAAGGAAACCCATAACTTATAACACATAGTTCATGATTTACAATTCATGAATCAAAGTTTGCAATTGAGCAAGGTTTTCATTTTAGCAAGTTTGCAGGAATCACACTTATGACACTTATCACTTATAAAGAGTAAATGACTATGTTAGCTCATTCACTCTAGGGAGAGGTGGCCTCATACCAATTTCCAACTCTCAACCTATAACTTATAAAGTTGTGAAACTAACTAAGCTCTATAGCTAGAACTGCCCCTTCTAGCTGAGATGAATACACTATCCCTATCCATCGGGTTAAGACCATATGCACAGGTTTCGATGATTACTCGTATCAGTACGAGGATTTCTGCATAAAAGGTTAGAGATACCATAGCTAGAGCTAATGGTAATGACATATGAAAATAGCACTTTAGGTAATAATAATATATATCACAATAGCAATAGTAGTTTAACTTTTTGAAAAGAAGATACAATAATAGTGTAATTCCATAAAGAAAGTAGGTAAGGCAACAATTACAAAGGGTCTTTCATATCATTGAATAAACATTAATGGCTTTGGACCAATTCTCTACTGGCAACCTAAACTTAACAAAGAAATCGCATAATTATAATTGAAAGTAGAAAAAGACCTAGCTTTCAAGAGTCTCAAAGATTCCCATAACAAAATCACTAGCACTTATAACATGAATATAATGTTTACTCACTTTGTGGTTCCTTTGCTCTTAATACTCGTAGCCTTTGAACCTCTAAAACTCCTCAAGCTCTAACATAATATTTAATTCAATACTTAGTATTTATTTAATCATCATGTTATCTTATCCCATAACTAACCCATGCAAATATAACATTCAATACACTTAGAGTTGCATATAGAAATGCACTCATCACTTGCACATAACACATTAGCTTGTGAAGTCTTGCACATTAGCCTTGTAGACCCATATGAGAACACATTATAATTCATACCATGACTTTTCTAAAGACAAGCACAATATCATAATCTTAATATCAATTCACTTTAACATTCAACTTAGTACACTTAACACTCCCATACATTCAACTTATAAGTAACCTTTCAAGTATCATGCTTATCTCTTATGACCAATTCATTCAATCAATCTCTTTATCAATTCAAGATCATCAATTCATTATTAATCCATCATAAAAATCTATTTTCATATTACTTAATCACATTTACACATTGATCACAACATAGGGTTAAGATACCTTAAGTATACCTTAGGTGTGTTACAGTAATATATAAACACGAGATTTAAACCATTATTTTTCATTCAATCATAACAATAATCAATTTATAATTCCATCATACACAAATCAGCAGCCATACCAATATAAAATCATGGAATTTCCAACTTTTAAGTTCTAGGACGAAAACCATGAATTTCCTTGTTTTTCAAAAATTTTTCAGTCATTACAGTAATATGTAGAAATATGATTTAATTCAATATTTTTCATCTAAACACATCAAAAATCCATTTAGAACACAAACATATAAAAATTTTCCCTTCCCCCCCCCCCCCCCCCCCCCCACCCCGACGAGTTTATGCATGAAAATTTCAAAATTTGAGTTGTAAGATTCACCTTTGAAGGATTCGCGTAGAGAGGTTAACATTTTTAGTAGAAAAATTAATTTCTCTTTCAAAAATTCACCTAAACTGAATTAAATTAGTAGAAATCAGTAAATACTTAGTTCAAAATAATTTTCTCATGATTAGTTTGATAGAAATCAAATACTAAATTTAAAGGAGAGAAAAACTTATGAATACAGTCAAAAAATCGCAAGGTTTAAAGGTATTTTGTGAATTTCGGTAGAGAGAATAAATTTGAGTGAATTTTCTGCCAAAATAATAAAATAATAGAATGGTGGCTGCTAGAAGCAAGGGCTGGCCGAGTTTCATCTTATATATTTAGGATTTTGGATAATTTTCAAGATTACCCTTAATGAGCTAGGTTAGGAGTGTTTTAGTATAGTGGGCTTTTGGGTATTTGGGATTTTTATTTAATTTTGGGGTTGATTATAGGTAATTAAAAATAAACTATTTTTCTTATTATTTTCATTAAAAATTCCCCCAAAGCATTTATTTAAAATTATTTTAAAAATACTCATAAAATTATTTTATGCTTAAAAATTGTCTTTTTGCATGAAAATTCATTTTGTAACACCCTGACTAAATATAGCAATTATAGGACCTAATGTGCATTAAGTATGATATGATGTGACTTATTTTATATTCAAAATATGTTTTAAGATGTTTAATAATGTAAGGACTAAGTTAGGATAGTAATAGGAGGTATTTTGACTATAGAGATATTTTGGTCATTTTGACCCTAAGACAGTGAACCAGGGGTATCTGAGTTAAAAATTAAGAAAATACTAAAAATAGGTCCCAATTATTACATAAAATACAATGTTTTTCATTTGAACAAAAAAGAATAACAAACAGAAAAGTTATCATGAAAACACCAAAAATAACCCTGACCGCTGCCACTGATCAGGGACATTTTAGTCATTTGACCAAAGTTGTAAAATAAATACACTAAATGAAAGTTAAGAATATTTGGAACTAAAGTCTAGTTAAACATTTTTCCAAATTCTCAACAGAAACATGGGAAAATCGCACCAAAACCTAAAAATCGGTATTTTAAAATGCAGTATTAATTTTATAAATAAAAAATTTAAAAAAAAAAACCTAATGCATTTAACTGACCAGCAGCCGCCCACCCCTCCATTTCAATTGCTGTACATGCATTCTTTCTCAAGAAAAGAATTCTTTCTTCTTCCATTTTCTCTCAAAAAATTCTAAGAATTAACAACAAAGAATTGATGATTTTTGCAAGGTAAGAATTTCTCTACACTAAATCCTTTCAACTATTTTTATGGGCTGATTGTTTCAGTATCTATTTAAAAAAAAAAAAATTAAAATTATTGTTGTTCAATCTTGGAAGGTTTGGCTAAAGCTAGTAGAAGGGGATTGGAATTGTCTTTGTAAATTAAGGTGAGAAGAATTATTTTCTCAAATTAATTTCTATTTTTATTTTTTTATAGCAATTAAAAATGTATAAAAATCATGGCATGTGGTGTTGTTTTGGTTTAATAGGTAGAATGGGATGTGTATTTGTTGAATTAAGGAAAGAATTATGCCTAGGAATGAAAAAGGAAGTTAATTGCAAACAAAAGTATGATTGCTAGTGAAGAACATGATTAATTGAAAAAAATAAAATAAAATAAATTTTTATGCATGAACCATTCGGCCAAAAGGGAAAATTAATTCCCAAGTTCTGTAAATTTTAAAGTGAAATTTGGTTGAGTTTAGAGCCAATGGAACATAGAAATTGTTGGAAATAAAATCCAAGTTTGAATCGTTGAGAAATCCAAAATGGAATTTCAAAAATGTTCTTGAAACCTTCATGAACAATTTAAAATTAGGGACTTTCCAATTAAAGTTAATTAAGTTTAGTTTTAATTAAAATTATGCAATTAAATAAATTAATTAAATAATTAAACAATAAAATTTGAAATTGATAACAAGAAAATAAGCAATCGAATGATGGGCGAGTTGAAACCTTTTGAGAGGTGAACTCTAGACCTAAGAATTGGGTTTCTAATTAAATTAAATATAAATATCAAATTAATGATATAATTATAAAATTAAATAAATAAATTAAGAATTTAAGAAGTCAATTAGTATGAACAAATCAAATATTAAGACTTTCATTAGGGAGTAACTTTAGTACAAGGTTGACCTTAAGAAGTCAAAGTCAAAAGTTTGACTATGACCTAAGATGAATTAAAACATATTATAAACATATTAAAATAATATTAAAGCATTAGTCATCAAGATTAAAGGTCAAAATAAGAAAAATATTAAAAGTTGACCTTGTTTGGCCAAAGATTCATAGTAGGACAAGGAGTCCTAGTTCAAGTCAACCACTTAAGTTAAGTAAGAATATGCATAAATATGATAAGTTATTGAATATATGAATTAAATAAGAACTATTTGATTTATATTATAGAGGTTAAAGAGGTTCAAGCCCTATGGTCCACTTAGCTCGTTTAATTAGTAGAACAGGAGTCTAAGGTGAGTTGTAATGCATACTCCTATTTCTTTGCAAATGTGAAATGATTTCTTTGATACTATATGATTTTCTCATGATTTCATGCCCATTGATTGATTTTTATTCATAAGCTATGTTTGCTCAAGAGTCCCACCTTAAGTAGGACTCTTTCTTAAGTTGATTGTTTGAACCCTAAACTCTCATTAAGCTATATTATGACTTATAATGATGTTGTGAACCTTAAACCAAGTCTTTCAAGCTAAGTAGGAATCTTTCATAAGAGTCCTAATATAAGTTAAACTCTTGTTATGTATATGTTATTGCTTACTTTTCTAAGCCTGCAGAAACACCCCTTCTCAATGTGGGGTGAACATTGGACTTGTGCACAAGGTATGCCCATGGATAGGGCAAAGTATCCAGACCTCGACTAGTAGAGGTCCAATATTGCTAGCCATAGGACCTGATCAGTCTTATGCTATAAGTTGAGTAGATAAGGCAATAGTCCTTATTCCTAAGTTAATATAAGTTATAAGTTATTTCTGCTACCCTATTGTTTATTCCTTATTTTTACAACTAAGCTATCTTATTGAACCTATGTTTATTTTCTCACATACCCTATGTGTGCATCTAATCTCACTGAGTCTTCTACTCACCCTTTTCTATGTTTATATATTTCAGGATGACAAGATTGATCAAGGTAACTAACTCAAGCCTATTCCTCCACTTGAATGGTTGCTTTGCCTAGAAGATAGTAGACTTTCCTTCATCCATAATCATAATGAACTTCAATTTAGTGCTCCGAGGATAATAAGCGAAGGACTTGAGAATTGATTAGAAATTGATGTTTTGTGACTAAGTTTGGGATTATTTGAACTTTTGTTTTGTTGGGTTATTTTCAAATGTTTTCCTTTAACTTTGGTTTATAAGAATTGTTGTTAAGATGTAAGAAGTTTATGGGCCTATTCTGCAAATTTTATAAGTTGTTACTTAATTGAACAAGATATGGGTATTTCATAAGTAATTTTATATAAGTTAAGGATTCTACGGGTGTGGGTGACCTTATGTCTTCTCGTGTCCTAGGATTGTCATAGCTCCCTAAGTTGGGCTGTGACATATTTTATGTAAAATAAATTATTTTATGCTAATGCACTTCATACAAATCATTTATTTCATAATAATAATTCATATTTGTTATATTAAAATTAATTTAACATGCCATATACCCATAAGTCACACCATACATGAATTTTCCTATAAACACATATTTTGTCACAACAACTCTAAATTCAAGCAATTTGTCATGAGAGCTCCTAGAGTAGATGTGGATTATTACACCGTATTCCTTTGAATCTGATAGTAACACAATGACCTTTTGCCATCTAGGATATAAATGTCATTGGGAGAGTATCTCCAAAGTCCTCTAGTGGGCATGAGTACATTCTGGTGGCCATAGACTACTTCATAAAGTGGATTGAGGCAGTGCCATATTAAGTCTTAAATGCAAAGAAGGTGGTAGACTTCATCCCAACCAATATCCTTTATCGGTTTGGAACCCCCTTTGAGATAATTATAGATAATGGCTCCCACTTTCAAAAGGAGGTACTAGACAAAAGAGATTCAACATCACTGCTCCTCCCCTTATTGACCATATACTAATGGTGCGGTTACAGCTGCAAATAAGACCATTAAGACTATTCTACAAAAAATTATTAAGAAATATAGGGACTAGCATGAATGACTGTTCACTACTTTATAAGGATATAAAACTACCATTCGTACTCCAACAAGGGCAACCTTATATGCCTTGGTCTATAGAATGAAGGCTATCTTTCCCATCAAGATGCAAATTCAATCTATTAGGGAAGCAAGTTGAGTGAGGTAAACTGGATCAAAGGAAATCATAAGCAACTGAATGCTATTGATGAGAAGAGAATTGATGCCTTGTAATAGATCCAGAGCTACCAATAAAGGCTAGCCAGACATTTTAACAAGAAGTTAAAGGACAGGGGTTTGGAGGAAGGCAATTTGGTTCTAAACAAAATTCATACCTCGATTCATGATCCAAGAGGAAAATTTAGACCAAACTGGGTAGGGCCGTATGTACTCAAGAAGATTTTATCTAGCGAAGGCACCATTCTCACAAACGTGGATGAAAATGAGTTCTCCAATCCCAGCAATCCGGATCAACTAAAAAGATATTTTGTCTGAGGACGACATCTGCATTCTTTCTATCTATTTTTCTATTCAAAGCAATATAATCATAACTATGTAAACCTTATTCTCCCTAGATAAAGTAATAAAAAAATAATGATGATGATAACTGTAAGGGATACATAGGCAGTCCGACTTAAGTGCGGTCCAAAGCATAATATAAAAATATTTTATTTGCATCGCAATCTCATCTCCTCTATGCCTAGTGCATCATTTGGTTCTTTTGTCTAAACAAAAAAATAAAATAAATAAAGAAAAGAAAATGCTCTCTAAGTTGAAAACCCAAAAAGGCTGCTTAGGCAAAAATTAGAGCAAAAGTAAAAGTATCTCATCTAATGATGATCAGATTTTACAAGAGCATACAATCCATCATCACAAAAAGGATGGCCTTTATCTACACCTATGGCTTATCCTGTGGTCATGTTAGCTTACAGGCATGTACAAAATAGAAGCCTGCAGCCAATGTCCTAACAACCACTAAAATGAACAAATGACTATCTCTATCTAGTCAACCCTCCTCTTCCTCCTCCTCTTGGGATGCACATCTCCCTCAGAATCAGACCTTGTTATAATCTCCTCAACTGTCACACCCCTTATTCTAGTCTTTATATCCTCTTTCGTAACATCAGTAGACGGGGCACTCGTAGTACTAGAGCTGCTCCTTATGATCACTCTAGTTGGCCTACTTTGAATCTTAATAATTACAGAGCCACTCCCTATAGTCATGGTTGAAACTCTCCTTGAGAGCTAGTAGCTCCCAAACTACTCACGATAACCCTCCACTATGTCAAAGTCACTGCAGCTAGAGTTCCCCTTTATACTATGGTAACAGCAGTCCTTTTTTATGCACTCATTGCTATAGTCCTCCTCTATGCAACACAGTAATGTCACCTTGGCATCTAACTGCTGTCACAGTCCTTTAAGTCACCGCCACTGTAGTTTGGGTCACTACTGTAGCCTATAGTGTCAATCCTTCTGTAGCACCTCTAGTCTCTCTCACATGTCAGGTCACCTCCTTTGTCTTGGTAGTAGTCCCCTAGTCACTAGTATCTTTAGTAGCTACCTCCTCTGTCTCATCATCCTTTATCTCCCTGAGCAAAATAACTTGGTGCTCTATCTTGACTGGCCAGATAGTCTCAGTCAACCAACTATGATACCTCTTATTAGTACCAAAGCCAACCTCTAGCCTCATTGTATGGAAACTCCTCATCCACCCTCCTCTGATAACCCTAGCAATGGCAGCCTTAATCTATGCAGACTCTTGAAAAGGCATAACTAAGGGCACATCTTGAGTCTGACCCATCTATCGCAGGACCCTCATACCTTAGTAAAATGATGTCCATACCAAGCCCAATGGACATAACACCCAATACCCGTGACTCATTATCATAAAAGACTTCATCCTATACCACTGGCAATGCTAGAGTATGTCCTCTGGGGCAAGCTCTAAAAGCCATCTAATCCATTCTCGAACTGATCTTTGCCTCACCAGGATGGGCCACATCCAATACTGAATGGTTGTATACAGACTCTTAGCCGGGGGAGCAACCACTCCCAAGTGGTCCATCAACTATACTTGCAAAATAAATTAAGAATAAAATTTAGACATCCACAAAATACCCATATCAAAAAGGGTAAGAATAGACAAATTTCTTTTTTCTCACTTGAAGCACAATCGGAGATACAGTCCATCTCTTTAAGCCTCGAACAAAATAGTCAAGACTCATCAATGTCTCCACCAGCACAGCCCTAATTATGGAGTGACTCTGCTCTGTCTATAGTACCAAGCCCACCACCTTGGCATCCCTCCAACCGATGAACTTAGGAAACAAATATCTGGCCATCAAGCAAAAAACCAAAGCTCGCATCCTAAGCCTCTATCTCCCTATATCGCCCTGGTCACCAGAATCATGAAACTCCTTGATGACTACAGTCAGATTTACTTGCCCCTCTACCACCATTAGACTGGTTGTGTCCTCCAGTAAAGCTAAAAATTCTTGTAAAACTTTATAATGCCTAACTTTGAACTCCAGCACTGCTAGAGCTGCCTCTAGATCGCTGCTAAGTATAGTATAGAACTCCTCAAATGTGGGGCACAGCTCCTCCATATCCATACCGAATCGAAAAACCCAGGCCACCGAATCCCAAAATCAAAAACATGCCCTCAATAAGTCCCAATCTACCCAAACTCCTCTCAAAGCCACCATAGCTGCAATTTCATACCTACCCAAATTTATCTTATCCATTTTGTTGAGTTTCTTCATCCACATGTGCATATAGTGGTTGAAGGACGGCTCCATAAATGTGAAAAATAAGTGAAAGGAGTAAGGAAAAAGTGAAAAACTGGGAAAAAGAAGAGAAATAGACAAATGAGCAGAGTTTTGGCTCTCAAGTAAAAAAATGGATAAATTTGTCTTTGAATTTTTGTCCATATATGGGCTATAAGCTGTCAACATCAAAAAGTGTTAGAATTCTGCAAAAAAAAAAAAAAGGATTTACTATCTGACAGGTGTACAAATCTGTGACCCCTTTGTATGGATCAGTGTTGATTTTGGGTAGCCACCGCCTAGTGAATGTATAAATCTGTGCAAAGGCCTTATAGATCTATGTCCTACCTTGGCAATTGTACCTTGTATATAGCCATTCCTTCAACTTTTCTTCTCTGCCATAGGTTCCCATGACTCAATTCCAAAATGTAAAGCTGAAGCATAGACTATTTCCTCCCTCTGTAGGATGAAAGACTCAAAATGAAACACTTTTAGGACCTTCCAGAGCTAGAAAGGAGCCATAATTCAGCAAGAGTCAAATAAAAAATCATCATCATGCACTTGTGACATGTATTCATGTAATTGTAAAGCATGCATTCATAAGACAAGATAATAAAAGAGTCATATAGCAAACTATGTACACATTGATCATACATATATACATTAGAGCATTCAGTCATCCTAAAATAGTTCCACCTCCTAAAAAGGTAGAGGTACAATCATCCAGATAAGCATATAGAAAATAGAAAAAGTCAACACCAGCATCAGAAAGTTGTAGTCATTAGCTTGCCCTCCATTGCCTCCAAGGAGCGGTCTCCTCACCCTGGTCCTATGACTTTGATAGACGAGCACGAGTGAGCATTCCAGAAAGCGCAAAAGAGCGCACTCCAGGCTAGGCTGCCAATTGCTATTCAAGCATAAAAAACTCTATCTGTAACGATTGCTATTTCATCTCCATGAAGAGGAGCTCTCCATCCTCTAAGTAATGAGATAAGTTCATTGAGTGTACTTCCTGGGTAGTTACATGGAAAGAGACAATATTAATAGCTTCAGATCCTTTTTAAGCATAAGAAAACACAATGACACTTGACCCACAGATCTTTTTTAGAGGCAAAAGAGTATGAAGGACGTACCTTAATATCATCAGGGATAGACTAAATACCCAGAAAGACAATGTCAGGGAGCTGCCAGACCCTTATAGAGCCCTTAGAGTCATGATAGAAAATCTCCTATGGCACGCAGTACTTTATTTCTAAAAGCGAAGCCCCAGCAGTATGGATCAAGCCATCATGATCATGACTAGGGATGGGACCACCAAAAGAGCCAGCAATGGTAGCTTTAGAAACCATTGGCTGAGGAGCCTCCCTCATCATGGTAGGTGCAATAGAAGGGCACCCCTGTGATGGAATCTCCCGCATTAAAAAGTGAGTGCAAAAGTTACTATAGTGCCTATCAAAATGCTAGAAGAGATGCCCCTCATCGCCAATAAAAAGCTTTAGGCTAACGAAGATGTCAATCCCATACCTCATATCTACCAGTGGATAACTGGGCACCTGCCATAACCCAAACAATTAAAAGTGCACTTTTTCACCCCAAGTAGTACAAGCAGAAGTAAGGGGATTGCAATAGTAGTCTCTTATGTGAAAAGGCCTCTATAAAACTTGCAAAAGGGGCATATATCATCCTCTCGCCAAAGGGCCTTACAATCTGCCAATAGCTACCAGCAAATACAACAATTAATAAGCAAATTAGAGCAAGACAAAAGAAGAAGAAAGTTAAGAGAGATACTTGTCACTCAATCAGCTGATTAAAGAAAGCCTAGAGTGTCAAGGCATTGTGATTGCGAGGGGTAGCCCAGTTAATCTCTACCCATCTTGTCCCTATAGGAAAAGTCATATAGCCACTGTAAAATCAACCTAGGAGTGATGAACAAAATATACTCATAGGCCCAGATCTACAGCACAGAGTCATCAAAACCTTAAAAATGTGGTTTACTAGATTGTGAGAAGGAACATGCCCAAAAACACATGATATGTACCCCCTCCCCCCCAAAAGATAATAGTCCCACCAACAGACAAAATGTTCTCTTGAGATAGGTCGATCATCTCGCGATACATGGCATTCAAAATAGCGCCACCCTAATCAAACTCACCCCACGATCCATGTGAGCCAAACTTAGAAGGATGTTTCGATCCACCTTATCTCTTATATTATGTCAAAGGTACACCCAGCTGTCACCAACAAACATAGCCAAGCCAAGGCCTTATGAGAAATTAGATCTCCTATAATCCCCATCATCCCTAAGTTGTCATTCAGGACAAAATGCTTAACCCCAATGATAACTTTACAAGGGTCAAATCCAAGCAGGGCCTGGGTCTCGATAGGAGAGAAAGCCTGCCTCCAATCATTGCACATGTCTAAGGGCCAGGTCCCAAATCGGATCCCTGAGATCATGTACAAGTCAGCTCACCGCACGTGTAATGTACAGTGTTAGTGGTATCTCACCATCTCTCGACCAAACTTTGATCAAGTTCATATTGACGTGACTAGATGTTCTCACTCCTAGAAACTCGACGAACCTGATAGGCTCCAACAAATTTTTTGCAACACTTCCTTGAGGGATGGACCTAATCACTGCCTCTAAATTACTCCTTCCACCCATGTTCTTAATTGTTGATGCCTTCAATAGACCGGTAAACATATATGCATGTAAAAAAAAAAAGTGTGAATGAAATGGCACTTAAAACACACAACCTATCCAAGGTCCCTGATGAAAAGACAGAACTAAAAAGGATTGTCATTTGATACTAACCGCTAGATGACTGCCATAAGAGGCGCGTCTCTTAGGACCTTGTAAGAGAAGTGAAGGGTTAGTGTTTTCCTTTGGCGCCTCGTTTGAGCACCAACGTGACCCATTCGAGGGAGAGGGGGCAACAAGAGAAGGAAGATCCACAGAAAGATCTTGAAGCCATCACTATGGGAATAATAAATCTGACAAGCACAATAAGAAGTAAACATGTAAGTATAATAATAAAAGAGAGAGAGAAAAAGAGAGAGAGAGAGAGAGAGAGAAAAGAAAAAATGTGTGTTTTTATTATTATTATATATCAAAAAAAAGAAAAAGAAGAAAAGAAAAAAAAAGCGTGTTATTATTATTATTATAAAAAACAGAGAGAGAAAAAAAATGTGTTTGCTTTTATTATTATTATTAAAAGAGAGAGAGACAAAGAGAAAGAAATAAAGAAAAAAAGAAAAAAAAATATGTGTTAAAAAAAAGGAGAGAGCTCCCATTGATGTGAGCTTAAAGAAGGGAAGGGTGAGTTGAGTGTTGAGAGTGAGGCTATTTATAGAGTTTTAAAGCAAATAATGACAAAATAGCACATAGTAAAAAGTGCCTTATAATTATTTTATTACAAAAAAATGCATTTCTTAGCCCATTTCAACTCAGAATTTAAATATGAAAGCTCCTATTTGCTCATGAGATTTTTATCTACCCATTTCGCCTATTTCCTAGTTGAAATGCAATTTGTACATCAGAAAAATAAAAAAATTATGAACCTAAGAATTCAACAATCTCCCAAAAATGGCTAAATTAAGTTCCAAAAATTACCAAAATTATCTTATTACAACTGGAATCATTTTCTGAACTCAAACCTACCAAAGTCCCTGGTTCACTCTCATCAAAACTATCTAACTGATAGACAGCATTGATGAGAGGGCAGCTGTGAATCCTCATTTTAGCACCTCCAAAATTAATTCTAAACTTACCAGTACTAACTGAGATATTTTTAGTACAATTTGACGCTTTTCCTACCCTAATCAAACCTTCTATATCATACAGTATTTTTTTTCAAAATTGACCTAATTTTCTCTCAAACTGACTATCTAGCTATTCTAAAATTAATTTCGAGCCTATTGATACTGAATGATAAAATTTTTGAACTCTGTAATTCCTAAAAAACTGACCCAAAACCTCTAAAAACTGACTAAAAAATCTAGAAAAGCGATAGTCTGATGCGGATCCACGTCAGTATGGCATGGTGGCTGCAACCCCTCTATTTTGAGCCGCATTTTTTGTACCATTTCCTGCCCCAAAAATGACAAATTACCCCGTCCAACCTAATTTCCAACCCTTTTCTAGCATTACCCCTTATTGTCTTTTCATATTTTCACTACCTAAACTACCATCAATCCCATTTGCTTATAAATAGGCCTCTCATTTCTCATTACTTCTTACTCTAAAAATTGATATTGATTGCTATCTATCAATTTTTCTTCTTCTTCTCCCTCCATCCACTCTTTAATTAATTAATTAATTATTTTAATTAATTAATTTATTCTTTCAAACCAAGCTAATTAATCTTTTTAATTAACTAAAATCTTTTTTAATCACTCAAAAGTTAATTAATTAATTAATATTTTTAACTAATTAATTACTTCCTTTTTTCAAATTAAATCAAAAATCTTTTTTCATTCATCCATTATTTTAATTAATTAATAATCATTTTAATTAATTCATTCATTCACCAATCATTTTTTTAAAATCCTTAATCAATCCAATCATCCAGTCCGATAAAATGGAACTTCGGTTTGGAAAAAAACTTTTTCCATCTCATCCACTAAAATCCAAGATATTTTTTCATCAACTCATTCCCCAAACCAAAAATCATTTTCATCAATTCATAAACCCCTTCACTTAATTGTGGAACGAACTAAGTGGGTTTTGATCTCCATTAAATGAGATACGTAGGCATGTTTGGAATTTAAATACAAACTTCAAATCCATTTTTTCAAATTAAATTTATTTTCCATTTTTCCAAATGTAATTAATTACTTTCTAAATGATATTTGTAAGAGAATTTGTGGTCTTTCTAAAATCCCATAAGGGCTAGAAAAGACATCCTGATTTTTTATCAATACAATTGTCTTAATTGGAATTAAGGAGTGATTATGTGGTACTCCTAAATTCATAAGGATTAGTAAATTAATTTTCCCATTTAAAAAATAAATTTGGGTGGCGACTCACAAAATCACTTTTTTCAAAATCAACCAATCCAAATCCCGAGGGTTTCATCATGAGTCTAAACTCGATTAAGTATCCCGATTCCCTCTAGCATATTGGGTTAATGCTCGGGTGAGGCCTCATATATCTTGATTCAATATAATGTTTCAATCAATATCATGGAGCATATATAGTTCATTTATGGAAGGAAAAAATGGACATCGTTTAAAAATTTACTTTTATATTCATGACTATTTAGAAATTTGTGAAGAAACGGGCATTTTTAATTTTCAATACATTCATATATATACTTATGGTAGTTTGAACAATAGATTTGTATTTATTTTCATATACATAAACTTTTAAATAAATCTCATAATGAAGTATTAACAATTTATGGAAGTCATCTTGGAACTCATATATAGGAATTTCAAATACTCTAATCTCATTGATTAATTGTTGGAATCTTTAGGAAGGGAATATTTAACTATAGTTTATGCATTTCATGCATTAAGATAATTTGGTTCTTTAAATAGCTTATGGCCCAAGGGAGTTTAGTCAAGCACAAGGATTTCATCCAATTGAACAATGGAATCAATATAATTCATAGATCAATGTGAATTTCATTACAATCCAACAATTCACATGCTTGGTAGTACAACAATGGGAGAGATACTATATACCTTAACAATCAAATATAAATATGATAGTATTTTTTCTACTCACGTTTACTTGTTATAGCTTTCCAGTTACATTCATATAACCTTTACCATGCAATGTAGCTCATCACCTTCTTGATTCATATGCCTACATATGATTTCCAATTCAACATATTAATTATAATTAATATAACCTTAACCATTTAACTTATTTTCTTTAAATCCAACTATAGATCATCAATTCTTAATCATATTAACATTTATCTCTTAACAATTAACATTAAACTTAATTTTAGGGTTTTCCTCCTTCCAGGATTTCTATGAATTTAACTCATCTCTTACATATAGTACCTTAAATATCATTTATTAAACTCATAACTTAGTATTGAATTCTAATCAAACAAAATTTGAGTGCAAAATCATAGGTTAGAACTCTTACCTAAAGGATTTCCCTTAGATATCCAATTAAAAACTCTTCCAAAAGAAGAATGGATGGTGGGATTTCACTTAGATCCTTGTAATCTCTTGATATTCTTGGTAGAAAGATGAAGTATTTAGGTTTAAGGGTTAAATAGAGAAGGTTAATTCTTCCCTAATAAGAGTCATGGCCATGAATCCAAAATTCATTGTTGTGAACTTCATCTAGAAGTTGTTCTAACTCATGAATACATAAGTCATAAGCGTGACTTTAAGAGTCATAGTTGAAACATAATAAAACTCATGGCTACTCTTTAAAGTTTGTCCTAACATTCTTTCACTCAATTTCCAGTAACTTTGGCTTCTCTTATCCAAATGACTTGATTCTTTTTTTAACTAAATTAGCAACATAAAAATACAACATAACTAAAATTTAGCAGTCAGGGTATCAAAGTTGTTAAGGGCTTTATTATAGTAAGCATCTATTATTGGCACGAAATAGTCAACTAATTGCCTTAGGAGGTCATCATCGAGCCATTTGTTCTCTTCTTTAGCCTCTTTAAGCTTCAATTTAAAACCATCAGCTTGTATACTCCCATCCTCAAGTCATTGTTGGACTTTCCTTAACTTCCACTTGAAGAAAGATAAGTCCTATTATTCCCTCTCCCTCTTTTGTAACCTTTTTTATAGGTGAACAACTTTTGCTTTTTGAGCCTAGAGATATGCATCCTAAGTCTGAAGATCAAGCTTGCATCTTTTGAGTTTGTCAGTCTCTAGTCGAAAAAAATCCAACTTATTAATTAGTTGTTTAATCATATCCTCATCTCTAGTGGACTTGCCCTTCAAGTCTTCATAACTCTTCTTCAAGCTCTCCACCTCAGACTAGTCTACCTACTACTACTCCAGGACTGATACCTTCTGCCTTAAAGAGGCTATCTTCTCTTGTTGCTCCTGGAGCAGCTCAAATCAGTTGAGGGTAATGTATCTATCCCAAGTATAGTACTCATCTGAAGCCCTTAACCTAGCAAACCATTGATAAGCCAATAGCACAATCTCTGAAAAAGAAGTGAAAAAGAAAAAGACAAATGAACTAGAATTCAAAAGATGGAATAAAAAGAAGAATAGAATCATATCCACTCTCCTGTTTATCAATATGGCTGCCAAAACCTCAGTAAGAAGGTCCCATACAGGCTTGCACTCAGAGAGAGTTAAAAGTGATGCAGCAAGGTCCAGAGGCAATTGGAAGGTAGAGTCCATCTCGAAGAGATCTAAACCTTGGAGAGCACTAATCAGATCTTCTTTGCACTGACTCAAGATGATGTTGCAAATGACAAGGGTAGAGCGCTGGACCCTTATGACCATGATTCACCATTTATATAAGGTGCATGCCCTCATCCATTCTCATTATAGACATAGGCCTATATAGCGCTCTAATATTGTTGCTCTATAAATAGCACCAGGAACCCTTGCAAGGATTGCTTGATCCAAGGATGGCCAAGAGGCAAGGTGGTAGATGCCCAAGCTATCAACTCTTAAACCCTACTAGTTAATCTCATTACTTTCTCCTTCTCAGGGATGGCCATTATAGGTCAATAGGACCACTCTCTCTAACAAGGACTTGTTTCCTCAAGGGCTTCTATTCTTAGCCTTTTCACCAAATAAACCTCATCTTTTATCTCCTATCCATCCAGAATGATGGCTACCTATTGAGTGTAACTTGGACATACCTCTTAGCCTAGAACCACCTCGGTTGAATGAAGAAGAGGAGCAATGGCCTCGAGTCCACTAGCGAGCATAGCGAAGATCTTATTAGAGATGTCTTAGTGAGAAGGTCAATTTCTTGGAAAATAGAAACCATGTTAGAAGAAAGTGCATGAAAATAAAAGCTACAAATGTTAACCACTTTAAGACCATACCTGGGTTAGTAGAACGATTTGAAGGACTAGAGACTCAAAGAGGTATGCACTAGCCTCCTTAATGGTGATCCTTTGGTCCCTTGAAGCCCCTCGAGGCATGTCATGAATTTCATCAACCTTCCTTTTTCCCTTTACTACTCCAGTAGTGGCCCTTGGAAGAACATGACCCTTAGGGACATTAAAAGATGTAGTTTTAACCCCTCATTTCTTCTTCTTTTGGAAGGGAGAACTCGACCTTGCTGCAGGTATCACCTCCTATAGGAGATGAGCCCTATTTGATTGGACACTTTGTCCATGATAAAGAGGAAAGCATCCTACCATCCTCCAAAGTGAGGACCTTATTGACCTTATCTAAGAGCCCATCATAGCACTTATCGCCTCCATCCTCTATTAGTGCGAAGAGAGTATTAGTTTATGAGTCAAAAGAAAACTATGAGCTAAACAAAAAGAGGATAAAGAACTTACAAATTATGTGACACAACTTGGTGGCACCCATAAGAAACTTGATGTCATAATGCCACTTGCAACCCACTAAAGTCTTGATTGTGAGATACTCATCGTCATCCATCGATAGCTAATTAGGCATCTCACAACACAAAAAACAAGCCATTTATTGACAGCTTTTTTCATCAATAACCTTAGAAAATTTGTCAGTAAACTAATTTACTAATGGATTAGTGATGGATAAGATCTGTTAGTAAAATGATGGTCAGTATTTTTGTAATGATGGTTTATACATTCCGTCAGTAAATTTACTGACGGAAAAATGGTCACCATTTCTTATACACCTGTTGGTAATTTCGTTCAAAAAATAATTAAATAATCATATTCCATCGCTAATCCATCCATAATTTTGTTTAAAATAATATTTTATTATTTCAAAATAGTCAGTAATCCGTCAGTAAATTATTTTAAAAAATAATTTAATAAAACAAATGGTCAATAATCAAGCAGTAAATAATTTTAAAAAAATAATTTAACAAGATAAATAGTCAATAATTCATCAGTAATTTATTAAAAATATTATTTTAATAATTAAAAACAATTAGTGATCTGTCAGTAAGTTGGCCAGTATATTTTTTAAAAAATAATATTCAAAATATCTAATAAATTAATTTTATAAAATAGATAATAGTTAAAAAATTATAAATATTGAATATAAATAATTATAAAATATAAATATTGAAATTAAACATCATATAATGTAATATAGTTAAAAAAAAATGTAATATATTATAACCTTATGATTATAAGCATAAAAAATAACTAAACTAAAAAAACATACTAATCCAGCTCCTTAACATCATCATCCTCCTCGTCCTTCTCATTGTGGCCCTCCTGATCTTGCTGACCGGCATCCGAATATACTATATATGCATTTGTAGTAGCAATAGCAACATCTTCGACTAAAGGATGTTGAAAAGTAGTAGATGTCGATGGATGAGCAACAGAAGGAGCAAGAGCACCAGCGAAGTACCGTGACAAGAATTGCTACATTTGCAACTCGACTTGCTGGAAAACCTACTCCTAAACCGTCCACTGTATCTCCTGTAGCATCTGAGCTACTGCCTATTGATCTCCTACTGCATATGCTTAGTTGTAGGAGGCAGTGGCGGTGGTAAAGCCTAGGAAGAACTAGCCCCGGGATGTCTGAATGATCGAGCCAAAGAATCATCTCAGTTGAATGAAAAAGAGGAGTAATGGCCTTGAGTCCACTAGTGTGCATGGCGAAGATCTTATTGGAGATGTCTTAGTGAGAAGGTCAATTTCTTGGAAAATAGAAACCACATTAGAAGAAAGTGCATGAAAATAAAAGTTACAAATTTTAAGCACTTTAAGACCATACCTGGGATAGCAGAACGATTTAAAGGACTAGAGACTCGAGGAGGTATGCACTAGCCTACTTAATGGTGATCCCTTTGTTCCTTGAAGCCCCTCAAGGCATGTCATAAATTTCATCAACCTTCCTTTTTCCCTTTACTAATCTAGTAGTGGCCCTTGGAAGAATATGAGCCTTAGGGACATTAAAAGATGTAGTTTTAACCCCTCATTTCTTCTTCTTTTATGAGGGAGAACTCGACCTTGCTGTAGGTATCACCTCCTAAGGGAGATAAGCCCTAGTTGATTCGACACTTTTTCCATGATGAAGAGGAAAGCATCCTACCATCCTCTAGAGTGAGGACCTTATTGACCTTGTCTAAGAGTCCATCATAACACTTATCACCTCCATCCCCTATTAGTGCAAAAAGAGTATTAGTCTGTGAGTCAAAAGAAAACTATGAACCAAACAATAGGAGGATAAAGAACTTACTAATTATGTGACATAACTTGGTGGCACACGCAAGCAACTTGATGTCATAATGCCACTTGCGAGCCACTAAAGTCTTGATTGTGAGATGCTTATCGTCATCCATCAACGGCTAATTCGGCATCCCACACTACAAAAACAAGCCATTTATTGATGATTTTTTCCATCAACAACGTCATAAAATATGTCAGTAAACTAACTTACTAATGGATTAGTGATGGATAAGATCTGTCAGTAAAATGATGGTTAAGACTTTTGTAATGATGGTTATACATTCCATTAGTAAATTTACTGATAGAAAAATAATCACTATTTCTTATAAAACCGTTGGTAATTTCAGTCAAAAAATGAATTAAATAATCATATTCCATTGCTAATCCATCCATAATTTTCATTAAAATAATATTTTATTATTTCAAAATGGTCAGTAATTTGTTAATAAATGATTTTAAAAAATAATTTAATAAAACAAATGATCAGTAGTCAGCCAGTAAATGATTTAAAAAAATAATTTAATAATATAAATGGTCAGTAATCCATTAGTAATTTATTGAAAATATTATTTTAATGATAAAAAACGGTTGGTGATCCGTCAGTAAGTTGGCCAGTATATTTTTTAAAAAAATATTTAAAATATCTAATAAATTAATTTTATAAAATAGATATTAGTTAAAAAATTATAAATATTTGATATAAATAATTATATAATATAAATATTGAAATTAAACATCATATAATGTAATATAGTTAACAAAAAATGTATTGTACTATAACCCTATGATTATAAACATAAAAAATAACTAAACTAAAAAAAATACTAATCCAGCTCTTTAACATCATTGTCCTCCTCGTCTTTCTCATCATGGCCCTTCTGATCCTACTGGCCGGCATCCAAATATACTATATATGCATTAGCAGGGGCAACATATTCAGCTAAAGGGTGTTGAAAAGTAGTAGATATCGATGGAAAAGCAATAGGAGGAGCAAGAGCACCAGCAAAGTACCATGAGAAGAATTGCTACATTTGTAGCTCAACTTGCTGGCAGACCTACTCCTAGGCCATCTGCTACATCTCCTGTAGCATCTGAGCTACTCGCCTATTGATCTCCTATTGCATATACTTAGTTATAGGAGGCGATGGCGGTGGCAATGGCGGTGGTAGAGCTGAGGAAGAACTGGGCCCGAGATGTCTGAATAATCGAGCCAAAGAACCCATCCCGTAGACTCATCCCTTCTCCAGGCCCCAACAACTCTAAAGTATAGCTTGAGCTCATCTATCTAAGGTAGCTCAGTGCATATGGGGGCCGGTTGCTACATCTGCTCATGTAAGTTTTTAAGATCCTCCTATTTTTTATATAATATTAGTTATTATCAAAATTTATAATTTACTTTAATAGAAAAATTGGTAATTAAAACTTACATGAATCTGCTGGGAGCACTGGTCAATGAAGGTATGTCGATCAATCTTCCTCATGTGTGTGTGCAGAAGACCTCCTCTGGAGTAGGCTGTTGTGAGGCCTTGCTTGAGCACTGGTCTGATCCGCTAAAGGGAATTGAAATGTTCATTTGGGAAAGAACTCACGAGGAAGCCCTCAGACTTATCTTTGATAGGTTTGAAAATTATTTCTTAGAGTCACCACCTTAATTTATTTTTATTTGGGAAAATATAAGGAAAAAAACCCATTTGACTCCAATTATTACCCAAAAGAAAAAGGATCACTAGCCTCAAAACCAAAGAGGATTTAGGGACTAGGTTTTTGGTTTATTTTAACAAAACAAGTTTGGCCAAGTAATATAAAGGTAACTTAAAATATATTTCATGAACAATTAAAATGCATGAATGATTTATAATATGCATGATCATTCAATCCATAAAGTTTATACACAATTAGAATCAAAATAAAAGAGAGTCAATATTACAATGAAATCTTAACTTAGGGGATACCTCCTCTAGCCTTTATGGGTTCTAAGGAAGTCACACATTCCCCAAACTAAACCTAATAATTAAGCAAAATAAAAGTAAGTGAAGAAGGTGATAGGGGGGAGAGTTGGTTAGTTTTAATTGGATTCGATGCCTAAACCAAGCATGCCTATATATCCCTTTGAATAGGAATTAAAACCCACGTAGTTCTCCATTCTTACAAAGGGGTTAGTTTAGCCTAGCCACTTTATCATGTTTTGATTGATTGATTAAAAGAGGATTGAGTTAATTAATTAATTTGATTGATTACCGAGTTGATTAGCTAGCAACCTAGATGAATCAATTTAATTAACTAACTAAAAAAGGCAAGGAAATTTAGACAAAAGAAATTTAAAGGAAAAGAAGCTTACCTAGGATGACGGGCGATGACTAGCGTCAGATGGCAAGCGGCGGTTGGCGTTATACGATGGGTGGCGGCTAGCCTTGGATGGTGGGCAGCAAATAGCCTCGAACAGCGAGCAGCAACTAGCCTTGGGCAGTGAACATGAGCCTTAAGCAAGAGACTTGCCTCGAACAAGCGAGTGGAAAGCCTTAAACTAGTCAGGTAGGAATCAAGGAAAAACCCCCCAACTCGCTTTGCGAAGCAAGGAGCAAATGCAAAGCATTTTGCTTGAATTTATTACTTTTCAAGCACTAGAAGTTCATGCTTGAAGTGTGGGGAGGCCCTCTATATATAGGAGGAGGTTTGAAGCATAAAAAACACAAATTTCTAATATGGGATTGTAAAAAATCATATTTTTGCCAGAGTTGCTGCAAAGAGCTTTGCAGTACCGCAGAGCTCTTTGTGGTAGTGCTGCACAGCCCTTTGCGGTTCTGCATAGGGCTTTACGGCAGTGCCACAGAGCTCTACAGCAATGGGACTTGCTTTTGCCTATTTTGTCCATTTTCACCCGTTCTTGCTATTTTCTAGTCCATTTTTCACGATTCCAGTTACATTGTATTCATTACTCAGTCCTGGATGATTTGAAAGGGTTCAAATGCCAAAAAGAAATATTTTGATTTTTCCATTTTGAGAGTTTTTTGTTTACCGAGCCTAAGTGCTTCTAAAGTTCAAACACATACTGGAAAGTGCAAAATTAAAGGTTCACAACTGCCCCCTCATCATAATTGTCTTTCTCTGAAAGGCGATTCTGATGATAGTGAACTTAAGGATAGGAGATGGTAAAAGGAAACCGATCAATGTCTAGGTCAGAGTTTAGACATTTAGGTGAGAAGTATGGTTAAATTTTTTTAAGGAAGATGCCCCCGGTATATTTGGGAGATCTAGCAGCTAGTAGCATTTGGTACTTCTCCTGTCTGGTAGGAGCTAAAGGCGACGTTCCTGTCTAATAGGAATCAACAAAATGGTGACCTTGTCTGATAGGGATGACAATGATGATCTAGTCTAGTAGGATAAAAGAGATGACCATCCTGTCTAATAGGAATGGTAAAGATAAATGTCCTGTCTAATAGGAATGGTAAAAGTAATGGTCCTTTCTAGTAGGAATGAAAAGTGATGATCCTATCTAGTAGGATCAAGAAGAGATGACCATCCCGTCTAGTAGGAATGGTAAAGATAACTGTCCTTTATGGTAGGAACAGTAAAAGTAGTGGTCTTTTCTGGTAGGAATGAAAAGTGATGATCCTGTCTAGTAGGATCAAGAAGAGATGACCATCCTATCTGGTAGGAATGGTAAAAATAATTATCCTGTCTAGTAGGAGCAGTGAAGGTAGTGGTCCTTTCTGGCAAGAATGAAAAGTGATGATCCTGTCTGGTAGGATCAAGAAGAGATGACTATCCTATTTGTTAGGAATAGTAAAGATAACTGTCATATCTAGTAGGAACAGCAGTGGTCCTTTCTGGTAGGAATGAAAGGTGATGGTCTTGCCTAGTAGGATCAAGAAGACATAATCATCCTGTCTGGTAGGAATGGTGATGATGACTATCCTATCTAGTAGGAATAGTAAAGGTAGTGGTCCTTTATGGTAGGAAATGAAAAGTGATGATCCTGTCTAGTAGGATCAAAAGGATAACCATCCTGTCTGGTAGAAATGGTAAAGATAACTGTCCTGTCTGATAGGAACAGTAGTGGTCATTTCTGGTAGGAATGAAAAGTGATGATCCTATCTGGTAGGATCAAAAGGATAACCATCTTGTCTATTAGGAATGGTAAAGGTAATTGTCCTGTCTGGTAAGAACAGTAGTAATCTTTTCTAGTAGGAATGAAAAGTGATGATCCTATCTGGTAGGATCAAAAGAATAACCATCCTATCTGGTAGGAATGATGATGATGATGTTGTCTTTCTTCGAGACTTTTGACAATTTGCTTTGATTCATCATCCTATTCAATGCAAAAATGCTAGATAATTATGCAATGATCTGATACCTTGAACCTGAGAAGGGTCAATCTTGATATAAAAGTGTTAATCTTTAGGAGAAAGATGCCCCCATTTTAGAAAGATGAATATTTAGAAGGGAGGTGACCACACTTTAAAATGATAGAGGAAAATGGTTTGGTCATTTGGTTTTTGGTTGTTTGGCTAGCTTAGAGGTGAAGATGGGTATGTCAGGTATGAGCTTGGTTGGTTGATGGCTATCAGTGTGGTCTTGGAAAAGATTGGGCTGTTCAGTTTAGATAGGTCTAACTTTGGTTTGAGGCTAAATTAGAGAGCTGGATTAGGAAGGTCAAGTTTTTGGAGATGATTAGATTATAAGGTTTAAGGAAGGTCAACTTATGAGCTTGTCCTCAGAGAAGTTCATGTGGAAGGCTTAGTCAAGTCTAGGACTTTGGCTTGGTTAGGTTGCAACCTTTGGAGAGTTTATTTGGAAGACTTGGTCAAGTTCTGCCTTAGGCTCGATCAGGTCTGGCTTAGAGGAAAGGTCAGGCTAGGAAATTAGTTGGGGAAGGCTTGGTCAGGTTTGACCTTGGAGGAGATGAAGGCTTTTTGTGAATGGGCTTCACGGTGAGAGCTAGGCTTAGGCTTCATGGTGAGGCTTTTTAGTTTGGGCTTCATTAGTGAAGGCTTTTAGGCTTGGGTTTCATGGTGAAGGCTTCTTAGTTTAGGCTTCATGGTAAAGGCTTTTGGGCTTCATTGTGAAGGTTTTTAGGTGTGGGCTTTAAAGCTTTGAGGAAAGTTTGTCAGCTTGGGCTTTTCTACAAGGGTGCTTTGGACCTCTTTGGAAGATAGTTGCTTTTATCTCAAGTATGGTGTTGTAGGTTTTAGTCATAAGGATACCGCAGGCCCATGGATATGGATTTGCCCTTTTTCATAGTTGCATATGATTTTCTTGCCCATCATATGGTTGGCAGGTTTTGACTCAATTGGACTTTATTGCTAATGTAATTTGCCAAAGAGGCTTCTTTTTTTTTTTTTTTTTTTTTTTTTTTAAGGATGATGGGGTTTTGCCAATGAGACATGGAATGACTAGGCTTTGAGTGGTTCGAGCCTTTTTTAAGTTTTTCAAGACATGACTTGGTTTTAGTTGTGCTAGAGAGAGCTGCCTTTAAGGATGATGAGTCTTGAAAGACTTAGGATCTTTGGTTCTGCACATAAGCTTAGCCCTTAGAAGATGATGAGACCTTGCCCAAGAAAGGATAGTATAAGGCTTGAACTTGAAAAGATGGAATGGTATATTTTGAAGTTGGGGAATGGTTCAAAGGCAGGTTGGAATCTTTGAAAAGGATCAGGGAGGTTGTATGATTTTGCTATCTGTAGCATGATTCATGGAAAAGAAGAAGCCATGTTAATTTTGTCATTTTGAGATTGAAGAGACATTTAGAGTGACACTTTGAATGTAGATGACAGACTGGATGAAAGGAAGTGCCCTAACAAGCAGCTGAAGGACTTATCAAAAAAGACAACTTGGGGATCATGCTCCTAATGAAAGATAAGAACATGATAGACTAGCAATGTGAGAGATTGTGCTTAAGCTCTTTGAGCTAAGCAACAAGACAGATTAACAAAAGATGATGACGACTTAGAAAGACATGCCCCCACTGTAAGATAAGGGCGTAAAAGACAATATCACTTTAGAGAATGAGCCTTTAGTGAGGAAGGATGACTTTGAAGACATGAGACGAGACAGATTAAGTAAAGATGATTTGACAAACTTTGAATGATACGAAGGAAGATGACTAGGATGAGCTTTCTCTCTCTCTCTCTTTTTTTTTTTTTTTTGCTCTAACTTTTGCCTAAGCCGCCCTTTTTGCGTTTTCAACTTAGCAAGCTTAGATTAATGAAGTTTGGGAGAAAATCTTCCACTATGATCTGTTACTTTTCTTCACTTTGAGGGGCTTTAACCTTTGAATTTTAGATTTGAAGAACTTGTTGCCCCTTGTTGAGGTGTATCATTTGATTTTGTGCTTCAATTATTTAATGAGAGGTCTATTTCTTGACCTACTTTGGTTAGGAGTTAGCAAAGCAATTGTTGATAGAACCTTAATATATGCTAGCTGTGGTGAATTTAATTGACTATTCATTTCTCTCTCTCTTTTTTCTTTTTTTTTTTTTATTTTCATTTTTATCTTTTTTCTCTCTTTTTCTCTTTTTTTTTTTTCAAAGCTCATCCATGTTTAACATAAGAAAAGACAAGTGCACAAATAAATGTGGATATTTTATTGCAATGGAAAATTTTATTACAAGATAACAAAAAGGAATTGACATGATTGACAAAAAATACGTGAAAAGGAAAATAAAATGACAGACACAGACTCAAATTTAGACTCAAATTTTGAGATTTGGACTCATATTCAAACTCAAACTTAGACTTAGGCTTGGAATTCAATTTCAGATAGGTCAGATTAGCTGAACTTGAACTCTTCCATGTCATGCCACTTAGGGCTAAGGTAAGGTGGGGTTGAATTAGGTTTGGGTTCTTCATCACTGTTCAGGTCGATGGTGAGGAATTTAGGTTGAAATGATGCACTTTGGATGCAATCTTCAACCTTTGATGGGGTTGCAATCAAAGCCTTAAAAGTGAGTAGGTATTGGGTTAACAAGTGGGCTCAGTAGGTTGGAAGTAGATTCTTGACAAGATGTCCACTTATTCTTGCTCTGTTGGCCTATTTACCATTTGAGTAACTTTAGCCCTCCACCTTGTAAGGAACATGGAGAAGGACTCCTCTGGAAGCTGCTTGATGGTTTCCAAATCATGCCTAGTGACATCCACTTCACTATTATACTTATATTGTTCAACAAAGGCACCATTCTCCTCTCTTCCCACATTTCCACCATAGCTAAACATGTTAGGGCTCTTACTCCACCCAACTAGCCATTCTCCAAAAACCAATCAAAAAATCCCTCATTGACTTTCAATACATGATCAATGCCAAGGCATTAAGAGAAAAGGAAGGGAAATATGATTATCTTTTTGCAAATGTTGCAATCCAAGAGAGGACTAGGAAAAGATCAAGGGTGGTGGTAGGTGAACCTAGTCAACCACAAGAGGAAGCACCCCAAGTAGCACCTATTGCCCCTCCATCTCAACCTCAAGATGAGACCAATTGCCTTCTTTAAAAAGTCTTAAGGAGACTCTCTCTTTTAGACCACATTCACCAAGACATATTTGATATGCAAGTTCACATGGGTCTTCCTCAATGTAACCTCCAAGATTAGCAATTTAGTGAAGAAGAAGAGGAGGAGACACAAGAAGAGGCCCCTCATCAAGAAGAAGACGAACCCAAAGATGGAGAAGATGGAGGAGATTCTTAGATTTTCTCTTAAAATTTCTTATTTCTTTTGTTTCTTTTGCTTTGTTTCAAATTTTCTTCCTTCTATTTTTCATGCATTGTAATGTGGCATCAATAAATTTCAAATTAATACAATTATCTATTTTCTCTATTTTTATCTTGTTTATTCTTTGTTTTATTCCCTTTGCAATATATTTTTTTTACATAGAACTTAAATAAACTCAAATAAACATCACTTGATTATATTTCTTTTCATTTGTTGCATAAATTGAGGGGGAGAACTCTTGATGAATTGAATGTTATTTTACATTTAACTTCTATTTTATATTTAAGTTCAATTTGATTGTCAAAATCAAAAAAGGAGAGATTGTTGACCTAAGTTATTTCAAAACTTAGTCATTCTCTATTTTGATCTTGTCAATCAAATTGAAGGTTATTTAATGTTTGTTCAAGTGTTTATTTTACAGAATATATCATATTTATTGATTGAAATTGAAAGGAAATCAAAATCTCCCAAAGTATATAAGTTGACTTCTAAGTCGCGTCCAAGACACAAAGTCACGACCGCAACCACTAAATCGCGACTACGACCATGTTTTCATGACCAAGACAATCAGAAGGCAAATTGTTCATTTTTCAGCTTCGAGACTCAAAGAGAATCGCGACCTCAGTCGTGACTGCGACCAAGGGCGCGATACCTAATTTGCAACCGTGAATTATAAGTCGCGACTGCAAAATTCATACAGCATTCAGAGCTTGCAACAAATAGTTGAAAAACCAATGAGAATACGCTACGTGTGATCTAGCCATTGTGAATTATGAAGATTGCAACCGCAAAATACGAGTCGCGACCGCAAAATCAGAGTCGCAACTGCAAAAAAGGTTTAGCAACCGTGACCTAACTCTGATAGTGCATTTAATGCAAGATATTGTGGCTGTTGTGAGGATCCTTCTTGGTATCTCTTTGTAATAGGAATTTGGAGGGAAGAAGCTATAAATACTCCTTCCAAAGACCCTCATTATGTATCCAACAACTTTCATTTAAGCTAAACTCTTGCAATTTTAATTCTCAAAGCCTTACCTCTTAATTATTATCATTTGGTTGTTGTAAGAGCATTAATAGCTCAAAAGGTTAAGTGTTAGCCTTGAAAACACATATTATTGGGTTGAGAGTGATCCATTAGAAAACACTTATATAGGTTTAAGTGTGAGCCTAAGGGAAATACTTGTAAGGGTTGTTTGTGAGCCATTAAAAACACATTGTAAGTTTGGAGTGAGCTTGAAACTCCTTGTAAGTATCATCTACTAATAGAATACCCAATTGAGATTGGGGAGTGGATATAGGGCTCGTTAATACCTGAACCACTATAAAATTGATTGTGTTCATTCTCCTTCCCTATCTCTTTCTATCTATTTTTTAATTTTTCACCAATTCAACCACCCCTCCTCTTCCCTTCTTAGTGCGTAAGGGCAAACACATCTAATCCAATTAAAATAAACAACCTTCCTTCTCTTTCACCTTCTTCATATAGATTAGGTTTTGTCATCTTTTCTTTGTTTTATTGTGATGTTTTAGGATTAGTTTGGGGAATGTGACTTTCTTAGAACCAATAAGGGCTAAAGGAAGTATCCTTTATTTTGGGTTTTCATTGTAAATTTAATATTTTCCTTTTACTTTATTGTTCTCTTAATTGCTATATTATTGTATTGTTGAATAATCATACACACTTTAACTATTCATGCATTATGTAAACTGTTCATGAAATTCATTTTAAGTTATTTTGCATTAAATTTACAAACTAATCTTTTTTTTTATAATAAACTAAAAACCTAATCCCCAAATCCTCTTTAGTAATCAAGGACTAGTGCACATTTTTCTATTGGATAAAATTGGAGTCATTTAATTAGGTTTTTCTCTTAACTTTTTTCCAAATGAAAAATAAAATTAACATGGTGACTCTAAGTCAATTTCAAAATCAACCAATCTAAACTCGAGAGTTCTATCGTGAGTTTAAACCTAATTGAGCATTTTGATCTCACTTAATAGACAAGACCGGTGCTTGGAAGTGGCCTCACAAAAACTAAAATTTTTAACTTAAAAAAATTATGAAATTAATAACTTTAAAAAAGTAATCATTTACATGTTTTATTAACAAAAGAATAATAATTTTCTTACAAATAACAATTAAAACATCATAACATCAAATAAATTTACGAAATAAATTCAAAATTTAATTAATACCCTACAACTTCCTAAATACAATATACTTTTTCTAATTTTAATTATATTGCAATTTTAAATATATTTAATTTTCTTAATAATAAAGATATTAAGATTATATTAGTCATTTTTTTATTTTATCTAAATTTAATTTATACTAAGATTATTATTAATCATTTTAATTTTTCATATTATATTGATTTTCAATTTTAATTTAATATATTCTTACAATTTTAAATTTTCTATATTAAATGCTCTCTCAATTTTTTTTTATTAATGTTTACATTTTAATTATTTTTTGGCATAATTATGGCATTTATTTTCAAGCCTATTTTTTCTTCTAAGAGGATATTTGTCATTTTTTTTTTTTGGTATTTAATGAAATGCATTTTAAATTTCAATTTTAAATGAAAATTTATATGTTATTGTTGTCTTTATATTTTTTAAATTCTATTTTTACTCTTAATAGGAAATTTTTCCTTTTTTTTTTTTTTTTACTTCATGAAATACATTTTAGATTTCAATTTTTATGTATATTTATTGGTTGTTTTTGTATTTGTTAATGTGACGTATATTTTTCCTACTAATAAAAGTTTTAATTTTTTTTTACTTTGATATTTTATGAAATTCTTCCATTGTAAATTTCTATTTTTATGGCATATTTATTTTTTTTTATATATATATGGTTCATTTTATCTTTTTATTTCAATCCAAATTTGAACCATAATTTAATCTAATGCCTTATATTTGGTATTTTATGAAGTGCTTTGATTTCATTTTCACGATATATTTGAAATCAATGCCTTCATTAAAATAATACAAATTACTAATATACATACATAGTCTCAAAATAAAATTTTTTTAGTACACATTTATAAATTTACATAAACTTAACAACATGACAAATTACAAATTAAATACAAATTATAAATTCACATGATAAATTTATATTTTTTAATACAAATTCACAAATAAACCTCAAATTAACATCATAACAAATTAAAAATTATATATAAAATTCAAAAACACATTACAAATTACATTTATATATTAACATAATTAAATAAGATTAAAGTACCTATCTCTTGACTCACAGATAAAAATGCACTTCAACACAAAAATTAGCTGAAATAAAATTGCAATTATATTAATAAAACAAAAAATAAAACATATAATTAAACTACTAAAAAATACAAAATTTATAAAAATTATAAACATAATTTAATTAAAAAACAATATTTACTAAAAAAAATTGCACTAAATTGAATACTAGCATATTATACTAAATTTATTATGCTACAAAATTAAACAAACAAAACAATTAAAAAGCCTAAAATTTTAATTCTAATTCTAATTATACACACACACACACACCGAAATTAACCACAACACAAAACAAAATTCAATCCAGTCTTAAACAATAATCAATCCAATTAATCTCAAACAAAAAAAATAAGTCTAAAATGAAATATATATACATATATATCAAAATTAAAAAAAATAAAAAAATATACCGGTACTCCTTAGCTCCAATGAGACATAGCAGTGACGAGGGCAGGAGGTTGGTGACCACTGAACGAAGTATGAATAGTGGGCGGCAGAGCTCAAACAAGCAAAGAGAGAACAGAGAGAGAGACGGTCGGCATTGAAGATGAAAGAAAGAGAGAAAAAAAAAAGTAAGTTTATTGAGTATATAATTTTATTTTACTGACAGATTACTAACAGACAATGCCACATGGATTAAATATTTGTCAATAATCTGTCAGTAAATTAATTAGTGGGTGGCAAAAAGTTTCCCCTCAGTTTTGGTGACGGTCAACAATCCATTAGTAAATTTTACCAACCCTTGAAATAATTTTATAGCTATTTATCGATGAATTACAAACCGTTTCTCATTGCCATGTGGTAGCCCGTCTATAATACGTCAGTAATATCATTATTTGGCACCAAAAATCTCACACCTCACTTTTAGCTTGCTATCCCTCACAAAACGGTCAGTAAACTGTTAATAGGTCCCAAATTTACTAACTAAGATAATCCATTAGTAATTTCTATCAACAATTCATCAGTAACTATTGAAAAAAAAGTCAATGTTCCATCAGTAAGGTCTAAAAAAAATTTTCCTTGTGTTCCGTCAACATTTCGTTAGTTACTAATGAAATGCTTTCCGTCAATAAAATGCATATTTCTAGTAGTGTCATTAATAGGGGAAGTTACCCCTCAATAGTATCCAAATTGCTCCGGGCATCCACCTCAATAACAACAAACTTCTTTTTTTGGTCCCCTACCCTCGTTTTCTCATGAATGAAGAGGTTAAGGTTGGACCTCATCAAAGAAGAGACCATCCGAGTCTTGAAAAACACCTTGAAAGTTTTCATAGTGGGAACTAGCCTTGTGGACTTGCAGATAACCTCAAAGCAATGGAGGTTCGTTATGGTGCTAGGGTGCAAATTTAAGGTGTTCACCCTAAACTGCTTGAAGCATTGTACAAAAAAGTCTAATTATGGGAATCTCAACCCTTTCTCCATTTGGACGACAAGGAAGATATTGTTCGTTTTGTTCTTAAGAACCTTCTTCCAACCCATTGAAAATCCTTTCCTCTTTGGTGGACACTCTTAAATAGAACCTAGTCTCCAACCTTTCCATGAACAAGTTTTCCTCCTAATATTTGAAATTGGGATCTGACACAGTGTTGGTGATCTCAACCTATTAGACAGCAATGGTTTTAGAAATAGTTTGGTCTTCCACAGCAGGAGACAATCTTGGTGAGGCCATTATAGTTATATAAAGGACATTGAGAAAATAAAAGTAGGGAAGAAAACAGAGAAGGAGCAAGAAAATTTGTAAGTTGAAAGAATGCAAACATGCTGGAAAATAGAAAAGCAAATAGGAAAAGAAGAAGAAAAGGGAAGAAGGAGGCTATTTAAATTCAAAAACCTTAGGTAACAGTACCCATAATCATTGATAGGGATACCTAGGGATAGCAGTTACAAAACCCAATGGACGCCAGATGGACCTTCTCGCCCTATAGGGCTATGTGGCTGTAATTGCTCAAAAATGTCCTTTTGTTTAGGAGAATGAATAGATTTTTGCTAACAAAGGGACATAAGTCTTCTTGAAGACTCTTCAACTTCCTAGAATAAGGGCCTTTTACTTAATTAAGTAAAAAAAAAATCCCAACATGAGTTAGGTGGAAAAATATTTCACCACTTATGTTCTTTTATGCCAAGTGGCATAGAGGTTGGTCAAAATCGCCAGTGTGACTGGCGATTTTGTTAACTTTTTTTTTTTTCAAATAAACTTAAGGACATCGCCACTCTAAGTGGCAATGTCCTTTTTCTTTTTTTCTTTCTTTTTTTTTTTGCATGGTTGCCACTTGGCAATCATATTTTTTTAATTTTTAATTTTATATTTATTTTGCAAAAATTTTAATTAATTAAAATTATGAATTTTTATATATTATATAAATTTAATATTTTTAATTATTAAAAATTATAAAAAATATTTTTTAATTTTCACAATTATAAAAATTTTTACATAAATATTATTATTAAAAAATTCTTGTACATAAAAATTATTACAAAAAATAATTTTTATATATAAAATTTTCATACATGAAAAATACTTACTGATCATGTATGGAAATTATTTTTAATAATTTCTTATTTAATTTTTCAATATTATTCACTTTTTAATATTTCATATGAAAGATTATTTAATTTAGAATTTCTTTTAGTATATCAAATTTATTTTAATATGAAATTAATTTTTGATATTTAACAATATATAATAAATATAAAATTATTAAAAAAAACTTAATACAATTGGTATTTATATGTAAAGCGCATGCAATTTTATTAATATATTAATAATTAAATTATTAATGTTAATAATTTTTATGTACAAATATCGAAATATTTTTTATAATTTTTAATATTTGAAAAGATTAAATTTATACAATATATAAAAATTCAAAATAAAATAATTTATATTATAAAATTAAAAATTATAATTTATAAATATAAATTAATAATTAATAATTTATGAATTATAGTCATATTTTTATATATTAAAAATTATAATTTATAAATTATTTTATTCTATATTTAATTTATATTTTATAAATTATAAATTATTAATTTATATTTTATACAGTATACAGTTTTATGAATTATAATCATATTTTTATATATTATAAATTATAATTTATAAATTATAAATTATTTTATTTTATATTTAATTTATATTTTATAAATTATAAATTTATATTTATAAATTATAATTTTTAATTTTATAATATAAATTATAAATATAAATTAAATATAAATTATTTTATTTTGAATTTTTATATATTATATAAATTTAATATTTCAAATATTAAAAATTATAAAAAATATTTCGATATTTGTACATAAAAATTATTAACATTAATAATTTAATTATTAATATATTAATAAAATTGTATACTGTATCTTTGCATACGCTTTGTATATAAATACCAATTATATCAAATTTTTTTAATAATTTTATATTTATTATATATTATTAAATATCAAAAATTAATTTTATATTAAAATAAATTTGATATAATAAAAGAAATTCTAAATTGAATAAACTTTCATATGAAATATTAAAAATTGAATAATATTAAAAAATTAAATAAAAAATTGCTAACAATAATTTTTATGCATGATCACCAAGTGTTTTTCATGTATAAAAATTTTATATATAAAAATTATTTTTTATAATAATTTTTATCTAAAAGAACTTTTTAATAATAATATTTATGTAAAAATTTTTATAATTGTGAAAATTAAAAAATATTTTTTAAAATTTTTAATAATTAAAAATATTAAATTTATATAATATATAAAAATTCATAATTTTAATTAATTAAAATTTTTACAAAATAAATATAAAATTAAAAATTTTGAAAATTTTTACAAAATTTATTATTTTCTACCTAATGGGTTGCCATAATAATTCTTGGTGGATATATTAATATTAAGAAAATGTCATTTTCTATTCTTTTTTTTTTAAGAATTTTTTTAATGTACTAAAAAAAATTATAATAATGAAAATATTTATTAATTATTGCCTTTCTAATATTTTCTGACAATATTCATAATACATATGCCCTCAAGTCTTTCATCAATTAATAAACTACAAAATGCTTAGAGCAAAAGCGTGCTATAAGAACCAATCTTAAAGATTCAGTATGCATTGAAAAATAATTCAATTGCTTCACTTGAAAGCAAAATATACATGAAAATTAAGCCTATATATAAACAATCCACATCCTCCCTCCCCTTCATCTGTCCAACCATTACTAATACCTCTATCAAGCTTCTCAAACTAAATGGCTCTCTCCATTTCAAAGATTTCTCTTGCCTTTTCTGCTTCTCTCTTCATCTGCTCAGTAATAGCTCTCGATTTTTCGATCGTGGGTTACTCACCGGAGCACCTGACTTCCACGAATAAACTCACCGAGCTATTTGAATCATGGATGTCCAAACATGGCAAGATTTATAAAACAACTGAAGAGAAGCTACACAGGTTTGAGGTTTTCAAAGATAACTTGATGCACATTGATCATAGGAACAGAGATGTTACTACCTACTGGCTTGGATTGAATGAATTTGCAGACTTGACTCATGAAGAGTTCAAGAGCAACTACTTGGGATTGAATCCTGACTTTCCCAAGAGGGGGACTTCTGCAGACTTCAGTTATAGAGATGTACTAGACTTGCCCAAATCTGCGGACTGGAGAAAGAAAGGAGCAGTCACTCCAGTAAAGAATCAAGGCTCGTGTGGTAGCTGCTGGGCATTTTCAACTGTTGCAGCTGTTGAAGGCATAAACCAGATAGTAACAGGAAATCTAACTTCCCTGTCAGAGCAAGAGTTGATCGATTGCGACACAAGCTTCAACAATGGCTGTAACGGAGGCCTCATGGACTACGCATTTGAATACATAATCAACAATGGAGGACTCCACAAGGAGGATGACTATCCATATCTCATGGAGGAGGGCACTTGTGATGAAAAGAGGGTAAAAAGTGGCATTATAAAATATCATCAGATAGATTATGATTTTAAACTAGTAAAATGAAATTTAAACTAGTAAAATCAAAATTTACCTCATATTTGTGTCCCCTTCAGGAAGAGACGGAGGTAGTGATTATCAGTGGTTACCATGATGTGCCAGAAAATGATGAAGCAAGTCTCTTGAAGGCTCTAGCTCACCAACCTCTTAGTGTAGCTATCGAGGCTTCTGGGAGAGATTTCCAATTCTATAGTGGGGTAAGAATAAAATGCACAAACATCTGATAAAATTTTGCAGCCTGCACATTTCAAACATTTACTAAACAATGGGATTTTGCAGGGGGTATTCAATGGACCTTGTGGGACAGATCTAGATCATGGAGTAGCAGCAGTTGGATATGGATCATCAAAAGGACTGGATTACATCCTTGTGAAGAATTCCTGGGGACCAAAATGGGGTGAAAAAGGGTACATAAGGATGAAGAGAAACACAGGAAAACCAGAAGGGCTCTGTGGAATAAACAAAATGGCTTCTTATCCTAGCAAAAACAAGTGATTGAATTGTCAAAAAGATATAATTTCCTTCCTTTCTAACAGCTCTTTGCTTGATTTATCAAATTTCCATGTTAGCCGCTGTCAATGCTCTCTATAAATAAAAATGAGATGAAAAATTCACATCAACACAACTTGTACAAGTCAGAAAATGGCAACAAATGCGAGTGAGTAGGCAAAAGTAAACACGTGCACATTCACACATGAACAAAACGGTTGTTCTAACAAAAATTCAAAATAAAAATGATCCTACACATCCATGAATACATGATAAGTATAGCAAAAAGGAAATGTATTAGTTCAATTTTATGCTTTATTAATTGAACGACCTAATGGACTTTTTTTAGTTCAGAGATGTAAATTGTAGGCGATGAAGGCCTACAATATGTGTATATTAATGATCACTTGATCAGCTACCAACAAATGGGTAGAGAACGGACAAGAACAAAAATTATTAACTCAAAACTTCATTGTACTTGAAAACGCAATCATAAAGCCGTCCTCCAAGAAACTGAGCAACCTCCGGATGTTTCACCTGATTAAAAAGGAAGGGAAACAAAGCAAAAGGAGATATTCATCACAAAATTAATCAACTCCTACAACTACAAGTCAATGGCCATTGCTTAATATCTACAGAAAAACAACAGTATAACCCTAAACAGTTACCATTCCAATCTTCAGAGAATCACACTTGAACTGAGCATAAAGATTGGTCTCTATCCCACGACCCTGCCAGGAGCAACAAATGGTTAAAATGCAAAATGTTGGAGAATTCAACATTCTAAGGACTTTATTTCATTCATAACCATATATTAGAATTTGTCTGTCCTGCCATCTTAATAGGGTTCTCTTTCTTTTCCCTCGGTCAACCAACAAGACATGAATCCCACCCTCCCTCATATCACTTCTATGTACAAACACCAAAGTCGTAAATACCATTAGGATCCATTTGTATAACTAGTCATTTGAAATGACTGATTATTTAAAATTTGTCATCATGCCTATTTTTTAAGGTTTTACTCTTGAAACTCATCCAAATCCACAATTAAGCTTCATTTTTCACTGATGTGAGAAATTTCAATATTCCATTACCTAACTATCACTAAAATAATACTTAAAATAATGGGTAATGACTTTTTTTTCCATATCAATGACAACCGCATACTTTGAGATTGGTATCAGTCATAGCTTGTCTAGAGAAGCTGTTAAGACAGCACTTTATGTATGATACTTAAAATATAAAAAATACTTGCTGAAATGACATTTTTCAGTTAGTGTAATATTCAATAATCATCAAATTTGTAAAAATACCGCCTGAGATTCTTAAAAGGTTTTGTTTAGAAAGAAAAAGAAACTTCCCAAATTACATATGGCTCCTTTTTAATATTTGATCCCATTTGTTTGGCCCATCTAGTTTTGTAGCAAATGTCCATAAAGAAAATATAAAAGTTGGTCTGATACATGAGCAACAAACAGAAGTCAAACTGTTTTTTATTGAATTAGTATTATAATAATTATCAACCCATATACTTGTTTTCAAGCATGTTTTCAAGACAGACCTTCACAGAGCATTAACTGCAAGTTTCTTCAATTTTTGTTATTGTCTACTCTCCCTAATCCAGATCTACATCTGAGGTGATACTCTGTCCAATTCACTTCCATGCTTTTGGTATGTTGAATGAAAATCTCATTTAAGCCCTCTTATGCTCATCTAGTCTTTATACTAGTCTCCTAATCAATAATTAAGAGCAAATGAAGTCTACGTTCTGGTGGTATGTAGAATGATGCGGCAATGAAGTAATTTCTAAAGAGAATCATAGGCCTTGTTTAGTTATAGAAATATTTTCTATTTTCCTTTTCTAGTTTTCTTTTTCATTTCCCAATTTTCTATATTTCCATTTTCCGAATTGAAAATTAAAAAATAAGAAAACATGTTAAGATTCTTTTCCATTTAAAACTTTCTCTACTTCTCCATTTCCATTTTCATTTCTAAGATTCCTTTTTTGTAATAAATATATAACTATTATTTTCCATAACTTTTTATTCTAAAGGAGAGTGGAAAACATTATAAAGTAGTTTTTCATAATAGTGAAAGAAGAGTGGAAAACATTATAAAGTAGTTTTTCATAATAGTGTACTTTTGGAAATTTTGGAAAATGTTTTCAAATTTTCTAATGTTTTCCATAACTAAACAAGACCATACTTTTTCAGTTTCTACAAGCTTAACTTCAGATGCAACCTAGATGCATATTTCAGCCAGAATACCAATTACATTCTAGAACATACTTGAAATATCCAAAACAGGCAAGATTTTAGCCAATCTGTAACCTAGAGGTTGACTGTTCTGTTTTCATCACTGAAACAAGAAATATCGGCCACTCAAGCCAAAACCAAACAAGATTGGAAACTTTCACTATAGCACTTGTCCACAAGATTTGATAACTTCAACTAAGCACTTGTCAAACTTCGTATCCATATCGAGTTGGTAATTTCCATTGTGTTATTCAAATTGATATTATTTGAGAAATAACTTACCATCCCTTCCAATATTACCAAGTCTGCATCACTTGATATATAAGCTAGCTCTTGAGATACTCTTGTAAGATCAATAACCTGCAAATGATGGAAATCCCAGAAAGGCTTATCATTGTACAGCTAATCATTCATTTAAATGAAAGATATTCATTCAAACAGTAATGAAAGTGAAAAATATAGCATTTCCATTCCTTACTGGTAAATCATTTCCAGAATTGGCAATCAAAAGATTAGAGGTATCAACACCCATGAGCTGTCCGCTTCCATCTTTCAACTGGAAAATGGACTCTTAAGTCAGAAAACAAGAATTCAACAGCACCATGGCTTTAATAATTTTCTTCCTATCACCTTTGATATAATCTCAATCAGTTCAGGATAAGTGACATCATTGATAGAAGGCAAGTCATTAGCAGCCAACACAACCTGCAAAGAGATTGAAAGAGAGATATGAAGAGCAAGAGATATGGAGAGGAAGTAAGCATAGATGATAACCAGTTATCGCAATTAGGGCCAATAATTTGGTTCAAATGGCCAAACTGCACAACTTGCACAGAATTCATGGTTTAGTTTTGTTTGGTTTAACCTTCAAAAACAAAGAGCTCAATTTGGAGAAATAGGAAACCACAGGCTATAGTTTCTGTTTTGTTTCCTACCTTAGAAAATGAAAACTGAAATAAGCAGTCTTATAAAATACAATAAATCACATTAGAAACTGAAGTCTACATTTAAAATACCATAGTATAAAAATTTAAATGAAAATGGATTTTCTCATGCCCATCTGACTTAGAGTGCAATAAGATTCCAATAAATTAGGCTAGAACATGCTTGAGACTTCAGTGTGGTTGGAACAATAAAACAGGAGCTTAAAGATGAAAACCTTTGAATTAAAATTTGAAATGAAAATAGAATACAATACAACAATACCCAAATTATCTACAAGCAGGCCCTATTATGCAGGTTAGAATGAAATCGTAATCCTTGACTGAAAATTAAATCCTAACTAATTAAATAAAAGACTTACTAAAAACAAAACAAACTAAATAAAGAAAACTGAATAAAAATCCAAACCAGAGAAAATAAGGACAATTGAATAAAATCCTCATTTGGATTTGATGCTCCTCCATCAATCTCCCTGGGTCAGAGAAGAACTCAGGTCTAACAAGGAAGCTTTAACATACTTCCACAGATGGTTGGATCAACTCATTTCAGTTCTTCAGCAATCCAAGTGCCTTTATTTGCCAGATTGCCTAGCTACCTCACCAAGAATCATCTATATGCGAGTTGTCTCACCTAGATCAGACCTCCTTAACATCTAACACTTCTTTAATAACATCAGCCTTTGCAACTGCAAGCAGCCAGATTTAGGTATTGATGGTAGCTAGAATACCAGCAAACCCATCAAATAAATATATGTCCGAGATGTTGTACATCGGACTAATTAGCAATTCAGGTGGTGACTCAATCAAGTAGGCACTGGAGCTGATTTCCCTAAACTCCTTACAGGGTCCAAATTTCCTAGATTTGAGCTCGTGATAAATACCCTTGGGAAATTGTTCTCGTATCAAACAAGCGGGTGGAACCCGCACTTCGCTGCGGTATCTAATATTTTATAGTGTTTAAATAAAGAAAAGCTAATTATTAAATACATAACATATGATATTTAATTATTATTTTCATAATATTTATACAGTAATTGTTATTTTCATAATATTTACATAGTACAAAAATATCTAAAGTAATTGTTATTTTCATAAAATTTATGTTGTACAAAAAATATCTATAGTAATTATTTATTGTATTAAGACATTTTAAAATTACTTGTCTTAATACTATAGACAATTAATCTAAAATTACAATTTATCTCAAAATATCTATTGTATTAAGACATTTTAAGATTATTTATTTTAATATTGTAGACAATTAATATAAAATTACAGTTCATCTTAAAATATCTATTGTATTAAGACATCTAAAGATTTAAGAATCTTATGTCTTAATATGTTAGATATAATTAGTTTGAAAGTACAAAATATTTACGTAAAATATAAATTCTCATAATATATTTATTTTTAAATGAAAGACATTATATAATATTTATTTTTTAACCAGAAAATATAATGTAACCTATTTGACTGAAATTTAATATTTAATATTTAAGCTGGATTAATTTAATTTTACAATTATTTTGTCAATTCAATTAATATTTAATTTTCTAATATTAATCATTAATGAAATTTATACAATTTTCTATTACTATAGCAATTACTATCCACCTAAGTAATACTAACCGTAATTTTATTGGTCCACGTATTATGTAGTTTCTTGAGAATTAACACGTGTCCAGGACCACTTGTTAAGGAGAATATTTTAGATTTGCACATGGCCTCACTTCAATTTTGGTGGTTTTGGTTTTTAATTTTTCTTTTTATTGATTAATAAGCGCAAGTTGAGCACTGTTCTAGGAACAGTGATTCCAACTTGTGTTTTAGTATATACTATAATGTACAAGTACTTGATCACCTTCCTCAAATTCCAGCAACGAAGTTGATTAGCAGCAAAAGGGTAGGTTGCATAGAAGGCTTTTAGAGCAGCCTTTACTTCTCCATGAATCTTCTGAATATGACCAACAAATGCTTCCACTAAGTCGTTACTCTAGCTTCATGTGGTAAAGGCACTAAGTCAGGCACATGTTGAGGTTTCAATCCATAGGCAGCCTCACCTGCCTTTTAGTTTAAGTAGAAATATATGGCTTGGCAATAACAACTACACTAACTGGAGTCACTAATGTTTCAAACTTCTCAAAATCTTATTAAAGAAATTGAACATAGATTAGTGGATTTTTTAAGGGTAAGAGTACCACTAGTAGCTCCATGAAGACTCAAGCTTGAAACTTCAGTAGAAATTGAATTTATCAACAACTATTAAAATCCATGGGCCCGTACATACGTGGACTTATAAGTGAGCAAGTGTTAGAACCCACTTGTACAAAATCAATTGGCTTGTACTAGGTCCAGCACCCTAATAGGTCCAACACCTATTCACTTATAAATCTTTTCACACATTTTGTTATTATTCGATGTGGAATTCATTTCCCAACACACCCCCTCAAATGCAACCGAACTTGGCCCGTGACCAGCATCAACAGGTCGATTGACACTTGCTTACAAATGACTGGCTAGCATCTCTTCTTCAGTTTTGGTCCAGACTAGCATCATCATCAGTCCAACAACGGGAGGCTTGAACATAAGTCACAGGATCCATCCTGTTTGGGCATAAAGCTCTAATACCATATTAAAATCCATGGGCCCATACATAAATGGACTTATAAGTGAGCAAGTGTTAAAACTCATTTGTACGAAACTAATTAGCTTGTACTAGGTCCAACACTCACTCACTTATAAATCCTTTTATACATTTTGTTATTATTCGATTTAGAATTCATTTCCCAACAACAACTAAAGGAGCTTGAAGTTACATTCAATGCCTAATTCTATTTCTCTATGTAGGCAACACCAGAGTCCCATTTGTAACCACAACTCTAATGGAGAGACAACTTTATTCACAAATTGACAATTCTTGGGCTTCCTTTAGGCATTTTTGAAATAGGGTTAATTAGAAGGGGGAAAAAACAATGTAGAATAATACAATTTGAATTTCAATTCACATTCTAATAGAAAATTCTTCGTAAAATATTGAAAATCAAGCGTTTGCAGAAAACTTAAATCAGTGAAACAAGTTTATACATTTAATCTATATATATAAATAAAAAATAAAACAAATAATTGATCTATGAAATATAGTTGAACAATCAACATTAGATCTCAAATTTTCTCTTAAAAGTTTCTTACATAATATTAAAAAAAAAAAAAATTACAGGAGTCATATGTCAAATTAAAGTTTATTGTAGGTAATTAAATTAAAAACCAATTTTATCAAATAAAAATGAATCAAGGGAAATCAGAAAAAGGAACTTCAAATCTGATTTGGAACCTTTAAATTATCAAGGATTCAAATTGTAATATTTTAATGATAAACTACACAATGTAATTGCTTCAAGGTTGCATTTGTGACAGACCATTTAATATCTATAGTGCAGTTGCTAAGTAGCATTTCTATTTTATTATTTCTCATAATCAGCTCTTGGCATACTACTTGCTGTCATCCCTTGTTGCTGCAACTAGCTGCTATTAATTTAATTTTCATCAGAATTTTTTTATTATTTTCCTTCTCTTTGATTGTTAGTTAGTGCCAAACTAGGGAGTAGGAGAGAACAAAAATCCCGAGTCAGCCAATACACCCTTTGAAGCCTACTCGTATTAGACCTGTTTTCCATAGCATAACCATTACCAAATTCATTGTTCGTTGTTCAGCCCACACCTAAAACTTTATGGAAGTCTCATCAAAAGCTCAACAATAAATGCATGTGCTAACATTACCATCAACAAAGCTCACCATAATGGACAACCTACCTATTCTAGATTGGATGAGCCAATCTACTAGAACCTAGTCTTGACACACCAGAGTTTGCCTAGAAAAAGCTATTTGATTTTGATGCATATCAAAGATGGCAGCCAAGCCAAAATTCATGGCTACATAATTTTCCCAATACATTAAGCCTCAGGTCTTTCACTTAAGTGATACAGTTGTAGGCGGAAAGGCCATACTCACATGCATTATCATAAAATGAAAAATTAATTTATTCAACAGCATACAGGCAAACCAGAAATTACCAGCAATGAAATTGTTGATCTTGTTGAATGCTCTAGGTTTGGTGTAAATGCAGAATAGAAGCAAAGTGTGATTTTCACCATTCTTTCCCCTCATTTCCTTGACCCTTATATCATTGTTTAGTCCCTCGGACACTATTTGAGCCCAAAATTTGCAGAAAGGAAAAATCATGCAACATATATACCTTCCTATAAGTCAAAGCCCAGGTCCTACTTGTAATTTAAACCTATATAGGAAAGGTGGATTAATTCACAACCTAATCCTTCCATTCATTAGCAAATAACTTTTGAATATCATAGTTTAATATGGCAGTTCAGTAAATTCCGCATTTTATTTATCTATAAAAGGAATGTGGCCCTATAGCACCATTAATGAATCAGATTATTTTAGGATTGAGGAACTAGGGCTTACCTTAATGCCTCGTATCCTTCAAAGAGTGAGTTGAACACGTATGGGAACTATTTAAGATTTTTTTTTTTTTTTTTTTTGGGAAAAAAGTACTTTTATTTCCAGAGAATATTATATACAACAGGACACCCCAAACAAAGCTGCACGAACTACACAGCAGCAACAAAAAGCCAAGAAAACTAGCAAGCAAAACAACCAAGACGGCCGACCCACTTCACCACAACTACTACAACCAATGAATAATAGAATAAACTATTTAAGAATTTTACTTATTGGCTTAATGACTTTGGCATACTTTAGGATCTTCATGAGCTTATTGATTCACTTTAATGAGGTTGGATTGTTTTCTGAATGAAAAAACCTAGGTTGTCAAATGTGTGAACTCTTCAGTATGTCAATTGGATGCTTAAAAGACATAAAAGGAAATAGGTGATCATATGTCCAAAGTATAGTGACTTTCCTTTCTTAAGGAAACTTATGATAGAATTTGCTCGAGCATTGAATGAGTGATCATAGGGCATCAGGCATCCAATCATTAATTCATTCCCAACAAATTCACTGCACTAAAAGTAAAATCCTAGAGCATCAAATCTTTTAAGTGTTTAAATTCATAGGGCTTAACTACATGTCATTCTTTGTACCAAACTCAAATAATTAGATCTTGGCTTCAACCAAAAGTATATTTCTTCTATCATTGAACATCAGCTGAGTAATTAAGAGGTTATTGAGCTGATTTATATTTCTCTTTGGAAAAAACTTCTTTAGATTTATAATTCCATTACTATCTTTCAAGAAATAGTGATCATTGTTAATGGGCAGGTAGACCTTAGAAAACTGATTTTCCTTCTTTTTTTTTTTTTTTTTGGGGTATACAAGGCGGTGAGGGTGACCATTTATTATCCCAAGTTGATGCAGTGTAATAAGCGTTCGATAACAAAGCACAGAAGTTTTAGGGTAATTGTAAATTTTATTAAAATGTAATCTTCCTCCAAACAACAAAGTGAGACTTCAATATGTCTCAAAACCCTAATTATGAATAAGGCAACAGAAAAATTAAAAAAAAAAACAGACTGATTACAATTACCAAAAATAATGTCCAAAACTAAAAGTGGCCCGTTAAAGGCCTAAATGATTGATTTTGGAGTTCGAAATGGGCTCACCTGGACTTGGCGGCAGTGGAGGGGGGGGGGTTGGGTGGTTGTAGAGCTCAAAAATAGTCTTTTCTAATATAAAATGGATCTGCAATTCATGCAGGATCAAAAGTTAAGGCCTGTTATTCGTAACTGATAAATATGGGCTATTTAGGGCTCTGTTTGGACTTCTGCTTATCCGAATGGTCCAAGAACTCAAGGCTGGCTTCCTCCCCATCACAAGCTTATGATATAGTTATGGCTCTATTTGATTGAACATAAAAATAGAGTTAGAGCTCATGAAAAGAGAACCCTACAATCTATTAGACCTCATTTGAGAGAACTGAACAATTTCTGAGTTTTGGGAACTCAAATCTTGCTGAAAATTCAACTTAATTCCTTCCTTAACACAGCCTCTTAAATAACTAGATACAATAACTACCAACTATAATAAAGAACTACCCACTAATAAATAAAATGATTTTCTTTTTTTTTTTTTTTTTTTTTTTTTTTTTTACATATGGGAAAAAAAAGAAAAAATAAAAATACCCCAAATAAAGCAGCTCCCTAACAGGGACTCGAACTTGAAAACTTGTTCAAGCTAATATGAACCTACTACAACGCTAAACCTATGGATACAAAATGTGATTTTTAAGAGTTCGAGGAGGAAACACCCAGGCAGTGATCTAGCATTGAAACAACTAGAGAATGTGAAAAGGCTGGCCAGCATAAGAAAATGATTGATCAAATGGAATGGAGATTCAAGGAGAAGGTTGAGTAATGCAAGTAAACTAAAGAATAAGTCAAAGCAATATAAATACTAGATTCCAGTTCTGATGGAGAATAGGAAGACAAGAAACCTCAAATTCAAGGATTCAAGCTTAGAATTATGTGTTAGAATTAATATGGGATTTATTGGAGAAATTATAAAGTAATTTCAGCCTTTTTACAGTTTTAATGGGTATATTTATATAATGCAGCTGCTGGTTCATTACTTTAGGTATTAAGGGCAGTTCTGTAATTTCCAGCATTGCTGGAAATCGTTGTTCAATTTTTATTTTAGTAGTTTTTATTATTCAGTCTTTATTTAGGAGTTTAGTGAATTTAGTATTTCCTAGTCAGTATTAATTTGTTTTCCTAGTTGGAGAACTAGTGTAGGATTCCTAATCCAAACATGCTTTGGATTAATTTCAACTCTATAAATACTTAGGCCTATAACCATTATTATACAACTTTCAGATTCAATAAAATAAATCCTGCATTATTGCTAAGAATTGTGTGACTCAATTCAACCCTAGGTGTGACTCCTAGACCTTCTAAGTGTGACTCTTAGAAGTTTTTTTCTCCTTTTCCTTTCCTTAATCCTTGTCCAGATCTGATTTTTATAAAATCAACCCTAGATTTTCAATTTTAACCCTTTAATTTTCTGAAAAATTCAAAGTAGAATAGATTATCTAAATCTGTCCTACACCAATTTGGTATCAGAGCCCCAAGATCTTAGAAGTTTGATGTTTTGAATTTCATCAACAATGGGGATATTTGATTCATGTTTCGAAGGAGGTAATCCTACAAAATTTTGTGATTGGATTGATTTTCTTGAATCTTATTTCAATCACTACAACTTCGAGGAAGCAAGAAAGGTAAGATTTGCAAGGTCGAGTTTGATGGGATCTGCAAAATTATGGTGGTACAGTATTGAATATGATATACAAATAGGGAGGCAACCGCAAATTAATACATGGCAAGAGATGAAAACAATGCTTCAAGAAAAATTTTTGCCACTGTATTATCGCAAAAGGCTGTGTGAAAAGGTATATAATTCAGCGTATAGCTACATGCCAATGGCTAATCACTTGAACCAATTTGAGAAGCAGAATTCTTTTCATCAAGAGCGTGAATCAAATTTTGATCAATTGAATGATAAGATAAGTTCAAAGAATCGGATAGAGGCTATGATGGATGAGTTGCGTGGAAGGATCCCTTCAAATCCTAGCAATCAAACTTCCAAAACCATTAGTAGTCGAATCTTTCTACAAAAACCAGCCTTAAGTCTACAAGTTGAATCCAAGATTGTTGGAGAACAATGTCCACAAGTTAATCAAAACATACAAAATCAAGGACAAGATACAGCTGGAGATATCACCAAGAAAGTCAAGGTAGATGTCCCGGATTTTGAAGGCAATGTAAATCCCACAATATTTTCAGATTGGTTGCATAGTATCGAGTCATACTTTGATTGGTATGATATGGACGATAATCGAAGGGTGAGATTTGCCAAGATGAAACTAACGGGATTGGCAAAATTATGGTGGTATGGTGTTGAGAATGAATGACAAAGAACAGGACACCCATTAATGATAACATGGGATGATATGAAAGCAAAATTAAAAGAAAAATATATGCCTTTTGACTATCTTTCAAAGATGAGGGAACAAGTGAATACTTTACAAAAGGGCAGCAGCATGTCAATGGTATTGTGACCTCTCCAAAAGCAGGCACAAATGCAAGAACTTTCACTAAGAATTTCAGGGCAACAAGGCATACCAGCTGTACAGCATTCACATAGCTTCATGAATCTACAATAGAGGCTAAACTGTTAAGCCAACAACAAGAAAAGCCTCTGCTGCAGGTTGTTCAACCAGAAAGGGAAGTGAAAAGGCCACAACTACCATCCCAAAGGCTTAAACCGCAAAATCTGCAACTAGAGACTCAAAATCATGAAGCAATAAAACCAAGACAGCACATAGATGAGCCTATTCCGCAGATTGATCAGCCAGAAAATAAAGTTGAAAAGCTAGAATTGTCTTCTCAAACCCTTAAAAGACCAAATATGCTCCTAGATTTGAATCCGCAAGAACAGATACCAAAAGGGTTTAACTTTGTTGTTGAAGATACCAAAGATGTTGGAATGCAAGAAATGGACTCTGTTATTCCAAGTAAATTAATAAGCAAGTGCAGTATAAGATTTCAAATGTTTCTACTTTTATTGAATACCAAGGAAACAAAATGGTCATTCAAGGAATTGTTTTGTTTGTTTCTTAGGCACTTCAAAACTCGAGGTCAAGTTTTTTCCAACAAGGGGAGAATGATGGAGAATAGGAAGACAAGAAACTTCAAATTCAAGGATTCAAGCTTAGAATTATGTGTTAGATTTAATATGGGATTTATTAGAGAAATTATAAAGTAATTTCAGCCTTTTTAAAGTTATAAGGGGTATATTTATATAATGCAGCTGCTGGTTCATTACTTAAGGTATTAAGGGCAGTTCTGTAATTTCTAGCATTGCTGGAAATCGTTGTTCAATTTTTATTTTAGTAGTTTTTTATTATTCAGTCTGATTTAGGAATCCTAATAGGATTAGTATTTCCTAGTTAGTTTATATTTGTCCTAGTCCTAGTTTAGGATTCTTAATCCGAATATGACTTAGATTAGTTTCAACTCTATAAATACTTAGACCTGTAATCATTATTATACAACTTTCATATTCAATAAAATAAATCCTGCATTATTGCTAAAAATTGTGTGACTCAATTCAACCCTATGTGTGACTCCTAGACCTTCTAAGTGTAACTCTTAAAAGTTTTTTCCCCTTTTCCTTTCCTTAATCCTTGTCCAGATCTGATTTTTATAAAATCAACCCTAGATTTTCAATTTTAACCCTTTAATTTTCTAAAAAATTCAAAGTAGAACAGATTATCTAAATCTGTCCTACACCAATTTGGTATCAGAGCAAGTGCAGTATAAGATTTCAAATGTTTCTACTTTCATTGAATACCAAGGAAACAAAATGGTCATTCAAGGAATCGTTTTGTTTGTTTCTTAGGCACTTCAAAACTCGAGGTCAAGTTTTTTCCAAGAAGGGGAGAATGATGGAGAATTGGAAGACAAGAAACCTCAAATTTAAGGATTCAAGCTTAGAATTATGTGTTAGAATTAATATGGGATTTATTGGAGAAATTATAAAGTAATTTCAGCCTTTTTAGAGTTATAATCAGTTTATTTATATAATGCAGCTGCTGCTTCATAACTTTAGGTATTAAGGGCAGTTCTGTAATTTCCAGCATTGCTGGAAATTGTTGTTCAATTTTTATTTTAGTAGTTTTTATTATTCAGTCTTTATTTAGGAGTTTTAGTGGATTTAGTATTTTCTAGTTAGTATTAATTTGTTTTCCTAGTTGGAGAACTAGTGTAGGATTCTTAATCCAAACATGCTTTGGATTAGTTTCAGTTCTATAAATACTCAGGCATGTAACTATTATTATACAACTTTCAGATTCAATAAAATAAATCCTGCATTATTGCTAAGAATTGTGCGACTTAATTCAACCCTAGGTGCGACTTAATTCAACCCTAGGTGCGACTTAATTCACCTTCTAAGCGTGACTCTTAGAAGTTTTTTTCCCCTTTTCCTTTCCTTAATCCTTGTCCAGATCTGATTTTTATAAAATCAACCCTAGATTTTCAATTTTAACCCTTTAATTTTCTGAAAAATTCAAAGTAGAACAGATTATCTAAATCTGTCCTACACCAAGTTCTCTCTTCTCTTCCTTGTTTCTATTTGTCGTATATACCCATAGCTTATTATTAATTCATGAATATACTGTTTCACATACATTGGCTCTATTATTGTCTCTCAGCGACATCTCTCTTCTGCACACAATTGTGTCAGAGATCAGAATTTAGGAAAGACCCACCTCTTACACCCCACCAGCACGCACCCCACCATAAGATAAAAAATAAAAAATTAATAAGAAAAGAAAAAAAAATGTTGCCATTGGTCTGTCAACATAATGCTCACCAAGAGACACGAGCAGTGAGTCAGCGACAAGTTGAAGCTAACAACTTCATATAATGGAAATAGCATGTGTTTTTGGATTAATTTCCTGTTTTACAAAATTTCGAGAATTTGGAAAAAATATCTAAGAATCACAGGTGCACCTGTCATGACCTTTATGCCATTATTGCCCAATACAGGCTGCTATTCCTCAATGTTATAGTTGTTACACTGACAGTACCATCATTTGCAAGCTAATTATTAAAAGAAAATCCACAGTAGCACAATGTAAAACCTTGGACCAGGTAGAACTTTCAGAAATTTATATTAGAAACATATGCATTCTTTATTAGAAACAATTTTTGGGTGATTTACAAATATGTTTCAAAATGTAAAACAAACCTGAGTTCCGTGTCGAAGTAGCTCTCTTGCGAAAGGCAGAACTCCCAAAATGATATCTGCACCAGAATTATCAATAAAGATGACAGCCTGTTGAGGAAAAAAAAAAAAGAGATGAGGATTAATATTGGGTCACAAAAAGAAGAGATGTCACAAAAAGAAATCACATGTGAAACTTGCCTTTTTCCAAGATTTCTTGCTCCATTTTACTTTGAAGGTGTCCAAATCATCAATAACCCAAGGTCGAGAGACAAGATTTTGACAACTAGCCAAAAAGGACATTCCATCCCTCGAGAAAACCTCAGCAAGCTTCAAGAAATTGGAAAGAATAAGCACATGAGAGAGGATGTTGAGATGAGAAATGGTAACATTTTTTGACTTATAAATTATCAACAGTGAGTCTTGATTTGAAAGAATTTACAAAAACTTATTATCATCTAACCAGTTAAACAAAATAAAAGCATTTTTCTAGAAGCAAGAAAAGTGGTAATTTGAAGAAATGACTGGAAGGCGATGGCATCAATCAAGCAGAAATGAACCAAAAATAAATAAATAAACAAGAATGATATAACCACAAGCAGAGTATATTGATGCTTTAGCAGACAGAGCCTAGTACAAATTTAACGTGTCTCAAGCAAAAAGGACTGGGTGATAAAAGTGAGAAGATGCATTATGCATGACCCAAGTAGAAAAAAATAGTCAAGGTAAAGTCCACTAATACAAGTAGTTTAGATTTCTCTATAAATGTAGTCATGAATTAAATCCATCAGTCACAATGAGTTAACAACTTGTTCAAAATACAAGAGATGGTCACTAAAACTATAAACTCTTCTATGAAATATTGACCAACCTGTGCAGAACCGAGGTCAAATATGTTTCCAGCAAATATTCCTTTAACCAGATTTTCAAGACGCTTTACTTCATCCTCAATAGCATCATTAAGATGCACAACATCCTCGAATAGAGATATGGCTTTTTCATTCTCTTCATCCTATTTCACCACCAAAAAGAAACATCTCGTCAAGTGTAAACAGAATGTAAAACACACCACTGCAGTTCTGAAGAGCAAAAGATATTCACTCCATGGCACCAACAGGGTTCAATCAAAGTAAAAACTAGAAAAATCATTTGCGTGGTAAGGAATTTACAAAACCTTAAATGTGTATATCAACAGAGTATTACCTACTTTACCAAAAGTAAAGTGTTTAAGACAACCATTTATAATGGTTCTGAGATGTCATTCCTCTCGCTTATATTTCCTTCCTTAAATGGTATATAAAAAAATAAAAAAAATGAAAAAAAGAACTCAAGAGGAATGAGGTAAAAAATGTTATGTATTCTGTACAAGCATCTAACCTCCTCTAAGCCCACAACTTTCCCTTATTGAACCTACCACTACCTAAAAAGTCCCTGACATTTGAATAAGTGCAAAACTTTGGACTTTTCACATAATATTATGAGGCCAAATATAATACTAACCTTGACTTTTTTAAATATGTCTCTAAATCCCAATTCTCTTAGGACTTGCTCCCGAAGTCTGCAGAGAAGCTACATTCCCCAAAAATGACCAAGACAGGAAAGAAAGATAATAATTGTCAGAAGGGGCAGCTTGAGTAAAAATAAAATCATCCCGAAATGGTAACAGAAAGGAGAAATAATTTATGTGATTTATCTTACTATGCAATCAGGTGGACCACCATGACTCTCAGGATCTTTCTTTAAGTCTTCAAGGATCCCACCATACCTTCCAAAAATCACAGAAAATCAGGAACAAAGTAGTGTAAATTTTGGAAACACGGAATTCATACAGATTATTAGAAAGTATTGAGTTAAAAAATGGGCAATCACATTAAGAATCCAGGACCAACTCACAATTTCTATTCCGTGGAATTCAATGGAACATCAAACTTTATGAAATGCTTAGAGCAAATTGATAGAATTTGTAAATGAACTCTACACACACATAAGATACATAATAAATTAAACTTAATTGTGCTTGATGTTTCATTAAAATAACCAAAACCCTTTCTCTAACTCCTAACTCTTAATTAATTGGTGCAGGGCATACTATAGAACGTGAATATGGAATCCAATCATTAATTTGCTCCAAATAAAATACCCATTTGAATTCATTGGAATCATAGAAAATTTAGTTGCAAATGAAAAAAAAAAAAAATTCCTCATCCATTTTATTCCCAAAAACAAATACCCATACGAAACAAGAACAGCACAATGGAATAACAAAGAGAACTGACTAAAGTGGAAGTAAATTGAAAGTCATCAAAACAAGCAAAGCTCAATCAGCAAAAACAAACGGTACCTGAGAGCAAATTTCTCAGCTTTGGAAGGAGCATCAGGAACTGTAGTATCAGTTTCGGCACGTTTCCTTCATAAAGATAGAGAGAATTACAGAAGACGAAGGGGAATAATCGAGAAATGAAATGATAAAAAGAGAGTAAAAGAGAGAATACTTGAAAGAGGGAATGGAATTGTAAAAGAGATCGATCCATTGAAGTTCAGTAGGAGTAGGCTTTCTGGGATTGTCTGATGGGAACCTGTAAGGAATAGTGCATACTCTGTAGTTGGATTCGATCGGAGTCATTAGCAACGGGAACGGAACCAGTTCCGATGAGCTTTCCATTTTCTTTCTTTCTTCTTCTGTAAACTCAACCTTCTTTTGTTTTTCTTTTCTTGTTAGAGAGAACCTTTTTTTTTTTTTTTTTTTTTTTTTTTTTAAATTACGCACTAAACCCAAAGCCTGACATACTCTTTTATATTTCCTTTGTATGTGGAGCTTCGGAATCGGATATTCCTCTTGCAAACAACTTTTTTTTTTCCCCCGAAAGAAGATGTTGCCTTCGTTAATAAAAGCTAAGGCCCAAATAAGTACAATGAAAAGAAATTACCCATCTACTCATTTTTTAAAAAACTTACATTTATCGTGGAATCCTTTTTACTTTTTATATGCCCTCTTTGCTTTTCCATTTTTACTTTTATATATTTTTGTGTTTACACTTATCTTTACTTTTTTTTTTTTAAACCATCTTTGAAAATTTCCTTGCCAGTCCATTCTTCTCTTAATTACTTCTTACATATAAATCAAAAGTTCAAAAAAATAATTGTAAATAAATTATATTTTGATTTTTTCTTTCTAAACATTTTAGTTTTTTATATTCTAAAAAAAAAAAAAACACAGTGTTATTGCTCTTTAAAGTTAAATTATTCTTCTTTGTCATTTTCTATCTTCAAAGGTTTTGAACATTTTCTGTTTTCCTTACATTCAAGTTTTGTTTTAGTCATTTTTTTTAATGTAGGTAATCAATTATAATTGCATGTCATTGGCCTTTATGGGTTTTGACTACTTCAAAAAAAGAAAAAAAAAAACAAAGGCAACACCTTTATAAAAAAATCCAAATCTAAAATCCAACTTTCTGATTCTTCCTATCATTTTCCCTCCAATTACTTCCTCCTCTTTTATCTAAAACACTCTTTGTCAGTGTTACTCCAATTATACTATTGTCATTTTGTTGTTGCTAATGTTGTATTAAAGATCAATTTAGGCTTCTCTAGTTTGCCTTAGAAAATAGAGGAGAGCATAAGAGAAGAATTTTATTGCTTTAGAGAAGAATAATCAATAATTCATGGGTTTGCATGACAAAATAAGAAATTAATTTTTTAATTTAAAGTAATATTTAATGTTCTAATATATTAAATATAAATTTTGTGCAGAAAATCTCTATTCCAAATTGGAGTTTCTTGTACTAAATAAAGAAGAAGTTTGAGGGTTTTAAGTCTCCAAAAAAGAAAAAAGAATTGATTTATAGTTGTAAACCCTCAAATTTGCACCCTTGAAATTTAACCGCAACTTGACACCTATTAAAATTAGTGCACTACGCAGAGTTAGTATAGCGGTCTCGCTAGCCGATTACTGGGCAGGGGTTAAAGGGGCAGTGCCCCTTGCAAGGTGCAGGGCAAGGCCCTGTTGAAAAATAAATTTCCTAAATGTTTCACCTTCAGACAATCGGTTTTTTATTACGAATCCATAAAATCAAATAGAACTCAAATCAGATTAGAAACAGACCAAAAACGGCTAAGACAATGCAAAACCAAGTTGATCCAGTGGCACCACTTGGGTGCTGCCCAGCAAGCCGGCATGCTTCCAGTGCTGCCCAACCAGACGGCGTGCCGCCGATGCCACCTTCCACCTGCTCTATAAATAGAGTTTTCATTTAAGCTCTTTGGGATGGATTTTGAAAGGGATTTGATGGTTTTTGAGGCAGAAAATCATTATATTGCTATTCTTTTTATGCTAAAATTTTGTTTAAAAATTGATATTAAAATCTGTTGTTTAAGTTCTTTTCAATTTGCAATTATTACTCTGTTTTGCTAACTTTTTTTGTTTAAGGTTCAATTTCAAGGTTCCTGAATCCAAAGTGAAGCTTAGACCCAAAGCTAAGCTCGTCCCGTTCATCTGAGAGTCAAGAAAAACCAAAGTATAATTCCATTTTCTAAAATTCTAAATTCAAATCTAGAATTCTCTTCATTCTATCTTTCTTTAGGTCTAAAACAGAAAAGATCTAAAATTTATTAATTTAAAAATCATAATTAAATTAATAAATAAACCAACATTTTTCCAGAATCCCTCTTTTGCAAGAAGAAAGAACTGTGCGGAGTTTGATTCCTATTCAATAGGATACGCAAACTGCCATTCTGTAAGGCATCAATTCCAAAATCTTTTTCAATAACATTTCCCCTTTTATATTCATAGTTTAAGTTTTATTTTTTATTCATTTGTGCTTTACTTTCAATTATGTATTTTCATTTCTTTAACTTAGATGAGGAATGTGTGCTTTTCATAATACCCATAAGGGTTAGAGGAAATATCCTCTTTATTTTATTCATTTTGGTTTTGTAATAATTAAGTAAGATTTATCTTTGCTTATTTATTTACAATTATCATTTCATTTTATTATCTATAACTGTTTCATTCATTATTTTACTCTTGTTTATGCATACACGAAAATTGCCTTTTTAAGAGTTATTTTGCAACTTTTAGCCAAACTGAAGAAAATCATATTTTCTCAAATGTTTAATTACCAAAACCTGATCCCCGAGCCCTCTTTGGTCACTCGTGGATTAGTGTTTTTCTATTGAGATAAATCAAATATTTTTTAAGTCAATCAATTTGAGTTTTTCTTTAATTTTCCCAATTAAAATAAATAAATTAAAGTAGCGACTTCCTTTCACAAACAACAAATAGCAAAACTCAATTTTCTAAACTCATAGCGAGTTCTAATCGTAAAATTTCTCCTGAAGAGCATTTTGATTCCCCTCAGTAAATCAGACTGGTGCTCAGGCGAGGCCTCACAATTGGCAACTCCATTGGGGACTTCAAAATCTTTTTCAAATAAAAGATAAAGTGAATTACTTTTGGTAAAATACCAAGTTTGGCTTTAAATGCAAAATAACTCTTCCATGCATCACTACATCAGACTTCTTGTCCAAAAACCCTAGCTTCCTAGGAAAGCAAATGATAGAAAGTAACATCAAGTGGGCAACCTTCCTTAAGTCTGCTTGTTGATAGTAAAATCATCCAGCCCGCAACGTATCCTCTAATCTTTTTAGAGGTGTAACGAGTATGCACGTACCATTGGACCCATACGAAGCTCCTTGTCTCATATGTAGTTAGGTATATTGCATCTCTAGTGTGATGGATTCAAACCACACCAACCCTTTTATGTAATGAATCATAGAACTTTTCTTCAGGATGGTATGCACCATAATACTAAACTTGGTATGTCATTATCATGAAACTTTTTCATTCATGCATACATGCATGCATAGCTTGAACCTTATGAAGAGTCAAAAACCTATCCAAATATCTTTACACCTAAAACTCATGGTCTATCTAAACCTATGGTTAAAACCCAAAACCCATGGTCCATCTAAACCTATGGTCAAAACCCAAAACCCATAGTCCACCTAAACTCAAGGTCAAAACCCAAAGCCCATGGTCCATTAAAACCCATAGTCAACACCCAAAGCTCATTACCCATGGTCTATCTAAACCTATGATCAATACCCAAAGCTTATGACCCATGGTCCACCTAAACTCATGGTCAAAACCCAAAACCTATGGTCCACCTAAACCCATGGTTAAAATCCAAAACCTATGGTCCATCAAAACCCATGGTCAACACCTAAAGCTCATGACCCATGGTCCATCTAAAGCCATGGTCAACGCCCAAAGCTCATGACCCATGGTCCACCTAAACCTATGATCAACACCCAAAACTCATGACCCATGGTCCATCTAAACCTACGGTCAACACTCAAAGCTCATGACCCATGGTCTACCTAAACTCATAGTCAACACCCAAAACTCATGGTTCACCTAAACCCATGGTCAAAACCCAAAACTCATGGTTCACCTAGTCTTATGGTTCAATCTTATCCAAATCCATGTCAAACTCATGGTAAAAATAAACACATCTATGGTACTTTCATCCTTATCCACAATCCTTATCCAAGCTAAACACTGACCTAGCTTTATTCTTTATAATCATTATACAAGCTAAGCATTGGCCTAGCTTTCATCTTTCATAATTCTTAGCCGAGCTAAATACTGACCTAACTTTCATTTTTCACAATTCTTATGCAAGCTAAACACTAATCTAGCTTTATCATTAACAATCCTTACTAAAGCTAAACATTAACCTAGCTTCACTCTTATCCTCAATCCTTACCCAAACTAAATGCTGACTTGGTTTCATCTTTTACATTACTATCAAAACCTATGGCCCATCTAAACCCATGGTCCAATCTAATCAAACTCATTATCTAACTATCACCAAACCCATGGTCACTCCATCCTTAAAGCTATACTAAACCATCTATAAATTGCAAATCCAATTACTTGAGGCTAAACTCTAACCTAGCCTTCCAAACTACTATTTAGTCCCTTAAGGCTAAAATCTGACTTAGCCACTCAAAGCTAAAATCCGACCTAGCTACTCAAAGTTAATCCTGACCTAGCTACTCAAAGTTAAATTCTGACCTAGCCACCCAAAGCTAAAATTTAACTAGCTCCCTTAGCTAAACACCTACCTAGATAACATCATTTTTGCACAAGACACTGTCATCCATTGCCATTAAACCTAAAGTTCCTTAGTTTGTCATACCTCACCATAACCATCTTTTCCAAAGCTTAATACTAACCTAGTTCTTTTTCCTTTTCAAAGGTTGACAAGATGTCTATTGCTAGAGATGAAGTCACTACTACTAGAGCTGATGAGATCTTTGATAAGCTTTTTGCTAAACTCTCTGCACAATAAGAAACCATGATGAAGAGGCAAGATGCCTATTTTCAAAACCTGCTCAAAGCCCAAAAGAAGGCCATTATGGAATATGTCTGCATCATGATGGAATAGACCTCCCTAGCCCAAAGCTCAACTGATCCAAAACTACTCAAACTAGACCCCAAAGCCCACTCTTTATCCTATTTTCATATCCACTTCCAAAGCTGATTCAAAAGATAAGGAGCCTATAATAACTAACACCATCCCACCACTACCCATTCCATCACCTGAATTCCTTAAAAATAACTCACCCTATCAACCCATGATAATTCAAGCCTTCATGGAAAAAGTTATGCACATGGAAAAAATGCTGAAGAATCTAAAGAAGAAAGAGGACATAGTTGATACGGGCTCCCTGAGCTTATTTCCTAATGCAATAGTTTCTCTTAAGTTCAAGATGCCGAATTTTGACAAATTTGATGGAACTACCTACCCTAAAACCCATCTTAAGGTGTATGTGGGGGCCATGCATCCTTTAGGAGTAGGCAATGAACTCTTTGCTCAATTGTTCCAACAATATCTTACTAGTGCTATTGTGAGGTAGTTTGTAGACCTGGATGTTTCTCAAAAATGGACATAGGATGATATTTGCAATATTTTTGTTAAGCAATATTATTATAACATTGAGGTTGATGTAACAAGAAGAGACCTCGAAGCTACCAAGTAATATGCGAAAGAATCCTTCTCTTCGTTCCTTACTAGGTGGAGGGCTAAAGCTACTCAAATGGTAAATAAGCCAACCAAGCAAGAACAAATAGATATTATTATCAATAATCTACTCCCGACCTATCGAGCCCACTTGTTAACACAATACCTACTCACCTTCAGAACTTTGGCTGCAAATGCATCAAAGGTTGAAGATTGCATCCAAAGTAAATCATTTCAAGCTAAATTCCCTACTACCAACTTGAACAATGATGAGGAATCTAGATCCGACTCGACCCCACCTTACTTCAACTCCAAAAGACATGTCATAAAGCAGTTCAAGTTTTGCTAATCTGACCTATCTGAAATTGAATTCCAAGTCTAAACTTGAGTCCCAGTCCAAATCTCAAAATCTGAGTCAAAGTCTGTCATCTTATTTTTTCCTGTGTTCTTATCAATCATAATGGTTTCATTTTGTTATTTTGTAATAAAGTTTCCTTTACGGTAATGCATCTATATTTTCTTTTCATTATTCACGCATTAAGTTTCTTATCTTCCTTGTCCGATATGGATGAGCCTTGAAAAAAAGAGATGGACGAGCGATTAATTAAACCCACCATAATTAGTATAGATCAAAATTTAAGGTATCCTCATTCTCTCAGTCAACAACCACTTCACTAACTCCTAATAAAAAAAGATCAAGACAGTTAAAGCATAAAGAACAAGTAAATGTAATTACCTATTGCACATTAGGTAATCAAATGATGCACCTCAATAGGGGGTGACAATTTCAGAGAAGACCTTTATCAAACCCAGAATTCAAAGGTCAGAGCCTCTCAAAGTAGCAAATCATGATGGAATGTTTTATCTCGAATTTCATTAATATAAGCTCGCTAAGTTAAAAACCCAAAAAGGGCGGCTTAGGTAAAAGTTAGAGTTGAGAAAAAGAGAAAGAGAGAGAGAGAGAGAGAAAGCTCATCCAAGTCATCTTCCCTTATGTCCAAAGTTATCAAATCATCTTCAATCAATCCATCTTATCTTATGTCTCTGAAGTCATCCTTCCTCACCAGAGGTTCATTCTCTAACATTATATTATCATCTACGCCCTTATTCTATAATGGGGGCATGTCTTTCCAAGAATGTCATCATCTGTTGTCAATCTGTCTCGTCGCTTAGCTCAAAGAGCTAAGGCACAATCCCTCACAATTGGAAACATGATCACTAAGTTATCTTCTTCCATTGGCCCTTTAGCTAATCCTAAGGGCTCTTTATTTCAGCCAGTGCAATTTACATCAAGTCAAATAAATTAAGTGTCACTCTAAGAGTCTCTTCAATCTCAAACAATAAGAAAAAGTTAACTTGCTCTTTTCCATCATTCATGCTACAAAAAGCAAAATCATACAACCTCTATGATTCTTTTCAGAAGTTTCAATCTACCTTCAAAACCATTCTCGAACTTTATGAAATTATACTGTTCCATCCCAAGCCTTATTAGTAAATCATACCAACTTTTCAAAGCTCAAGCCATGTATCACCTTTTCCTTGGCAAAACTAGAAGACGAGAAATATCTCCCAAAAGCCTATCACCTCAAGTCGATTAAGAAAGACTCAAACTAGTCAAGGCCCATCTCATGCCTCTTTAGCAAACATCTCATGATCCTTGAAAGATTAAGCCTCATTGGTAAAACATATAATCCCTGAGATCCTTAAAGCCTGCAAACCATTCTAATGCAACCATGTCAAAAGGGAAAACCTTTATCCATAAGCCTATGGTATCCTGGTGACTAAAACCTATAGCACCATACCTAAGCCAAAGCCAACCATCCAAAGAACCCTTTGTGAACCCTCTATTTTGCACATCCAAATGACTGGCATTTGACCACAAACCTATAGAATCAAACTGAGCTCAAATCGGATCAAAAACGGAGAAGAACAAGCTGAAAAATGGAATGTAGCAACCCGCAGGCCCGCTGCGGTAACTCGCAGCCAGCTGCGGTTACTATAGCTGCCTCTATAGTTACTGCAGCCGGCGCTGCGGCAATTGCAAAGCCCTCTATGGTTGCTGCAGTTGATTCCTTAGTTACCGCAACCGTCCCCTTTTAGAATTCTACCCGAAAACTGTGAATTTTTAGCCCCAAACTCTCCCTATAAATTCCTTGCACTTCATAACAACTTGGAGACACAATTACATTCTTATATACTCTCCATAAAGCTTTCTAAACCCTATTTCTAAGCTTTTCAATCATCAAAACCCTCTTCCTAAACCTCCGAATCTCTAAAATCTCATTCCAAAAACCTCCTCCATCACATAAAACCTCATTCATAAGTTTCTGATCATCTCAAAACCCCATTCACAAATCTCCTAATCACCTCAAGTTCTATTCTTAAACTTCCTAATCAAGAAAAGGTTTGATTCAAGCCATTTTCTTTCAAAGGAAATTTGTGGTTCTCCAGCAAAGGTGTTATCCAAGAGTTCATGCTATTCAAGAGTCTTTCTTCTAAAAGGAGTACTCATGATATCCCGAAGCCAAGGTGGAACTTAGATATGGTGCTAAGCTTGCTCCCTACATTCCTCGTCGACGTAAGCCAAAGGTAAAAGTTCTTTCTTTTTCCTTTTCAATTTCAATTTCAAGATCTAAATATGAAAAGATCTAATTTTTGTTAATTAAAATTTGACCTAATTAACAAATCTCTAAAGCCCTTTAAAATCAATCAAAATATGATAACAAACGCAATGACTTAAAAACCCCTCCTTTGCAAGAAGGAAGAACTGCGTGGGTTTTGATTCTCATTCAAAAGGATACGTAAGCTTACCGTCTCTAAGGCATTCAACTTTGCTAAAATCAACAACTTCTTCTTTCTATCACCTTCTTCACATAGTTTAGGATTGAAATTACTTTTCTTAAATAAAAGTCAAAATTTTAATTCTTTTTATTATAATTGTTTTAATACTCTTTTTTGTGTTTTAGTTATTTAGATTATATTTGGGGAATGTGTGCTTTTCCTAGAATCCATAAGGGCTAAAGGAAAGATCCCTTGATTTTGATATTTTGACTTGTAATAGTTTTAAGTAGTTACTTCTTTATCTTTTTACATCTTGTGATTATCATTATCTCATATTTGTCATGCATTTTACGAGTAATATTTATTTCATACATCATGTTATATCTATTCATGCATATATAAAAACTCCTTTTTACAAAAGTTGTTTGTATTTAAAGCCAAACTAATTTTTTTGTATTGTTTTAACCAAAACCTAGTCCCCGAGCTCTCTTTGGTCATTCAAGGATTAGTGCTTTTCTTTGGGATGAATGGTATAATTTTGGAGTCAATTAAATTGGGATTTCTTTTAATTTTCCCAACTAAAATAAACAAAATTAAAGTGGCGACTCTCTTTTACAACTTACAACTTACAAAATATAATTTTCTGAACTCATAGTAGGTTCCAATCGTGATGTTTCTCCCAAAAGGGCATTTTCGATTCCCCTTTAGTGGATCGGACCGGGTGCTTGGGTGAGGCCTCACAGTTGACGACTCCACTGGGAACTTTAAAAATCTTTTTCAAATAAAGGATAAAGTGGACTACTCTTGGTAAAGCACAAGTTTGCCTTTTATTATAAAATGGCTTTTTCATGCATCACTACATTAGGCTCTCTATCCAAACATTAGTTTCTTAAGAAAATAGAGGATAGAAAGTAACATCGAGTGGGCAACCTTCCTTAGGTCTACTTGCCGATAGTGAAATCATCCAACCCATGATGTATCCTCTAATCCTTTTAGAGGTGTAACGAGTATGCACATACCGTTGGACCCACGCGAGGCTCCTTGACTCACATATGGTTAGGTATATCGCATCTCTAGCGTGATGGGTTCCTTTCAAACCACCCTTACCCTTTCATGTAATGACTCATAGAACCTTCCTTTAGGATTGTATGTACCATAATGCCCAACTTGGTATGTCATCACCATGAAACCTTTTTTATTCATGCATACACGTATGCATGCATCATGCAAGAATCCTACTAAAGTGGAAAATCTGAAAACCATCCAAACACTGCTAGTCCTTATACAAACCCATTTGGAATTCCCAAACCCATGTCTACCCATTGTACCCTCATCCTTATCTTACTACTGTGATTAGGATTTCATGATCTCACCTTGTCCTTATCTTCACCCAAGCTAAAAACTGACCTAGCTTTATCTTTTTCATCCAAAGGTTCAAGAGATGTCAACCGGATTAGGGAAAGAAGTTATTGCTACTGATGAAGTTGATGACTTGATTAATGGGCTCTTTGTAGGTTCGCTGAACAACAAGAAGAAATACTTAAAAGGCAAGAAGCTCATTTCCAAGACCTACTTCAAAATCAAAGGAGGATTATTATGGAAGATGTCCAAGAAATGATGGGCCGAACCACCATAAACTAGAATTTGACCGATCCGGACCCAATGAATCCAAAACCCACCTCCTATCCTGTTTTTGGGTCTGCTTCCAAATCTAACCTAAAAGACAAGGAAAAAGCCACAGTTGAAACCATTCCATCACCATCTATTCTCAAAACCAACCCACTTTTTCAACCAGTACCCATTGAACCACCAATCCACACTACCACATCCATCTCCCCCCCAATTGATCCTTCCCAAGGGAAAGAAGTTAGCCCCGAGCTGAAGATATTCATGGACAAAATTGAAGTTATGGAAAAGATGCTTAAGAACTTAAAGAAAAGGGAAAAATGGTTGATACAAGCTCTCTCAGTCTCTTTCCTAATGCAAGGGTACCTCCTAAATTCAAAATGCCGAATATTGATAAATTTGATGGAACTACTTATCCAAAAACCCATCTTAAAGTATATGTGGGGGCCACACATCCTTTAAGAGTTGACAATGAGCTCCTTGCTCAATTGTTCCAATAATCTTTGACTGGTACAGCTATAAAGTGGTTCGTAGATTTGGATGTGTCTAAAAAACAGACCTGGGATAACATCTACAATATCTTTGTCCAGTAGTATCATTATAACATTAAGGTCGATGTAACAAGAAGAGACCTTGAGACTACCAAACAATATGCAAAAGAATCCTTCTCTTCGTTCCTTACGAGATGGAGGAAAAAGGCTACCCAAATGGTGAATCGACCTCCTGAGCATAAACAGATTGATATTATTGTCAAAAATCTCCTCCCGGTTTATCAATATAGGCTGCTCACTTAATACTTGCCTGACTTCAAAGCCCTGATTTCCACTGCTTCTAAGATTGAAGATCTAATGCAAAGTGGGCACATAAAAGAAGAATCGACATTTAGGTCAAGATACAAGAAAATGACACATCTAGGAAATGTAACTTCCTCAAAGAATCAGAAAGGGGGGGAAGTGAATGCCATTGCGATCAAGAAGCCACTCAAGATTGAAAGGTGCCAATTCTCTGATTTAGGGGGTGTACCTATGAATGTCATTTATAAGAAATTGCTTGAGGCAAGAATGGTGCAACCTCTCGAACCTAAACCTGTCCCTAACCCACTACCCAAAAATTACAACCCGAATGAAAGATGTGATTACCACTAAGGGCCAGCGCATAAAACTGACGCATGTAAGGCCTTAAGACACAAGATCCAAGATTTAATTGATTCAAATGACCTTTTACCACCCAAAGTCAGACCCAACATCACCACCAACCCCTTACCCAACCACACAGTAAATGCAATTACTCTTCACGAAGGAATTGATCCTGTCTCATTGATAGAATCAACTGTTTGCTACTGTTGTGTGTTAGACTTCACCAACTTACTTGAGGAGATGGATGCCATTACTCGAAGTGGCAGAATTGTCCAAAATCCAAACCCACCAATCCAAAACACTCAACCTATCCCTGCACCATTTGACAACATAAAAAAGAGTCTTGAACCTGATGAAGACCCCATACTCAAGCAGTTGAAAAAGACTCAAGCAAATATTTTAATCTAGAGTTTGATTTAATCCTCATAGCCTCACCACCAAGCTCTTTGTAAGGCACTAAATCAATGTCAAACTCCTATTGATATCACCCCCGAGAATCTTATGGCTTTAATCACTAGTGCTGCTAGAGGAGTTTCAATATCATTTTAGGATAATGACTTGCCAAGAGTGGACTCTGACCACAACAATGCCCTCTATATAACAGTGATAACTTGAGGAAAAACTGTGCTCATAGTTCTCATCGACAATGGCTCGGCGCTAAATGTGTATACCTTAAAAGTGGCTAGTTGCCTAGGCCTGGAAGCAACAGACTTCACCCCTTCTGATCAAATAGTGAGGGCCTATGACAATACTAAGAGAGAAGTACTTGGGGTCGCCATACTGCATGTCACTATCGGGCCCACAGCCTTTTCCATTCCCTTTCAAGTGATTGATGTTCTTGCTTATTTTAGCCTACTTCTTAGAAGACCCTGGATCTATCAAGCTAAGGCAATCCCTTCATCATTGCACCAAAAAGTTAAATTTCCTTATGAGAAGGGGATTGTTACCATAAAAGGGGACATGTATGACAAGGTTGACATTCCAAACCCTGTGCCCATTTTAGAAATTCAACCTGAATTATCTGCTTACCCTCTCTCAGGCTTCTCTTTCATCCAGTTCCTCGAGGGTGAAGAAGGTAAAGAATTTGTTCCACTTGACTTTGATCCTTTGGAAACATTACTATGGCTAATATGTTAAGAAAAATGAACTATTTCCCTTGCCTAGGTCTTAGAAGAAATCAACAGGGCTTAAAATCCTTTATGGACTATCCAGTTGCAATGCCACCATTTGGGTTAGGATATGAGCCTACTGAGGAGGATATGATACAAATGGAGGAACGGGCCAAGGAAAGAGTAGTGGCCCTTAAACGAGGTGAGACTTATGACGGGCCCATACGCCCTTATTTCAAAACCCTCAACAGATATTTTATAAAAGAAGGCGACACAGTTTCTTATTATGGCTTTCCCGAACCCTGGATTTGTCCTATTTCTGGAAAATTAATTTCTAGTTTCAAAATTTTCTTTGATGTCAGGCTTTCACTAGAGGATTGCGAGCCCATATTCATGCTAAGTCAAGATTGGGAGGAGAACATGAAGGCAAGTCTCTTTGACGAAGTCTTCATGCTTACTTTAGAGGAGGAGGAACCTGACCCATCCACCCTAATCCAACCAAACAAGACCGAGCTAAATAATTAGTATTTTGAGGAGAGCCCATTCCATCAATCCGAGACAGAGTTCCAATCCCAGTCTGAGTCCGAGTCAGAGTCCCAGTCAGAGTCAAAGTCTTCAGTTTCTTTTGTTTTTAGTGATGATAATGTAGTTGACCTTGAGTGTCCAGCTTTTGAGTTCGATGTAAATTGGGATTTATCCATGTTCAAATTCAATAAAAAGTCTGCCCTTTCCTCTTATGATCCCGTGTCTTCATTTTTCTTTAATGTTCCAAATTTTAAATCTGACTTAAATGAGACATCAGATCAAAAAAATGAAATAAATGAAATAAAAGATGATGCAATCAAAGAGCCAATAAATGCTAGCACACATGATACACCGAAAACTACATTCATGGCATCTGCATGCATAAACAGGGGTCAAACAAAGGAAGTGATCAAAGAATTTCAAGACTGTTCCGCATAGCTTCCTAAGGACATGACAGGTTTGGATCCGAGCATAGCTGTTCACAAAATTCCAATCTACCTTGATTCCAAGCCAGTCAAATAGAAATTGCGCAGACTCAAAGCCGAATGGTCCATACCAATTAAAGAAGAGATTACGATTGTGAGGCCTCGCCCGAGCACCGGCCCGATCCGCTAGAGGGAACCGAGATGCTCATTCGGGTTTAGACTCACGATGGAGCCCTTGAGTTTAGATTTGGTTGATTTTGAAAAATGATTTTTGGCAATCGCCACCCTAATTTATTTTTAAATGGGAAAGCTAAGGAAAAACCCAATTTAACTTCAATTTATTAATTTTTAATTAATTTACCCATGGATAAAAAAAATCACTAGTCTTTAAACCAGGTTGAGTTCGGAAACTAGGTTTTTGGTTTTAAATAATCTAAATTCAGCTCTTAAATTTAATTTAACTTGAAAATTAATTTCATGAATGATAAATATTATAAGATGATAATTGTGAATAAGAAGCATGAATATGACATGAATGTAATGAAAAAATTAAAATAAAATATCCATAAATTAAAAAAAGAAAAAAAGTGATTGATAGAGATTTGGATTTGAGGTTTGGATTTAGATTTTAAACGTGCCTATGTACCATATTGAATGGGATCAAAACCCACGTAGTTCATTCCATGATCAAGTGAAGGGGTTTAGGAGTTGATCAGATTAATTTTGGTTTGGGTTTGAGAGGAAAAGGCTGATACCTTGACTTTTGATGGATGGAGGGTTTTACCGGACCGAAATTCCATTTTATTGGGACTAGGTGACTGGATTGATTGGGAGATTAATTAATTAATTAAAAAGATTAATTAACTAATTAATATGATGAAAAGGATAGAAGGATTAATTAATTAAAAAGATTAATTAATTTGGATGAAAAGTGGATTAAGAAAAAGGATTGATTTGATTTTGGAAAAAAAAGTGCTTAATTAATTAAAAAAATTAATTAATTAATTTGGATGAAAGGTGGATTAAGAAAAATGATTAATTTGATTTTTGAAAAAAGTGATTAATTAATTAATTAAAAAGATTAATTAATTAATTAATTTTTATTTAAAAAAAAAGAGTTTTAGTTAATTAAAAAATTAATTAACTTGGTTAAGGTGAAATAATTAATTAATTAAAAAGATTAATTAATTAATTAGAGAGTGGTTGGAGGGAGAAGAAGAGAGGAATTAGTAAATAACCATCAATACTAATTCAAGAGGTATCTTGGAATGAAGGATGAAGGGGGATATTTATAGGAAGAGTGGGTGAGGGTAGTTTAGGGAGTGGAAAAGTGAAAAGACCAAAAGGGTAGAGCTAGAAAAAAGATAAAAAAATCAAATGGGGGTATTTTGGGAACTGCAAGCGGAGGACTGGGCTGGGCTGCCAGCTAGTTGGGCGGCGCCGCCAGCTGCTAACATGACACTTTTTTTTTTAAATATTGGTTGTTGGTATGAAGTTTGGGAATTTTGGATTCTGGTAGCAATGTAATTGAAGGCTAAAAAATTTTCTTCCGCTAACCAGTTAGCAGGACCACCGTAATAGCTCCACACAATGCGTTAAATTCAGCAAGTGCTAATGCTGCGGTTAGATGCTGAGGGTATAAAATTGAGGGTTCATAGTTGCCCCCTCATCAGAATTGGTTTTGAACAAAGGGTGATTTTGATGATAGTGAACGTTGGGAACAGATGCCATGTCAGACTCTAGGCTTGTGTGTCTTTGTCAAGTCCTTTAGGAGGAAGCCCCCTAGGATAAATGGGGTTTTATCAATGGCTATCGGTCCGGCCTTGATGTTGGATGCAAGAATGATCTTGGTGAATTTCAATTAAGGCTATCTGTTTGGCCCTAATGTTAGAAGATAAAGAAAGTTTGGTGAATTTCAATTAAGACTATCTGTCCAGCTTTAATGTTGGAGATAGAGAAGGTTTGGTACATTTTAATCAACGCTATCTGTTCGGCCTTAATGCTGGAGATGAAGAATGTTTGAGGTGAACCTCAATCAAGGCTATCTGTCCGGCCTTAATGTTGAAGATAGAGAAGGTTTGGTGAATTTGAATCAAGGCTATTTATCCGGCCTTAATGTTGAAGGAGAAATAAGGTTTAGTGAATTTCAATCAAGGCTATCCATCCAGCCTTAATGTTGGAGATAGAGAAAGTTTGGTGAATTTCAATCAAGACTATCTGTCCAGCCTTAATGTTGGAGGACAAAGAAGGTTTAGTGAATTTCAATCAAGGTTATCTGTTCGGCCTTAATATTGGAGATAAAAAAGGTCTAAAGTGAATTTCAATCAAGGCTATCTATCTGGCCTTAATGTTAAAGATAAAGAAGGTTTAGGATAAATCTCAATCAAGGCTATCTGTCCAGCCTTAATGTTGGAGAATATTTGAGTAAATATTAATCAAGGCTATCTGTTTGGCCTTAATGCTAGAGATAAAGATGATTTTGGACAGGATAATTTAGTGAAAAGAGAGCCTCGGCCTATGGCGAGTCGGTTCACTAGATTATGACATGATTTTGGTAGAGGAAGAGCCTTGACTTATAGCGAGTCGAATCGAAAGATTTTGATAAGATTTTGGTTATACCAAAGAAACTTGGGCTTCTGAATGTAAGGTGTTGGGCCTTTCAGAAGGCTCAAAGGAACTTTGCTAGAAGTAAAGGGACTCTGGAAGTCATTCTTCATTGATTAGATCTGGAAAGGTACCGTTTAGCTTTAAAGAGACATTGTTCAGCTTTAAGAGGTATCATTCAGCTTTGAGGAAGTACTGGTCAGCTTTAGAAGATGTCAGTGAGGTTATTGGCTCAGTTTATGCATAATGGTGCATGATTGCGTAGATGTTGGTGTACAGATGATGCATGCCTATTGCATGATTTGTGATGATGCCTGTAATGAATGGTTATATGAATACATGAGGGTAGATTTGCGTAGTTACTTTGTGAATGCAATTTTTCATGTGACTTTTGTGTTTTACGGAGTCATGCATTTTTGGACTGAAAAACTCGACAAAGCTGAGAAATTCAACTTGGATTGGTATGAGATGGTTGCCATGGTAGTATTATGAGGTTGCTTTAGATTTTGGAATATGGTGGCCCGTGGTTTCTGTTTTGGTGCTGTTGAGGAGGAGTTGTGCCTATTATAGGGAGATAGGGAACATGGCTTGGCTATGACTCAAAGGCAACTCTGGTGGTGCCAGAGTTCAAAGTCTAGCATTTTTTGAATTTTTCAGGAGTTTTTGAATTGCCTCAAGATGTTGCAAGCCAAATGATGGTTAGTGATAGTTGAATGAATTTGACCACTGTGATTGAGAAGTTCTATGATTCCGGTGACTAGAGGGTGTGAGGGGTGCAGAGGCTCAACATGAGGGCTTTGATTTTCTGTCTGAATGTCAGTTACAGGTTTATTGATTGGGGTGATACCACAGTGGCAGACGAAATAGAGGTATTTTGTGGTTAGAGCTGTGTTGGCAAAGACACTGATGAGCCTCAATTGCTTTGTTAAGGATTTAGAGAGATGAACTGCCTTGCTAGTTATTTTTCGGTGAGAAAAATTTGTCTATTCTTACCCTTTCTGCTTTGGGTGCTTTGTGGATGTCTGTTTCAAGTTTTGGGTCATCTCAAAAGTGTAGCTGATGGATCATTTTCAAGTGGTGGCCCCTGCTTTTTAGTCTGCATATGCCTTACTGAGACTCAGTCAGAGGTTGGATAGGATGATTGCTTGCAACTTGCCCCCGTAGGACATTTTTAGCACTACCAATAGTAAAGGATTAAATCTTTCATGACTGGAGGCCATGGGTGTTGAGTGGTTTGTCTATTGGGCTTAGCTTGAATGCTTTCTACTAGGGATGAGTGTCTTAAGGTAAGAGAGGCAGACTCAGGGAATGCCCCTAGTTTTTCTTTTTTGGCGTTTGTGCAGATCACAACTCCCATTACTAAAGCTATTAGGTGATAGCTGGCTGAAGAGTTATCATGCTGTTTATTTTGGGATTTCACTTGGGACCACAGAGAGGTATGATAGGTGGTTGATAAAAGTGGTTTGGCTAATTAAGAAAGAGTACCAAGCTGCGTTGCTGAGGGAAATAGAGGATGAAGTAGTTAAGGAAGGAGAGGCTAAATGAGGAGCCATTGGTAACAAGAGGACTGTAGCATAGACAAAGGGGTGACTCAATCTTAAAAGGAGACTCGGGGATCTACTAGAAGTGCAACATCACAAATTGCAGTAGTGACTAAAAAAAAAGAAGATTGCAATAGACTTTGACTCTGGTGAGGACACGAGAGATTTGCATCTCAAGAGGTAGAGGAAAACTAGCTAGACCATGACTTCATACATGACCTTTTTTTTTTTTTGAAATAATTACAGGTTGATAGGACTACACGAAATAGGATAAGCTATAGAAGACAATGAAAGGGCTATCCTTTATGATGGGTTTGTATTTTGCAATATTTGATCATCACTAAATAAGACATCTTTTATTTTTGCTCTAATTTCTGCCTAAGCTGCCCTTTCAGGTTTTTAGCTTAGCGAGCATTCTCTCTTTTTTTTTTTTTTTTTTTAAGGCAAAAGAATTAAGTGAATGATGTACTAGGCATAAAAAAAATGAGAATACGATGCAAATAAAATATTTTATATTATGATTTGGACAACACCCGAATCAGGCTGCCTACATATCCCTTACATCACTTTTTTATCGGTTATTTCTTTTAGGGAGAATCAGGTCCACATATTTTGATTACATATGCATGAGAAACAGAAATGAAATACAGATGTCATCTTCAGATGATGTATCTTTTCAGCTGATCCGGAATGCCAAGATAGGAGAATTCACTTCCGTCCACGTCCATGAAGATAATGCCTCTATCGAATAGGATCTTCCTACTTTGTCTTCGTTCTCCATAGCTTCTTCTCGATAGGCTTCTTCTAGGTCAAGATCTTGTAAATTGTGATGCTTGGAATATCCGTATCATGTCCTTGTCTTTGTGCATAATAGCTCATGATCTTTTTCACTACTGTCATGCAGATGCAATATATGAGATTTTTTTTTATTTTTTTTTATTTTTTCCTCTATGCCATAATTAGTTGATCCTTTTGCCTTTTTCATCATTTTCTTGTTTTTTTTATATATTTTTTATTTCATTTTTTTTAAAATGTCCCATTTAAAGATGAATCAGAAAAAAAAAATTAGAGCAAATTAAAAAGTTCAAACTTTTATTACTGAAAAAAAGAGTCCCATCATGAGTACATTAAAGGGTAAGTCTAGAAGGTAAAATACAAACTCAGAAGGACAAGACCTGATAGACTCAAAAAGAAAAATTTAATACAAAACAAACTCAAAAGACTCTGACATAGACTCTGACTCAAGTGACTTAGTCATGAACTCAGAGGACTTGGATAGGTGCACAGCAGGGCAGAATTCTTTTCAAAGTGCCAATTATCAAGTGAAGCTTGAGATGGTCTTGATGGTTCAGAAAAGGATTGGTGGTGGTGCTAGACTTTGGATTTGGGAGCAATGATATCTCCGCTGTTAATGAGGTCTTGAATTTTGTGCTTTAGAGGCTTGCACGCATCAGTTTTGTGCCCTGGTGATAGTCACAGTGCTCATTAGCATTATAACCCTTGGGCAAGGGATTTGGAGGAGGCCGCGGTTTTAAGGGCTTAACCAGATTAGCCCGCGGTTCTAAGGGCATGCCCAGCTTAGAGAAAGTTCTCCTTATTTCTAACTTCATCGGCTGGTGACAGGACACAACATGTACCTCTCCCTCTCTTTGGGTGGTGTTAGTGAGGTTCTTGTGATACCTAAAGGATTTATCTTTGATTCATCCTGATTGAATCAAATCCTCGATCTTGGTGGTGCTGGCAATGAGAGCTTTAAAGTTAAGGAGGTACTGTGTTTGCAAATGAGCTGATATTGAGGGAGGAGCTTCTTAACTATGATGTCAATTTGCTCTACTTTAGATGGACGATTCACCATTTAAGCCGCTTTTGTCCTCCACCTTGTAAGGAACGCGGTGAAGGATTCTCTTGGCCTTTGTTTAGTGGTTTCCAAATCTCGACGGGTGACATCCACCTCGACGTTATAGTGTTATTGCTTGACAAATACATTACATATGTCATCCTAAGTCTTCTTATAATTTTTGTCGAGATCTAGTAACCACTTAATAGCAGCTCTGGTCAAGGTTTGTTGGAATAATTGAGCAAGGAGCTTATCGTCCATACCAAAAGGTCTCATGGCACCTACATACATCTTGAGATGAGTTTTGGGACACGTGGTGCCATTAAACTTATCCATGATTGGCATTTTAAATTTTGGTGGAACTTGTGCATTTGGGAAGAGAGCTAAAGAGTCGACATCTATTATGTCCTTGTGCTTTTTGACGTTCTTGAGCATTTTTTCCATGACCTCAACTTTCTCCATCAATTTCTTAGCTTCGGGAAAGCTAAAGAAATCTCCACTTTGAAAATGATTTATAGTGGGAGAGGGAGTGGTCATGTTTAAGTCTGTGGTAAGAGAGGTTGGAGTCTTAGGTGCTTTCCCTTTATTGGTGAGATCAATAATGGGAGGAGTAAAAGTAGGGGCATGACTAGTCCCGGCTTTTACAGATGCAAGCTCAACACGAGCAGAAGGGGGAGTGATAGTGGCATTAGTCATTTCCTTGACCTCATTGATGATGGATTGGCATTAGGAGTTGAGGGCATCAATAAAAGTGGCAGATTGGGCATTGAGAGCATTGGTGAAAGTTTCAGCTTGTGTATGAAGAGCGATGGTGAGTACAGCTTGAAAAGTTTCCTTTTGTTTCTTGAGGAGGCTGGCGAAGGAAACGCTCATGGCATCTTGATCAAAGTTGAAGGTATTGGCCATTGGTACCTTGAAACAGAAAACATACAGAAAAAATGGGTAAGAAAATAGAATTATGAAGGAAAAATAGCATGAATGTGAAGGTGTGTCGGGAAAAGGATTCCCTCCACATGGTTGGTCATTGGGTTTACATGTTGATAAGCTGAGTGTGTGAGGTGTTTTGGGGTAACGGACCATCGGTTTGGGTCTTTAAGGTTTTTGAGGGTTGACCTTGTTGAGCTTCTCATATAATATATGCATGATCATGACATGATGCATGTCAAAAAAGGTTTCATGAACATGCAGGAGTATCGATTATTACAGTACAAGGAACCTAGGGTTAACACTAGGTCGACTACATGCATAAGGGTGAAGGGTGATTTAATTTAAGGGTCCCTGTCCCACTAGAGTATCGATATACCTAACCACATATGAGGCAAGGAGCCTCGCGTGGGTCTAACAGTACTGATTGCTCGTTACACCACCAAAATGATCGGGGATTCGTCGCTTGGTGGAATGCTTTCACTATCTCCCAACATACTCAAAGAGAGTTGTCGAGCCAATGCTACTTGCCATCTAAAAGTTTTCTTAAAGTTAAAGTTTAGGCAAGGAGCCTTTATTATGCAAAGTGATGCATGAAAGTCAAATTATACTTAATAAGCCAAAAGGAGATTATTTTGGAAAAATTTTTCTTAACTAAATAGTAATCCTCTTATTTTCCTTTTTATTAAAAAAGGTAGCAACCAGTTCCCAGCGGAGTTGCCAGCTGTGAGGTCTTACCCGAGCACTGGCCCAGTCTGCTAGAGGGAACCAGGATGCTCATTCGGGTTTAGACTCACGATGGAACCCTCAGGTTCGGATTTGATTGATTTTGAAAAATGATTTTTGAGAGTCGCCACCCTAATTTATTTTTAAATGGGAAAACTAAGGAAAAATCCAATTTGACTCTAATTTATTAAATTTTAATTAATTTACCCATTGATAAAAAAAAAAACTAGTCTTTGAACCAGGTTGAGTTTGGGGACTAGGTTTTTGATTTTAAATAATCTAAATTCAGCTCTTAAATTTAATTTGACTTGAAAATTAATTTCATGAATGACAAATATTATAAGATGATAATTGTGAATAAGATGCATGAATATGACATGAATGCAATGAGAAAATTAAAATATAATATCTATAAATTAGAAAAAGGAAAAGAGAGATTGATAGAGATTTGGATTTGAGGTTTAGATTTAGATTCCAAACGTGCCTATGTACCCCATTAAATGGGATCAAAACCCACGTAATTCGTTCCACGATCAAGTGAAGGGGTTTAAGAGTTGATCAGATCGATTTTGGTTTAGGTTTGAGAGGAAAAGGCTGATACCTTGACTTTTGGTGGATGGAGGATTTTACCGGACCAAAGTTCCATTTTATCGGGATCGGGTGACTAGATTGATTGGAAGATTAATTAATTAATTAAAAAGATTATTTAACTAATTAATATGATGAAAAGGATATAAGGATTAATTAATTTAAAAGATTAATTAATTTGGATGAAAAGTGGATTAAGAAAAAGGATTAATTTGATTTTAGGAAAAAAAGTGACTAATTAATTAATTTGGATGGAAGGTGGATTAAGAAAAATGATTAATTTGATTTTGGAAAAAAGTGATTAATTAATTAATTAATTTTAATTTAAAAAAAAAAGAGTTTTAGTTAATTAAAAAGATTAATTAACTTAGTTAGGGTGAGATAATTAATTAATTAAAAAGATTAATTAATTAATTAGAGAGTGGTTGGAGGAAGAAGAAGAGAGGAATTAGTAGATAACCATCAATACTAATTCAAGAGGTATCTTGGAATGAAGGATGAAGGGGGGTATTTATAAGAAGAGTGGGTGAGGGTAGTTTAGGGAGTGGAAAAGTGAAAGGACTAAAAGGGTAGAGCTAGAAAAAAGCTAAAAAATCATATGGGGGGTATTTTGGGGACTGCAGGCGGAGGCTTGGGCGGCGCCGCCAGCCAGTTGGGCAGCATGTCGCCCAGACAGTCGGCGACGCCGCCGGCTGCTGACGTGGCACTTTTTTTTTTTAAATATTGGTCATTGGTATGAAGTTTGGGAATTTTGGATGTCTGGTAGCAATATAATTAAAGGCTAAAAAATTTTCTTCCGCTAACTAGTTAGCGAGACCACCGTAATAACTCCGAGTGATGCATTAAATTCAGCAAGTACTAAGGCTGCGGTTGGATGCTGAGGGTGTAAAATTGAGGGTTCACAATGATGCTACTGGACCACAACTTCATTGAGCCCATTAGCTACCCTTCTTGGCTTGCCAACATTGTGCCGATTCCTAAAAAAGATGGCAGAGTTAGAATGTGTGTGGACTATGGAGATCTGAACAAGGCTTGTCCAAAAGATGACTTTCCTTTGCCTCACATTGACCTTCTAGTGGACCGAATGGCATGATTCGAAATAGTTTCTTTAACCAATCTGGCCGCGGGATACAATCAAATACTGGTTCACCCCTTTGACAAGGAAAAAACAGCCTTCATCACCGAATGGGGTACCTATTGTAATAGAGTTATGCCATTTGGACATAAAAATGTAGGGGCAACATACCAAAGAATGGCAACCACGATCTTCCATGACATGATGCATAAAGAGATTGAAGTATATGTCGATGATATGGTGGTTAAGGGCAGTACTATCAAAGAACACTTGGAAGCTTTAAGGCAATTCTTCCTTAGACTTTGCCAATATAATCTCAAAGTCAATCCCGCCAAGTGTATTTTCGATGCTTCATATGGGGTATTCCTAGGCCATATGGTCAGCAAGAAAGGTATAGAGGTCGATCCTGCAAAATCAAAGGCAATTTAGAAATGTCACCTCCTAAAACAAAAAAAGAGATCAGAGGTTTCCTCGGACGGCTCCAATACATTAGTCGATTCATCAATTAATTGGCCGATGTATGTGGGCCTGTGAACCCTGAAATTTGCACCCTTATGATCCGGCTACAGCTTGACACCTACTAAGAATAGTATGCTATGCATACGGCAGTCCGGCTAGTTGGTTAGTGGGCAAGGGTCAAGAGGGCAGCGCCCCATTGAAAAATAAATTTCTTGAATCTTTCACCTCTAGTCGACTGCTTTTCAATCACAAACTTATAAAATTAAACCGAGCTTGAATCAAAACTGAAATGGATATGAAATGAATGAAAAAGCAGGAAACAGGTCGAACCAGCCGGCCAGCGCGCAAAAGGCATGCCGCCATTTTTAGCGGCATGCCGGCTGTACCGCCTAATGCATGCCGGCGGTAGGGCGGCACCCGGCGTGTCGCCGGTGCCGCTGGTGCTGCCCGTATCCTCTTTAGCAGCTCTATAAATAGAGCATCCTTCAAGCTCATTAGAGGGGGATTCCAAGGCAGAAATACTCCTTGAATATTGATATACTTGTTGCTTTCAAGTTCTTTTTGAAATTTGATACAAAAGAGCTGTTGTTTCAATTTCAATTTGGATTTACATTCATCATGCCATTTCACTAATCTTTTGTTGTTAAGATTCAGATTCCAACTTTTTTGAATCCAAGGTGGAGTTGAGATCTAGAGCAAGGCTCGTTCCATCCGTCCAAAAATCAAGGAAAGCAAAGGTATAATCCCTTTTCCATTCTCAAAATTCTAAACTCATATCTAGAATTATATTTAGGTCTAAAACATAAAAGATCTGAAATTTATTAATTTAAGAATTAGAATTAAATTAATAAACAAACCAACACTTTTTTCAAAACCCCTCCTTCAAAAGAAGGAAGAACTACGTGGGGTTTGATTCTTATTTGATGGGATACGCAGGCTGCCATTCTAAAAGGCATCAACTCCAAAATCTTTTTATTAATATTTTTTCTCTTTTATTTTGATTTATTTATATTAATCCTTTATTTCTGATCTTGTATTAGCTTAGTTGAAGAATGTGTACTTTTCCTAGTACCCATAAGGGCTAGAAGAAAGATACTCTTTATTTCAATTGTTTTGATCTTGTAATAATTAAGCAAGATTTATTTTGCTTGTTTGTCTACCATTATCATTCCATCTCATCATATATATCTATTTCATGTACCATTATATTCCTGTTCATGCATATATGAAAATTTATTTTTAAGAGTTATTTTGCAATTTTAGCCAAACTAAAGAAAATTATATTTTCTCAATTGTGTAATTACCAAAACCTTATCCCCGAGCCCTCTTTGGTCACTCACGGATTCATGCATTTTCCATTGGGATATATCAAATATTTTGTGGAGTCAATTATGTTGGGTTTTCTTTAATGAAGACTGCCAGAAGGCCTTTGATCAAATCAAACAATATCTGCCGAACCCACCAGTGCTGCAATCTCCAAGGCCTGGGAAACTGCTATTGCTTTACTTATCCGTGACTAATGAAGCAATGGGGGCAATGCTTGCCCAGAATGCCCCTGACTCTAATAAGGAAAATGCCATCTACTACTTGAGTAAGAGAATGTTGTCCCATGAACTCAAATATGGCTATATAGAAAAGTTGTGCCTTGCCCTTGTTTGGGTTTGCCACAAATTGCAACACTATCTTAGTTCCTACACAACCCATATCCTTATTGACAAGAGCCTTTTGGAATTCCTTATGGAGAAGCCAGTTCTTGACAGTAAGATGGCAAGATGGATGGCAGTGTTGGTAGCATATGATCTCAAATATGTACAGCGCAAAGTAATCAAAGGAAGCATAGTAGTAGACCAATTAGCTGTAGCCTCAATAAAGGATGAATGGATTGAGCCTGAATTCCCCGATGAGGATATCCTATTGATTGGCAATGAATTTTGGAAGCTTTACTTTGACGAGGCATAAAATAACAAAGGGTATGGCTCTGGCATTGTGTTCATTGCACCAAGCGGGGAAAGCATACCTATAGCCATCAAGCTAAACTTTGAAGTAACAAATAACGAGGCAGAGTACGAGGCATGTATTTATGGCCTTGAAGCAACAATAAGGCTCCAAATCAAGCACCTTGAGATCTATGGAGACTCGAATATGATAGTGTCCCAAGCTTTAGGAAAATGAAAAATCAGAGAAGAGCATTTGGTTCCTTACAACAAACACCTAAATGAATTGGCAGCCAACTTCTATGAATTATCCTTCCATTATCTCCCAAGAATAAAGAATAAATTCGCTGATGCATTAGCGACACTCGCCTCGATGCTCGACATAAGCAATGGCTTCATAATCAGACTAATCACAATTGAAGTGAGGCATGAACCAGGGTGCATAACTCATTACCTAAATATGCAAGCCGTTAATAGCAAGCCGTGGTTTTGGGATATTCTCAATTATATCAAGAATGGGCTTTATCCTAAAGGGGCCTCTAAAACAGAAAAGTGGACTCTAAGACAGTTGTCCAACGGATTCATTCCAAATGGGGATGTACTCTACAAACGGACTTGGGATAATATCCACCTAAGATGTGTCACTAAAGAAGAAGCCCAACAGATCATGGAATGGATGCATGGTGGTGATGAAGGCACACACATGAATGGTATTGCTTTGGCCTGCAAAATCATGAACCAAGGATATTTTTGGCTTACCATGAACGAGGATTTTGCAAAATACATGCAAAAATGCCATAAATGCCAAGTTTATGCTAAGCTTCAGAAACAACCTCTTGTACCTTTGTCACCAATCACCACGCCTTGGCCATTCGCTACTTAGGGCCTTGACGTCATTAGGAAGATAAGCCCAAAATCCTTAGGCAAACATGAATACATCCTGGTGCCAATTGATTACTTTTCCAAATGGGTTGAAGCCGCACCCTACCAAGTGTTAGATTCCAAACGAGTAGCTTAATTTATTTGTACCAACATCCTTTGTAGGTATGGAGTCCCATTCAAAATAATCATCGATAATGGATCCCACTTCCAAAAAGAAGTCACTCAGTTACTGAAAAAGGAGAAAATCGAACACCACAGGTCTTCTCCTTATAAGCCTCAGACAAATGGTGTAGTAGAAGCTACAAATAAGACTCTCAAGAACATACTTCAAAAGATGGTTGACAACTATAGAGATTGGCACCTACATCTACCTTATGCTTTATGGGGGTACAGAATGTCAGTACGCACTCCAAACGGTGCTACACCATACTCCCTGGTGTATGGAATAAAAGCAGTCCTCCCAATCGAGGTGGAAATAAAGTCAGCAAGGATCATGAAAGAGAGTCAGTTAGATGAAGTAGAATGGGTAAAAGGCTACCATGAACAACTCAATGCCATTGATGAGAAAAGGATGGATGCCTTGTATCGAATTTAGGGTTACCAGCAAAAATTGGCAAGGCATTTCAATAAAAAGGTCAGGGACAGGGGACTATAGGAAGGTAACCTTGTTTTAAAGGAAATCAGAGCACCTGTTCATGATCCAAGGGGAAAATTTAGACCCAATTCGAGTGGCCTGTTCATGCTAAAGAAGATCCTATCCGAAGGAGCAGCTATCTTAATGGATTTGGATGGCATAGAGTTTTCAAGCCCATGTAATATGGATCAGCTTAAGATATATTTTGCATAAGCATCCTTGTAATTCATGCATTGCATTTGCATCCATGTAAAGACAAGAACTACGTGGACCTGATTCTCCATAAAAGAAAAAATGATGATGATGATGATGAAATTGTTGTAAGGAGATACGTAGGTGACCCATGTGGGTTCGGTCCAAATCATCAATAAAATTTCATTATGTGCTACACATTTATTTGGCTCTTATTTGCATCTAAAAAAAAAAAAAGGAATAAGATATCTCATTTGTCTATTTAATTTTTGGAACATTGAAAAAGAAAATAAAAGACATAAAATCAAAACCATCAAACCAATCTTACAAGCCAAAAAGTCTTCCTAAAAAGCATAACAGAAATGGGACAAAAGGTCAATCATGACTCTTATCTTCATCCTCCTCTATCTCTTCAATCATTGCAGCTCTCTTAGCTTTCTCAAACCGCCATGAGTTTGCTATCCACCAATCGATATACTCCAAAGTCTTGTCATAATGATGAAAAGGATGAACAGCATGAAAACCCCTCGCCCATCCATTTCTAATGGCTCAGGCCACCATCTTAGTAATAAGGACAGACTGGAATAAAGCACCGTCTGGGGGGCACGCCTTGTCTATAGCCCATCTGGCGCATAACCCTAGTAGCCTGATAAAAAGTGACCATCCTCAAACCCAAAAGGTAAACCATCCTGTAACCAAAGCTCATGATCATAAACCGATCTATCTTATACCACTCACATCTGCAAAGCAACTCATCAGAATCCAACTCAAGAAGCCATTTGAGCCACTCCCTTTCAGAGTCCTTTTTTATCACAATAGTATGAGTCCTATACTAGCAAGTAGAGTAATCCGCCTTAACAGGGGGAGCCACTATCCGAAGGTGGTCTCTCAACCAAATCTGAAGAATAAGGGGACTGATAGTCCATAGACTGCTCGAATCATATGCCCTATCTAGACTTATAATAGTCTCAGCAAGTACAATAGCGGCAATAGATCTTCCCTCTTCCATATGAGGAATCAAATCAGCAACCCTAGCATCACCCCAACCAGTAGGGCTCATTAAGATATATCCAGTAGTTAGACAAAAAGAAAGAGCTCACATCCTTAAATGAAACCACTTATCATCCTCAAAGCCTTTGGGATCATGAAATTCTGCAACTACAGCAAGTAAATGCACCCAATCCTCCACCACCATAGGACTAGCCACCTCCTCACTAAGATCTAAAAGTCTTCTAAAGGAGTTGAAATATCCCACTCTCTCAACAGGAGTAGCCAAAAGAGCCTCCAGGTCAGACCCAAACAACACAGAAAATTCCTTGAAAGTAGAACACATTTCTCCATGCTTGCCCTAAACTTGAAGACATGGGCAGCAGGATCCCAAAAGCGTATATAGGTGCGCAAAAAATTCCAGTCAATTTTCACTCCCCTTAAAGTGGGCATGGCACTTACTCCATGTCTTCCTAAATTTATTCTCTCTACTTTAGTAAGATTCTTGCACCATAGGAACATTGCATGACTGAAATAGGGCTCCATTGAAAAAAAAAAGTTTTAAAGAAAAATTTTGAGAAAAGAGCAAAGTAAGATGCTTAAAAGTATTGAACAATGTTCAAGGGTCAATAAAATGAAGTTTTAAGGGGTGGAAGAGCCTATAAATAGCAGAAAACTAAGAAAATTAGCATCAAGGATGGAACCCGCTGAGGTTGCCGCACCTGGGCTGCGGTTACCATAGCCCTCCCTACGATTGCCGCAAGCCCTCTATGGCAGCCATTTTGGCTACCATAGGGGCACTTGCGGTTGCCGTAGCCTTCTTGCGGCAATAGCAAAATCCCCTGTGTTGTTGCGATGCTTTTTCTACCTCCATTCTGCAAATTCGGAGTTATGGCAAGGCTTTTTAGCTAAAAAAAAAAAAAAGAGTGTAGTGGGGGGCCTATTTCAGTTAAATTTAGGAACTGCATTCATGCATATTACACATACATGATCAGGATAGAAGTACATCTCATAGCAAGTAAAGCTGTTCATGACATCATGTCCATAAATATCATAGCATCACATTTTAGAAAACATCCATACATGTCATAACATTACAGTAGGAAGAACATCCATTACATCCATATCATTCATAAGACTAACAACTCAAAGGAAGGAAAACAGAGTATCTAATGGTGTCTGCGCCTCTCCCTCCTCCGCTCACGTGGAGACTCATCTCCCTCATCACCATTAGCACCTCTACCTCTACCAGCATCTCTACTACCTCCCAGCTACGCTCGGGTCAAAGTAGATGAAAGAGCAGCAGTCAAATGACCCATCACTCTCTGGGCCTCACGAGCCCAATCCATAGGCACCTACAAGATAAAGAAAGTCAAGCAATTGAACAAGAATCTAAAGTCATGGCAGAATTAGGACAACCTACCTCAGAAGTATCAGTTGGAACCTCAAGCCATCTAAATGGCGCCACTACAGAAGAATCATACTCAACCAGCTGCCCTTGCTCAACAGAAAAGTACTGGCAACGTGTAGAAGGCCATAGACTCTATTACTAAATGTCACCACCAGATGATCCTTAAGCTACTCCAGGGTCAGGAATAGCAGTAGTAGGGGGAGGAATAACCTAGAAGGCCCCACTTTATTCAAAGGATCCTTAATTGAAGGTGCCTGAATGAAACTAGCAGTCGATCTCCTAGGATCAGAAACAAAATCCCTTCTAGGAATAGTACCAGTCATCAAGGAAGCCTGGCAGAAGTAATCATAATCTACATCATAATCCAAGAAATGATCACAAGGGAGGCCTGCCAGCAACTCCTCATCATTTACATTACTCGATCCATGTCTCATATCAGCTGGGGGAGGTAAAGGCACAACCCTATCACCAGTAATCTGCCCTTTGACTCTTTCCCCAAGGTAATATCTTCTCTCATCCCTAAAGCGGAGAAGTAGTCTATATGAGGAAAGCACGTAGTTGGAACCCATCCACTCCATCACTGATGGTGGCAAGCGATCCTGATAGGCATTCCACTGGACCTACAAAATAGAAAATAAGTCCGAAGCAATTAAAAGTAACAAAAAGCCAACTAGCAAGACAAATACCTGGTGCACATCCAACTAGCTGAAATGGGTCCGGTAACCAGCAAAACCCATCCCGTCGAAGCGACTGTGGTTACTATAACTCCATAAGTACCCTCAAGGCACTCTGTCAGAAACTGAATTTCTCAAAGGTGGGGATACCCGAGTAAAGTATTCATAAGCCTAGTACTGCAAAACAGACAGCAATTAGTCAAGATAACAATAAAGTGCAATACAGACAGTAAAAATGAGAAAAGAACACATGCTCACCTCCCAAATAACATGGGTACCACCCAGACTAAAAAGTGTTTCGGGAGAGATCAGACATCTCCCTATACATCACACATAAGGTAGCACCTCTCTAATCATACTCAGAAATCTGGGTCAGGTCCTCCAATGAAGCTAAGATGCTAAAATCAATGGTGTCTCTCCTCGTGTGAGAGATGGAGCAACCCAAAATCATCATAAGGCACAAACGAGCTGCCTGCTCAGTGGTGTAGCCCCCATACTGATATAAGTCTCTAATCCAATTCTAAAGCCAGACTCTTGACAAACGAACATCAGTGTAAGGTGGGTCAAAACCAATAGCTTAGTCATCCTCTGACTATCTAGTGCGATCCAAGAGCCGTAAAAATCCAAAGCCTGGTGATAAAAAGACAAACCAACAAGCAAATAGAGATCTATAGGGGTCACCGTCAACTTCCCATATGGAAAATGAAAAGTATTAGTGGTGTCCCACCACCTCTCTACCAAAGCCCTCAATAAGGCGCGATCGCCCTCATGAGAACACTCCAAGTCTAGTAGATCGAGCAAACCAGAAGGCTCGATCATAGCTCGCACATTAGGATGGCGATTCAGGTAAGTAGAAACCCTCACCAAGTTACCTTTACCTCCTCTCAACCTCAAATCACATGACTTCACATGAAATACATAGAAAATAAATTTTTGTATGCATAAAGAACTAGAGTTTTCTTCAATTTTTCTATTTTATTTATTATTTATTTTATTTTTCTTAATTATCATGAAATATCATTGTAAAAAAAAAAATCGTCACTACATAATGAACCAGATTGCACCATATTATTGCTTGTATAGAACTAACTCAAGTGCATGAAAGAAAATAAATACCTGTATACTGCTAGTAAAACTTGCATGATCTCTAGGCTCTTGCAGCAGAACCTCGGGATTCGCATCACCTTAGGGCACCAAGTAGCTTCTCACATGCCTTGAACTCGAGGAAGCCATCTTGATGAAGGAGTTTTAGAGAGATGGAGTTTAAGTAGAGAGAGAGAGATGAAATGGAAAATGGTAAAGATGAATGGAGAAGGGAGGGGTATTTATAGAAGGAATTGTGGGCCCCACCTCATCATTTCCTTCAATTTGTATAGTTAAGTTGCCAAATTTCGCCATAACAAATCTATTTTGAGTCAGAGTTTAGTTCTTTCTAAACAAATAGATCCACAAGATTTTTATCTGTACCTCAAAATAGAAAGCAACTCAATCGGAGTCTAGAATCTTCTATAATTGTAGAAAGTTCAAAAATTCAAAATGCCTAAAGAAATTGGAAAATAGTCTAAATGAATTCAGAAAAGCCTAGAAACAGACATGGCACCTCAACATAAATCTTGAAGCTGACCAAGATCTTCAGTCATCTAAAAACTTTCAGAATTCCCCCGATTCACACTTATCCAACCTGGCCTCCTGTCCGGCCAAATATGATAAGAGGACAGTTGTGAATCCTTTATTTTGCACCTCCAAATGACCGGCATTTGACCATGAAACCATAGAATCAAACTGAGCTCAAATTGGATCAAAAATGGAGAAGAATGGGCCAAAAAATGGAATGCGGTAACTCGCAGGCCCATTGCAGTAACTCGCAGTTGGCTGCGGTTACCGCAGCCGCCTCTGTGGTTACCACAGAGGCCCTGCAGTAGCCAACTAGCTATCGCAGCTAATGCTACGGCAACTGCAAAGCCTTTTGTAGTTGTCGTAGCCGATTCCTCAGTTACCGCAACCGTCCCTTTTCAGAATTCTACCCAGAAACTGTGAATTTTTAGCCCCAAACTCCCCCTATAAATACCTTGCACCTCATAACAACTTTGAGATGTAATTACATGCTTCTATACTCTCCATAAAGCTTTCTAAACCCTATTTCTAAGCTTTTCAATCATCAAAACCCTCTTCCTAAACCTCTAAATCTCTAAAATCTCATTCCAAAAACCTCCTCCATCACATAAAACCTCATTCATAAGTTTCCTAATCATCTCAAAACCCCATTCACAAATCTTCTAATCACCTCAAGTTTTATTCTTAAACTTCTTAATCAAGAAAACGTTCGATTCAAGCCATTGTCTTTCAAAGGAAATTCGTGGTTCTCAAGTAAAGGTGTTATCCAAGAGTTCACGCTATTCAAGAGTCCTTCTTCCAAAAGGAGTACTCATTATATCCCAAAGCCAAGGTGGAACTTAGATCGGGTGCCAAGCTTGCTCCCTACGTTCCTCGCTGACGTAAGCCAAAGGTAAAAGTTCTTTCCTTTTCCTTTTCAATTTCAATTTCAAGATCTAAATCTAAAAAGATCTAATTTTTGTTAATTAAAATTTGACCTAATTAACAAATCTCTAAAGCCCTTTAAAATCAATCAAAATATGATAACAAAGGCAATGACTTAAAAACCCCTCCTTCGCAAGAAGGAAGAACTGCGTGGGGTTTGATTCCCATTCAAAGGGATACACAAGCTTGCTGTCTCTAAGGTATTCAACTCTGCTAAAATCAACAACTTCTTCTCTCTATCATCTTCTTCACATAGTTTAGGATTGAAATTACTTTTCTTAAATAAAAGTTGAAATTTTAATATTATAATTATTTTAATACTCTTTTTCGTGTTTTAGTTATTTAGATTATATTTGGGGAATGTGTGCTTTTCTTAAAACCCATAAGGGCTAGAGGAAAGATCCCTTGATTTTGATATTTTGACTTGTAATAGTTTTGAGTAGTTACTTCTTTATCCTTTTACATCTTGTGATTATCATTATCTCATATTTGTCATGAATTTCACGAGTAATATTTGCTTCATACATCATGTTATATCTATTCATGCATACATAAAAACTCCTTGTTACAAAAGCTATTTTGTATTTAAAGCCAAACTAATTTTTTGTATTATTTTAACCAAAACCTAGTCCTTGAGCCCTCTTTGGTCATTCAATGATTAATGCTTTTCTTTGGGATGAATGGTATAATTTTGGAGTCAATTAAATTGGGATTTCCTTTAATTTTCCCAACTAAAATAAACAAAATTAAAGTGGCGACTCTCTTTTGCAACTTACAACTTACAAAATAAAATTTTTTGAACTTATATCGGGTTCTAATCGTGATGTTTCTCCTAAAAGGACATTTTTGATTCCCCTTTAGCGGATCGGACTGGGTGCTCGGGTGAGGCCTCACACCTTTATAGAAAATTATCCTTAATACCTAGAAGCATTCACCATGAAGCCTAAAATAAAAAGCCTTCACCATGAAGCCCAAAACTAAGCCTTCACCATGAAGCCCAGATCTAGAAGCCTTTGCAATGAAGCCCACTCTTAAAAAGCCTTCACCATGAAGCCCACTCCTAAAAGGCCTTCACTTATGAAGCCCATGATCTCCTTTAAGGCAAAACCAGACTAAGCCTTTCAAATGGATTCCCTAACCAGACCTATGCTCATAATAACCACTCCTTAGCCAAGACCTTTCCCTACAAGGACTGATCCTCAACCATAACTTTCAATGGGCAAACCGAGTCGAGCCACCTATGTTGACATTCCTACACCCTTTTGTCTTTTAAAGACATAACCTTCTCTAAATCCTAATACAAAAGCCGAATAGATAGCTTTGATCCCAATGTTCCATCACCAAAGCCGAACATATAGCTTTGATCCTAATCTTCCAATATTAAAGTCGAACAAATAGCTTTGATCCTATTCCTCCCAACACCAAGGCCTAATAGATAGCTTTGATCCTAACTTTTCCAACATCACGACCTAACGGATAGCTTTGATCCCAACTTTTCCAACATCACAACCTAACAGATAGCTTTGATCCCAACTTTTCTAATATTAAGGCATAGATAGCTTTGACCTTAATTCTCCTAACACCAAGGCCGAACAGATAACTTTGATCCCAATCCTTTCAGCATTAAAGCTAAACAAATAGCTTTGACCTTAATTCTCCTAACCACTAAAGCTGAACATATAACTTTGATCCCAATCTTCCCAAACATCAAAGTCAAATAGACAATTTTGATCACAATCTCCCCAATAGTAGGGTCGAACATGTGGCCTTGCTAAATTAGTTTGAATTCCTAAAATCTCCCCCTCTTTGGTGGACCAAATATCTAAATCTTAAAGTCCAAGCTGGATAGATAGCCTTGATTGAAATTCACCAAACCATCTTTACCCCTAACATTTAGGCCGGACAAGTAGGCTTGATTGAAATTCACCAAACCATCTTTACCACAACATTTAGGTTGAAATTGAAATTCACCAAGACCATTCTCATATCTAACATTGAGGTCGAACTGATAGCCATTAACAAAATGTCATTTATCCTAGGAGGCCTCCCTCAAAAGGTTCATGTTCTTATACCATGTTTACCCTTCAAAAAGTTTAATTTGCACAAGTATGAATGCCTTTATGCATGACAAACACAATCAGGTATCACAAGTCCAAAATCTAACATGGCACAAGCACAAGGTCTGATATGGCATGGCCCAAAATCTGACATAGCACAACAACATATAAGCCAAAAATCTGATGTGGCACAAACACAAGCCCAAAGTCCGATACGGCATCTCTTTCTAAGGTTCACTGACATCAGAATCGTGTTTTGCTCAAAGCCAATTCTGATAAGGGGGTAGCTATGGACCCTCAAATTTACACGCATAGAATTTGGCCACAGTTTGACACTTGTTAATATTTATGCGCTATGCAGAGCTAGTACGGCGGTCCCGCTAGCCTATTAGCTAGCAGGGGTTAAAGGGGCAGCGCCTCGTTGAAAAATAAAATTTCTAAGTCTTTCACCTTCTGACGATTGATTTTTTATTACAAATCCATAGAATCAAACCAGACTCAAATCGGATCAGAAATGGACCAAGATAGGCCAAAATAGTGTGAAACCAGGTTGATCCAGTGAGTCAGCTGCGCGCTAGGTGTGCCACCGCGTCAGGGGGCATGCTCAGAGTGCTGGCGGCCAGTCGACATGCTGCCAGTACCGCCCAGCTAGCCGGTGTGCCCAGCGGCACCTTTCCACCTGCTGTATAAATAGTGCTTCCATTTCAGCTCTCTAGGACAGATTTTGAGAGGGATTTGACGGTTTTTAAGGTAGAAAATCATATATATTGCTATTCTTTTTATGCTAAAATTCTGTTTAAAAATTGATATTAAAATCTGTCATTCAAGTTCTTTTTAATTTGCAATTATTACTTTGTTTTGCTAACCTTTTTTTGTTTAAGGTTCAACTTTAGAGTTTCCAAATCCAAAGTGAAGCTTAGACTCGAAGCTAAGCTCACCCCGTTCATCTGAAAGCCAAAAAAACCAAGGTATAATTCCATTTTCTAAAATTCTAAATTCAGATATAGAATTCTCTTCA
>CANTUT010000794.1:540000-583879 GCA_947687605.1 Reutealis trisperma | reverse complement strand
TTTGGATGTTCATAATATGTAAATTTAAAGAAAACATTTTATTTATTTCGATTATTTGTTAAAATAATTATTTTAATTGTTTAACAACATTTATAGAAATTCTACGTAAGAAAATTAAATGGAAGTTTGAAATTATGTTTATATTTATAAAATAAATTATTATAACCATTATTATTATTATTATTATTATTATTATTATTATTATTATTATTATTATTATTATTATTATTAATTATTATTATTATTATTATTATTATTATTATTGTTGTTGTTGTTGTTGTTGTTGTTGTTGTTGTTGTTGTTGTTATTTTTATTATTATTGTTATTGTTGTTGATGTTGTAGTTGTTGTTGTTGTTGTTGTTATTATTGTTATTATTATTATTATGCCAAAAGAAAATGATCAAGCTGCTAAAATTCTAAAACGGGAAAGAAGCAAGAGAGGGAGAGAGACGGAAGTGAGCGAGGCCGAGTATAGTGAGGCCAACAGACTAATTTTCGGCTGGCGGTGACTAGCACCGCAACCCTCACTTCGAAGACCAGCAAACGGAGGTAACATTCTTGCGAGTTGAAGTTGTGCCAGTGGCCGAGTCTTTTGGTGAAGATTCTGGCTGATTCTAGCAACAAAAATCTTTGACATTGATTCCATTCTACTTCTCATGGCGGGACCTTCAAGATGACACCCATTTCATCCCTTGAAGTTCACTTAAGAGTGAGATCGAAAAATTAAATACCAAAACTTTGAACTTTGATCTTTGGCGAACGGCACTAGTTGGGAGCGAATGAAGAGTGTTTTTGAGTTACTGGTGTTGAGGCAAGTGCAATGGCCCCATCGGCAACTTTAGAGTTGCCATACATGGCAATACTCCAGCTGTGAATTGTGGCTGTGACGCGCGAGGTCAGTTCTAGCAGTTTCATGTTGCCATTTTGATGCAATTTTTTACATTCGTTTCGATCGAATTTTGCTTTCATTTGTTGTTGAATTATATATTGAATTAGTTTATGTTTATTAGATTTAATTAGTTAATTGATAATTTTATGAAATTAGATTAAAAATGGATTTAGTATGATAAATTAATTTGATGTGAACTTTATAAAATATAAGTGGAATGATTTTAATTGAAATGAAAAACTTGAAAGTTAATTCATGAAAAAAGTTAATAGATGTTATTAGGATTAATTTTGATTATAACTTGAGAATTAGTTTTAGTTGTGTAGTTGATTGAATTGAAGCCCCAGGAGGGGGAATTATGGAGTTATAATTGAATATTGTAAGTTGAATCAATTGTTTAGAAGTGCATATTTTCTGTTGAAATTGGTTCAAGAACAACACTTAGTATTAAGAAATGATGAGTTTATGAAGGCCTCACCATAAGAAGTATTTTCCTTCAAAGAAACTAGGGTGGCCGAACCATTAACAATAGAAAAAAAAAAAAAAAAAAAAAAAGCTTCAACACAACAAGAAAAAGGCTAAGGATTCAAGTTAAGGAAGCCAAATGGAGCAAATTTCATGTTAAAATGGAGGCAAGTATCATGTTAAACTTACCTTGAGATTTTAAAAGTTGGTGGTGGATGTGTGGTGGCCGAACCACCTTTTTCTCTCCAAGGATTAGTGTGTTCTTGATGGGAGAAAAATGAAGAAGCTGGTGGAGAATATGATGTTTAAATATGGTGTGAGAAAGGTTAGAGCTTTTAATAGGGAAAATGGCTATAATATCCTTAATAAAAAGAGTAAAAAGATTTGAGGTTGAAGTTTAACATAGTCATTTCCATACACTTATAATTTGGGTAAATAGATTTTTGAATTATTAAGAAGACTTAGTCAAATTTCCACTCTAGTTTGATGGTGACTTTTTCCAAAATTGCCAAAGCAAAAATGCAAGGTTAAAGTAACCCATCCTTTACCCTAAATGTCAATTCTCCACACCATATGATGATGGGGTCCAATAGTCACATGCACACAAATTTGATTTTTCACTTAATTTTAATTACATATAATTAAGCATTCTTCATCACTTTACCTTATATTATGCACAATATAATTAATTATCAGACACGGTGTAGAAATTTCACATTGTAATTATAGCATTGTGCAATATAATTTTAGATAGTGTGAAAATGATATAGTATCATTTCATTTGTAGATAGTGCACATATTATCACAATAAAATTAAATTCAAAGGTACAGTGTACCAGTAACACAAACAATGTGCAAATTCGCAAACTTTAATATAAAAATTATCAGAACACAGAGTAAAAATTTATCAGAGCACTGTGTAAAAATTATGCAGTTGCAATATAGAAATTGCATGGTCACAGTGAGAGAGATACGTAGGTATAATATCTCAATCCAATATAGGACGTATGTGTAGAAGTATATGTGAAGATATCGTATTAGTATCATAATACATGCCCAAGTTAACAATGAATATGTGGATTAAGTTCAAATGTTTTGTGTCTACGTGTGAATTTTTTGCATTTTTTTTAGATAAATTGTTAAGTTATAAATAAAATTTGCTTTATAAAGATCTAGGTGATTGAGATGCGAGTATTATGAAAATTGAATTTATTGTAGAGCAAGATGATCTCATATATTATTAAATGAATATTTTTAAAATAGAAATATTTTGAATTTAAATGTTTTAAAATAATAATTTCATATGGAAATATTTTCCTCATTGTTATAATTATATTAACATTCAAAATTATAAATATTAATATTAATATTAATATTTAATTATATTATTATATTGATATTGATAAACTAAATTTATATTGATATTTGATATTATATATATGATTTATTAATATTGTTATTTGAATATTTCAAATAATAGTGAATTATTTTTAATTTAATATTGATATTTAGAATAAATTATTCATTACATTTTATATTGATACTTGAAATAATATTAATTTATTATATTATTACATTAATACTTTTAAAAGAATAATTTATTAAATGAAGTACTGAATTTTAAATTTATTATTTATCTAAATGAGAAAGTTTAAATTAAAGAAATTGAAATTTAATTGTGAAATATAAAAATTTGTTTAATCAATATTTAGAATTGTATATTATGATTTATATTATAATTATTGAATAATATTGTGAATTTTGTGAAATAAATATTTTAGTTAAAATTATGGTTTGAAAAATTGTGTAACTAAATATTATTATTATTATTATTATTATTATTATTATTATTATTATTATTATTATTATTATTATTATTATTAGTGTGTGTATATGTATATAAGAGAAACTTAAAAAAAAAAAAAAAAAAAAAAAACCTGCACTGTCCTAAACGAGCAGAAGAAAGGAAAATAGACAGGGGGAGAGGAACACGGTAGAGAGAGACCTGACCGCCCGCCACTAACTGACACACGCCATACCAGAGGGAGGAGCGCCTATTAACCAGTCAACTAACCCATGCTCGTTGCCAACTGCCGCTGGATGGCAACACACACTCTATCCCACCAGGACGCTAGCGTGAACTTCTGGGCTAATTTTTGGCCATTTTTCGACCTCTATTTCCAATGAAATTGGTATGGCTAAGCTCCTTATGATTCCAGCTTTGATTTAGTATATCATTTGTTAATTTTGGATAACTTTTATTTTTTTATCAAAATTCGGCGATTCCAATAGCTACCAATGCCATTTCTAACCGTTTTCCAACGAATTATAGAAAGTGAAGGATATACTTGGACTCCTCAAGTCTTAAGCTAACCATTGGTACCCTCATATCGCGATTTGGTCATCGTTGAAATTTTTTGGCAACCGAATTCCAGCAACCCCTAGTATTGACTATTTTGGACAGTAGCTCTGACTCATTAAATTGAATTTAATGGTATAAATCCTGACTCCTAATTGTATATAGATAATAAATTATGAATTTATTTGTGAGAATTTAGGTAAATAGTTTATTGCAAATTAATTAGTTAAATTGGGTAATTAATTTGAGATAATTATTATTCATATAATTATTGTGTATTATTGGTGATTAATTGAAAGATTAAAGTGAGATGTTGAGATTGGTATTGATTAAATTGAATTGGTTGAATATTAGTTTGATAATGAAGAATGGAATTGGTGGATGGGGTTAGTGCATTGAAGGTCCGGTTGGACAAATTAACTGTGTTATTGTTGATCAATTGGATTTATTGTAATTGGGAGTTAATCTTAGTTTAGAGGGGATATGGCCTAATTTTTGGTAGATAATTTAAAGATAAATAAGAAAGAAATGGTATAATCTTATCTAATAAATGATATTATGTTCTTAGAAATATTCAAAGTAGAATTCGGAGAATAACTGGCAAAAGTGAATATTCAATTAGATTGCAATTGATAGTCCAAGTAAGTGAAGAGTACATAATGTTATGTTTAAATTCAAAATATTTAAAGTTAATAAAATGTTGCTATTGTTAAATTAAGAGGCATATTTAGGATAATATCAAATTCCATTGTTTATTAATAAGTAATAAATTGTTAAATGTTAATATATATTATAAGTGATTTTTTTATTTCATTTCCTAAAATCATAATTTAATTGATGTTTCAATAAATATGATACCAAAGGCAGGGTCATTCTTCTACTTAAGACATAAAACTCATAGCTTTTATATCCTTTAGAAAACTTAACCATTAAGTCTTTGCACCAAAAGACCATTCCATCATTTTTAGCTGATCATTGATAAGGGGCAAAATCGGATTTTTTTTCTTCAAATGGTGAAATGACCATTCTATAATTTAGGGGTAAAATGGATATTTTCATTAGCTAAAAGATGTAATTACAATTTTAACCTTAGTAGAAAATTCTCTAACCCCTAAACCCATCACATGGGCTTATGAATAGTGAATTTTCTCTAACCCCTAAATTGCCTCTTTTCCATATCACATATAGGCTTAGACCACATCTCATGTATTAAGAGTTTTTACTAAGTTTAAAATTAAGTCTTTGATTTAGTCCAAATCAATTTCAATTTAATCTTTCTCATTTGTACCATATACAAATTAAGATTTAATTGAATAGAAACCTTCATAGATTAAACATCAGGACATGCTAGATTCTTTGTAAATTTAATTACATGTTTAATTATTTTATCACTAATCAATTAATTAAACACTTTAATTAATTATTATAGTAAACCTTTTACACTTGAAAGGTGATCACTATTGGGTGTATAACTTTCTAAGTTCATGTCTAATTAGCAATGGGAATAAGAAAACATTTTTCTCTACTAATGTGAAATTCTCACTTCATACTTAGTCTCATAAGTCTTAAGTGATAGCTAGCATTCTATATCACGACTACCTAATTAGAAATGAATGTTTATAGTTGATAACTTTAAACATCATATGGACCATCAATCATAAATTATCATGCACTGGAATCCCTTCATTAAAGATCCCAACATCGGCTAGGGTAATGGTTTATGTCAAACCCTAATGTGCCTCGATTCTATATCCTTATCTTGGTTCTAATTCTTGATAAAATTAGATTTCTACTAGAAACTCTTTCAAATGAATCACACTATCTTGGCCAAGAACTTAAGTCTCAAGAATAACCAGATAACATAGGATCTTAACCTCGTTTACTCGAGGTAATGAATTATATCTTGGTGATCACTTATCTCCATACATAACAAATTAGACCTATCACATATCATATATCTGTACATGAATAGCACGTCTATGTAAGTAGTAATAAATTCTAACCACCTATGTATAAAATATAGTATCTCTCAAGTCAAAAGATTATATGCACTATTATGACCTAGATGATAAATAATTGATAAGTAGTAAAATCTCATATTATTATCATCTAACGTCGCAGTTCAAATATTCATCCTATGAATATCCACGTGTTTGTATTAATATCATATGTCAAGTAGTATGAGACTCACTGCCTCTATAATCATCTGTATCACATACTGATTTATAGAAAACAAACAGAGGTGATAGTCTTCTGAAATTAATGATGCTCTGTCATTAATCCTATGACCATGAACATATTTAAAATATTTGTACAAGAGCAATTTGTCTCCCATATTCTCAACACTTGATAATAGATCTTCTTATAAATACTTAAGCACTATATTCAATAATACGAAACATTTTTCACATTATGAATATATTTATTATGCCATGAGGAATTAAAATCTATGATTACATAACTATTATATGGCTCATAGGGCACATACTACTATCAATAGGCAGGCAAAAGCATAAAATAAGGTGCTAATCAACATCCTACAAAAAATTATTGAAGACTGTGAATTCTTAATTTTGCACCCTTATAATTCAGCTGAAATTTGATACCAGCTAAGATTAGTATGATAAACGGAGCCACTATGGTGGTCTCACTAGCCCGTTGGCAGCAGGGTAAAGGGGTAGCACCATTCAAAAAAATAGATTTCCTTAGTTTTGCACCCTTAAGTTTAGATTTGAACTTTCGAAGCACTTAAGCTCGTAAACAGATCTTCAAAAGCTGAAATTGCCAAAACCAACAAACTAGGAAATAGAGCTCTAGGAACCAAAACCTATCCCTTTGACCTCTGAACTATCCTTAGATCATCTAAGATTGAATGACAATTATAATATAACTAGAATCGCTTAAATGGGATCAGAAATGAGCCGAAATGGGCCAAAACATGACAGAAGGTCGAATAGCTTTGTGGTACCACCGGCATGGCCGGCACCACTTTGGTGCTGCCTATGCCACCAAGGCACCTTCAGTGCCACTGGCCCTTCCGTCTTTCCTATTTTGTTCTCAGTTTTTTTCCTATAAATGGAGGTTCACCAAAAAAATCTCCAATTTATGTGTAAGATTCATCTCATGAGATCCTGATCCAAGGTAGAGTTTAAATCTAGTGTAAGGCTTGCCGCCTTCATACAAAGAAAGCACAAAACCAAGGTGTAATTCCTTCTTTTGAGATTTCTTAAATCAGATATAGAATTCTCTCTTTTATATCTTCCTTTAAATTTAAAACTGAAAAGATATAATTTTATTAATTTTAAATCTAAATTAAATTAACAAATCAAATTAACTATTTCTAAAACCTCTCCTTTGTAGATGGAAGAACTGTGTGGCGTTTGATTCTCATTCAAAGGGATACGCAGGCATACCATCCCTTTAGGCATCAACTCTAAATTATTTTTTTTAAATAATTTTCCCCTTATCCTTTATTTGCTTTGATGAGATTATTTTATTTTATTTTATTTTATTTTTGCATAATTGTGTTGCTTCTTTTGTGCTAATCTCTTTTTAATCTATGGATTCTTGCTATTAGATGATGAATGTATGTTTTTCCTAATACCCATAAAGGCTAAGGAAAAGATTCTCTCTTTCATTTGTTTTTAATCCATTTAAAAAGTTTTTAATCCATTTTATTTGTAATAATTTTTAAATGGATTTTATTTTGTTTATTACTTTCATGCATAGCACAGATACTGTTGCTCAAGCATCATCTTTATTTCTATTAATGAAATTTACTTTAAGTTATTTTGTATTAAAATTGTTAAGCTAATTTTGTTAAAATAAACCGAAAACCTAATTCCCGAATCCCCTTTGGTTTCGAGGCTAGTGATCTTTTCTTTTGGGATATTAATTGGAGTCAATTTGGGTTTTTTTCCCTTAATTTTTTTTCAAATAAAATAAAATTAAGGTGGCAACTCTTTTCAAAATCAATCTATCTGAACCCGAAGATTCCATTGTGAGTTCAAACCTAAATGAGCATTTCGATGCCTTTCAACAGATCGAATCGATGCTCAAGTGAGACCTCACAACTCCTATTTAAACTTCTAAAACTTTTGCTTTTATTTCAAAAATAATTATTATATTTTTAATTCCAAGTATTGAAACAAATAAAAAATAATTAGCACTTAATTTAAAAAATTTAAAATAATTAACACTTAATTTAAAATATTTTGTGGCCTACTTATAGTTTTTTGGAATGTTAGATACCTTAAAAAATAAATAATAAAAAATAATGAAAAAAAAAAAGAACAAAACACGCTAAAACTTTTGCTTTTATTTCCTTTCAAATTATCCAAGTCTCTGTGGCTTTTATTTTTACAATCCTACAATTTATATTACAAAATCATTGTATCTAGTTTACTCAAATTTACATTAATACAGGGTAAAAAATTGCAAATTCTCATTTCTCTTTATTTCTTTCGTGACAATTGGTAAAATTGCATCAATGATAAGAGACTATTGTCACTTTATCTTTTTCATAATCATTTGATTAGAAATTAGGCATGGATAAGACCCCAAAAATCTCTAGCACACTTAGTTTTAATTTCAACCAAAATGGCATTCAACAATCTTTTGGCATATCCAATGGGACAATTTGTATAGTTCTCACTCTTGTCATAATACAACACTACTCTTAACCAAAGAAATTCAAAAATAATTTTTTTTTTAAAGTTGGTTTAAGGATTAAAAATTTTAATTTAAAACCGAAAATATTAAAGTTGTAGTTATATCAAATTTTATGAATATTATAATAATTTAATCCAAATAATATAATAATATAAATAATTTATTATTTAATCTATATATTTTAGGCGAATTCACATTTAAATCTATTTATTTTAAAAATCCAGTTAAATCATCCTTATATTTTGAATTCATTAACTATTTGGTTCTCTATACAAAATTTTTTCACTTTTCTATTCAAAAACTAACAATAACATCAAAAATAAAAAATAATTTTAATGGATCAAAATACGCTTCTATATCTTTCCCTTATCTGTTTCTTTTCCTTCTCTCTCTCTGCACAGCCACTCGTATCTTTCCCTTCCATCTTTCTTTCTTTAGCCTCTCTCACACAACACAGATTTGGATTTCTTTCTTTATATATATATATATATATATATATATATATATATATATATATATATATATATATATATAATTTTTTTTTTTTGCTTCTTTTTTTTTTTTCAATAGTTGATTTCTTTATAACCAGCGCTGCTAAAAGAGGCTAAGTCACCAACCCATCACCATTACCACCGCCACCATCACCATTGCCACTGCCTCTGTGTTTTTTAATATGACTACCAAGAGCTTGTAAGAATTTTGATTTTTTATGTTTTGCTAGGTGGCCGAATTAATTAGTTTTCTTCCTAATTAATTTAAAATTAATTATTCAAAATTAATTCTTGAAAATTAAATCAATTTTATTTGAATTGTTCATTTTCTCTAGCCAAGTATTCCTGTTCTCTGTATCTAACCATCCTCTTTCATCTTCCATAACTTCCATTTGCATAATTGGATGGGTTGCTGGCTATAAATAATGGAATCTGTCCACTTTTGTTGATATTGCTGCAAAAAGAAATTGAAATTGGTGAAGGACGGTTTCTCGGCGGAAATGTTTTTTGGTAACTCATTAGGATAAGATGAAGATTTTGCCCACTGCACATTGTCTTTCTTTATAATCCATGATCAAGTTCTTTCTCAGTATCAAGATTTGGTTTCATCCTTTTTTAAATTTTTAAGTTTTCGAAAATTAAAAAAAAATAAAAGAATCCACCTTGCAAATCATAAAAATTAAATCCAGAAACTTAAAAAAATTTTGGAGTTTCAAATATTCAAAAATAAAGAAGTTAAACAATTTTTTATTTTCAGTTTTGAATATTAAGGATGGTAAAAAACTTTATGTGATGATAATATATATTTTTAGTTTTGAATATTAAGGAATGGTAAAAAAATATTAAGAAAAAAATTAATAAAAAAAACTTTAAGAGCAATAAAACTGAAAATATATAACAATGATGCATTTTAGGTATGATGAACTATAACAATGACAGATTTTATAGTACTGGGTTAGATAGCCTCTGAAATATTTAAAATATAAGTGTTGTGGAATTCGGGTTAATTTCCACCAATAACAACAATATTCACCTTGAGAACTATTATCTAGGTGACTAGAGTGTAAACGATTGAATTAAAAATCACCCAAAGGAAAAATTTCCAAGTAAGTGGTGAGGTCACAACGGTCCAACTTAAAAATCACTTTCCTATACAGAATTTAACCAATACAAGTAATTTTAATAGCACAATAATTTACTACAACTATACCCGACAATAACTATTAAATAGACACAAAATAACATAAAGAGAACACCAGAAATTTAACGAGGTTCGGCCAATTTTGCCTACGTCCTCGGACACTACCAAAATAATATTTCACTAATTGAAGAAATATTACAAAAGAGAGAGAAAGAATAAAATTGCCTAAATATAGGAAAGGGCAATTTTGGGATGAGAAAAACTAAAGGGAGGAGGAGTCTATTTATAACTAAAGACTCCTCCCATTTTTCTTCAAATTCCCAATGTGGGAATTTTACAAAACCAACAAATCTCCACCTTGGAAAATTCCAAACAATTCTCTCACAAATTCAAATTTCAATAGTGTCATCTAATGCGCTTTGAAGCGCCAATCTTCAAATTCTGATAACATTAATCAAGTCCAAACAGTGTTGGAACTTGATAGCTGTAACTACTTTTGTCAACATATCAGCAGGATTCTCAGTGGTCCGGATCTTCTGGATTATGACTCCACCTTCTTCTAGAATCTCTCGTACAAAGTGATATCGAACATCAATGTGCTTCGTCCTTGCATGATAAACCTAGTTCTTTGCTAAGTGAATAGCACTCTGACTATCACAATGCACTTTGATGTGCTTCTGTTCAATTCCCAGTTCACCAAGTAACCCTTGAAGCCAAATTGCCTCCTTCACAACTTCTGTAACTGCCATATACTCTGCTTCTGTAGTAGACAAAGCCACTGTTGACTGTAAAGTGGACTTCCAACTAACTGGTGCCTTTGCAAAAGTAAACACATAACCAGTAGTTGATCGTCGTTTGTCTAAATCACCTGCGTAGTCAGAATCACAATACCCAACTACGTTCTGACCTTCTTGCTTGTCCTGCTGAAATACCAAACCAACATCTACGGTGTTCAGAATATACCGTAGAATCCATTTCACAGCTTGCCAATGCTCCTTTCCAGGATCATGCATATACCTGCTTACAACCCCAACTACTTGTGAAATATCAGGCCTCGTACACACCATTGCATACATCAAACTACCAACAGCACTTGCATATGGTACTTTTGACATGTATTCCCGTTCTGCATCATTCTTTGGTGACATGGATGCACTAAGCTTGAAATGAGGAGCAAGTGGTGTACTGACTGGTTTTGACTTCTTATTCATGCCAAAACGTTTTAGTACCTTCCTTAAATATTCCTTTTGAGACAAACAAAGCTTCCCCAATTTCCTATCTCTTGAAATTTCCATGCCGAGAATCTTCTTTGCTTCACCAAGATCCTTCATCTCAAACTCCCTATTCAATTGAGTCTTTAATTTCTCAATTTCTGTCTGACTCTTGGAAGCTATCAACATATCATCAACATAAAGAAGAAGATATATATAGGATCCGTCTTGTAGCTTGCGTAAATACACACAATGATCATATTTGCTTCTCGTATAATTCTGCCCTATCATAAACTTATCAAATCGCTTGTACCACTGCCTTGGAGATTGCTTCAATCCATACAGCGATTTTTCCAATTTGCATACCATCTTTTCCTTTCCAGCAACTTTGAATCCATCTGGCTGAGTCATGTAGATTTCCTCATCCAAGTCTCCATGTAAAAATGCAGTTTTTACATCCATCTGAACTAGTTCAAAATCCAACTGTGCTACCAAAGCCAACAAGATTCTGATGGAGGAATGCTTTACAACTGGAGAAAATACTTCATTATAATCAACTCCCTCCGTCTGAGCGTAGCCTTTAGCCACCAATCTTGCTTTGTAGCGAACATTATTCTTGTCAAGAAATCCATCTTTCTTTGCATATACCCATTTGCACCCAATTGCCTTCTTTCCCTTCGGAAGACTAGCTAGTTTCCATGTCTGATTCTTTTGAAGGGACTGCATTTCTTCATTCATGGCGATCTTCCACTTTTTCTGTTCTAAATTTTGAACTGCTTCATTAAAAGTGGTAGGAACATCATCGATTGCAATTGGTGATGCAGAAGAGACCATATCAGCATAACGAGCAGGTTGTCTAATGGTCCTCTTTCCTTTTCTTAGTGCAATTGATTCATGTTGCTGTGGAGGTTCTTGGGTCTGAACCTCTTCTTCATTTGACTCTTCTTCTACCATAGGAGAGTCAACATCAGTTTCTTTATTGGCTGGGATAATTATGTTACTATCAAACTCCACCTGTTTGGAAGTACCCTCCACCTGCTGTGGAGTACCATCTGTCTGTTCATCAGTTACCTTTCTCAACATGGTAGATTCATCAAAGGTAACATCCCTGCTGAAGATTACTTTCTTTGTCTCTGGACACCAAAGACGATAGCCTTTTACACCAGATGTGATCCCCATAAATATTGCCTTCTTTGCTCTTGGATCCAGCTTTGACTCCTTAACATGATAATATGCAGTGGAACCAAATACATGTAAGGAATCATAATCTGTAGCAGGTTTTCCAAACCATTTCTCTAATGGTGTCTTACCACCAATAGCAGTCGATGGTAAACGGTTGACAAGGTGACAAGCATATACCAAAGCCTCAGCCCAAAATTTTTTGCCCAACCCAGCATTAGACAACATACACCGAACCTTCTCCAGCAATGTTTGGTTTATACACTCAGCCACCCCATTCTGTTGTGGTGTATTTTTGACGGTGAAGTGCCTGACAATACCTTCATCTTCACAGACTTTCAAAAAAGGATCATTTTTGAACTCTCCACCATTGTCTGTTCGTAGACGTTTGACTTTTCTACCTGTTTGAGTCTCTATCATCTTTTTCCATTTAAGGAAAATTCCCAACACCTTATCCTTGATCTTCATTGTATACACCAAAACTCTTCGGGAAAAATCATCAATAAAGGTAACATAATAGTGTTTTCCTCCCAAAGAAGTTGTCTTGGAAGGCCCCCATACATCTGAATGAACATAATCCAAAATACCCTCAGTATCATGGATTGTTGTTCCAAATTTCACCCTTGTCTTCTTCCCTTTGATGCAATGCTCACAAAAATTCAATTTGCAAGCCTGTGCTCCTTTCAATAATCCTTGATCTGTTAGTAATTTCAAGGATTTTTCTCCAGCATGCCCCAAACGCATATGCCATAACTTGGTTGCTTCTGACTCTTGATCATTAGTAGAAGCTGTTACTGCTGCTGTCCCAACAATTGTACTACCCAGAAAGTAATACACATTATTTCTCTTTCGAATTCCCTTCATTATCACAAGTGCTCCAAAGATAATCCTCATTATCCCATCCTTCGCTCTTACTTCTAAACCTTTTGACTCTAAGGTTCCCACAGAGATGAGATTTCTCATTAAATCTGGCACATAATGAATACCTGTTAAGGTTCTGATTGATCCATCCTGATTCCTCAAGCGAATTGAACCAATCCCATGTGTGTCAAGAGGGGAATTATTTGCTGTGTAGACAACTCCACCTTTTAGTTCTTTAAAATCAAAGAACCATTCTCTATTTGGGGTCATATGGTGGCTACAAGCTGAATCTAACAACCATGAGCTAGAACTACTGGTTGATGGTGTAGCAGCAAATGAGAAGTCTGAATCTGCTTCATCATACTCAGCTACATTTGACTCTGAGACAACCTTTCCCTTTTCAGGTTTGCCTTTATTCTTTAGCTTGGGACAATCTTTCTTCCAGTGCCCCTTTCCTCGACAAAAGGCACATTCATCTTTACTCAGTCTGGATTTCAACTTTAATCTCCCTCTCCTTCCTTTATTCTGGCTCTGCAAACGGCCTCTAACAACAAGAGCTTCAGCTTCTACACTTGTATTTTCTTGCTTTTCTTTCTTTCTCAATTCATAACTATACAAGGCAGCAGTTACTTCACTGAGAGACACAGCAACCTTCCCATGAAGTAGAGTAGTTTCAAGGTACTCAAACTCATCAGGAAGCGATCCCACCAACATCAAAGCCAGATCTTCATCATTAAAAGTCACATCCATATTCATCAAATCAGTCACCAGCTGATTAAAGCTGGTAATGTGATCATTCATAGTGGTACCGGGTACATAATTAAAGCGGAACAATCTCTTCTTCATATAGAGCTTGTTCTGACTACTTTTCTTCAAGAACTTCTCCTCCAGTGCCTTCCACAATTTATTTGCAGAAATTTCTTTCGAAAATGCATACTTCTGCTCTCTAGAAAGACACGATCGAATTGTACCATATGTCAATCTATTAATAGTTTTCCATTCTTTCTCCTCAACTTCCTCTGGTTTCTCTTTTTCAATGGCAATATCTAGACCTTACTGAAAAAGAGCATCTAGAACCTCACTTTGCCACATGCCGAAATGACCGGTGCCATCAAAAATCTCCACTGCAAATCTGGCATTTGTTATAGTAGTTCTTGCCAAAATTGACGATGATGAAGATGTGAATGCTTTTGTACTATCTGCCATTTCTGCTGCAAATTCTATTTAATAGCTGTTAATGCGGAATGCCAATTAGCCCAAGAAAATTTTTTCTGATGTGGAAGATCAGCCTAAGCCGCAACCACAGAGCATACTAAAATAAACCAAGAGCTCTGATACCAATTGTTGTGGAATTCAGGTTAATTTCCACCAATAACAACAATATTCACCTTGAAAACTATTATCCAGGTGACTAGAGTGTGAACGATTGAACTAAAAATCACCCAAAGGAAAAATTCCCAGGTAAGTGGTGAGATCACAACGGTCTAACTTAAAAACCACTTTCCTAGACAGAATTTAACCAATACAAGTAATTTTAATAGCACAATAATTCACTACAACTATACCCGACAATAGCTATTAAATAGACACAAAATAACATAAAGAGAACACCAGAAATTTAACGAGGTTCGGCCAATTTTGCCTACGTCCTCGGACACTACCAAAATAATATTTCACTAATTGAAGAAATATTATAAAAGAGAGAGAAAGAATAAAATTGCCTAAATATAGGAAATGGCAATTTTGGGATGAGAAAAACTAAAGGGAGGAGGAGTCTATTTATAACTAAAGACTCCTCCCATTTTTCTTCAAATTTCCGATGTGGGAATTTTACAAAACCAACAATAAGGACAATATTAGCCAGTATGTAATTAATTTCATTGAAAATAAAATAAAAAATTTGGATTATTTCTTTTATGGGTGAATTGGAAAATTTAAGAGAAATTGAAGAATATTTTACTATTGTAATAGGTACTTAATGGCAAAATGAATGAAAGGACCAAAGAGTTAACAAATTCAAATAATTAAATTCAAAATATAAGGATGACTATATTAGATTTTTAAAATAAAGGGACTCAAGTATGAATTTGTTTAAAATACAGGAATTAAATAGGTATTCCTCTTTATAAGGAGGCCTAAATACTATCTTTTTTTTTTTTTTTATCTTTTCTTACTCATTCTCCATTTTCATGATGGCATCTAAGTTAGATTTATGAATATTATATATTTATAAAATTTAATATAACTTATATATTATTATGAAAATGAGCAGATCTGGCTCTAAGGGGAGTTCACCTAGGCAACTGCCTAAGACCTCCCCAATAATAGGGCCTCATATTTTTAAAAATTATTTCTTAAGGATTTTGTTAATATAGAGCTAACTTTTTTATTTAGACAAAATTGCTTTTGGTGGTTGAGCAATACTCTCCAAGTATTTAAATTAAATTTCAAATGCACCACACTTAAACTCGTTTTATGGAGCAGTTTAGAGAGACCAAATGCTTGCTTATTTGCATCTAGTTTTGCCAATTGTAATGATAAGGCCAGTTGAGCTTTGTAAAAAAAATAAAAATATGAAATTTATTTCATGTATAAATAAAATAAAATTTTATGAATTAAAAATATATATACTATATTTATTCATAAATAAATTTTAGAAATCTTTTGTAACACATAAGATTTCCTTAACCTATTAGAATCAGTAATTTTGACACCATAATATTTATCTACTATACCATTGAAGGCTTTTCTAGCATATTAAGAATTATAAAAATACCATAAGAAGTAATTTTAGATGAATAATGTGATAATGAGTAAAGAATGTAATAAATTTTGATAAGCACTTTTATGATAAAATGAAAGTCAAACTTAATGTGACTATGTTAATAATTTATTTGAAATATGAATCTAAAGTCCTAGTGAATAGATATTAGTATCTCCTAAGTTATTGGAAGATAATAGTAGTGACAAGAGAAGTTGATTGCAATCAAAATTACAATAGTACAATAGAAGTCAAACTTAGTTTGATCTAGTGAGCCTACATGATGTACATACCAGAACAATACTATTGAAGGGCTAGTAAATGTGTATTATAATTTGTATAGAATTTATCGAGAGTGTGTAGTGATATTAGAAAATAAAAATATGTATACTAAAGTGAAAGAAATGAAATGAGAAATATATTAAGTTACCAAGTTTGAAATGTGCATATATGGATTTGTTAATGGGCTTTTAGACTCTAAAGCCCAATCCATTAGATGGCCGGCCCACAAGGCTCAAAAATAGATGAACATACACTTAACTAGAGTTAGAAATAGTTAACCAAGGTTAAATGGGTGTAGAATGAGCTAGCCACAAAATTTGACTAAGAAGCCACCAAAATTGACTAAGTTAAATCCATAATCAACTTGAATTCTCATCCTTCCTACATAAAAGTCTAGATAACATTTTAGTATCTCAATACCATATGATGACTATTAACAAATTAGATGAAATTCTAGCCATCCAATTGAATTAGATCATAGCCATCCATTGTGATTAAATCCTAACCATTGCAGCAAGCTTGATCAAGCCCTCATCATTCAAACTATCATATATATATATATATATATATATATATATATATACACACACACACACAAATTTATATTATGAATATCATTTTTCATTCTTTACATCAAAAGTTCATACCAACCAAAACAAAATCCTCTCCATACCAACATCAACAAAGAATCTCAATAGATCAAAGTTACCTAAGGTAAGAAAGTATAATCATCTTCTTTATTCATTGTACTAAACATGATTTGGGTACTGTAATTGTAAAAATCTTCCTTTTTATTTATATATAATATTCAGCTAACATAAGAAAGTGGCAAGAAAGTGTTTTAAATTTCATTTGAAGATATCTAATGCTATTTTATGGAGAAAGATGATGTGAAAGTGTCAAAATGAAATTTGGAAACTTGATTCAAAACTTGAAAGTCTTAGTAGCATGAATTTAGTTTAAAAGCGAACTTAGTGTTTTAATGCTAGATATTGATAATTGAATGATCACATAGGTTTTACGTTATGTTAATTTCATATTTCTATAACTAATTTCAAGATTTGATGCAAATTTAACCTAAGTGGGGTAGGATTCTTATGAATAAGAATGAATCAATCCAAAATAATTGGTAGGAATTGATTGTCTAAGTGCTAATTTGATGAATTTATGATTAATTTGAAGATTTGATGATGAATCAATGGTTTTCCCCAAATTCTAGGTTTTATGGACAAATTGTGGATTTTTAGAATTGAACTTGAATTCATAAAATTCAAAGAGGAATTGAGCTTTAAAATGGTGTAACTTGATTTGTACAACATTAATTTCAAAATTCAATTGATAGAAATAATTTTCCCTAAATTTAATAAATTAGGTTCATTTATGGAATTGGAAAGTGAAAGTGGAATTAATCCCATTGAATATTGGAAATTGTTTAAATTGATTCTAATAAGGTAATATGAAGTTGAAAGAGGAAATTAGGAGGAAATGAATTATCTTTCCTTAAGTGAATATATTCGGCCATTGGAAAATAACTAACGGAAATTGTTAAAATTAATAACAAGTATATGTACAGTGTGCCTTGACCTTAAAAGTAATAAGTTAGTACTATAATGAACAAGATAAAAATGTTAACAAGTTAAGCTAAATTTAAACTAATGACATAACAAAGAAATGATTAATGTGTAATTGAAATGCAAATGTGTAGAATTTAAAGACAAGGACAAGCACATTGTCCAAGAGTGCAAGGACCACCATTAGCATCAAAGTTAAATGTAAATAGGAGTAAAGGTGTCATGACTCATCTTTGAGCTGTGACTGTCCTAGGATATAAGGAGGCATAAGGTCACCTAAACCCGTAGAACAACTTATAATTTATAAGCCGTTACTATCACGTTATCCTTAACCTAAGATCATAACCATAATTCTTATTCCTTATTACCGATTACCATGTTAACTACCTATGTGATAGTCATTTATCGTTTAAATTCATTTTCATGCTTATCGCTTTTGAACTCCATTTTTCAGTATTTTAATTGTAACTCAAGTGAATATTACTTATGTATATGAACTGTACTAATGTAATATCCAACCACGCATAACTAATAGTATTCTAAGTTATACCATTATTACAGACTTTAACAAAATATGAAGCTCTAGAGTGAAACCTCCAAAATACAACATAATATGTACATTATGATACCAAAACTAGCAATGCAATTTCCAAGCGAAGACGTAGAACTTGGAATTTACCTTGCCAAACTATCAACTGGTCCTGAAAATAAATAACAACTATGGGGTGAGACAAAACTCAGTGAGTACAAAATAATACTATATAGAATAAACAAATGGTGTGTGATTTAATAATGATTTCTTATAGCAATAAAATAAAATGGATCAAGAGTTATTATTATGGAATAATTTTCCATATATAATAAATATTGTATTTTTAGCAGAACATTTCCTTTCTTGGAAATGGTGTGTTTTCCCCATAACCAATCGAGTGGCGGCATACGCCTTACTCACTCCCACATTCCTAGTCACACATACAACTGATCAGGTCGTACGTACTGGGGACCTTAAACCCTTCCTAGCTAAGATTCGGATAATTTTTACCCTATCTGTGGGTTCATTACCATTGTGCACAATGTCTGATATATTACCCCACATCAAAGGGGTATTCTGCTTATCATGATGTCATTATAATATTTTATTTTTCTATCCATGAAATGATTCAATGGACAATATACCAATAAATAATCAAGTTCCCATCATTGATCATATTATGAGATTAAGTAATAAGGTTTATTTGGCCAAGTGCCATAAAGGATATTTGATTCAATAATCGGTAAAGCAGATCATGCATGCCAAAGAATTGCAATGCATTTCAATTAGGAAAATGATTCAACATTCATACTTATATTTAAAGCACAAGTAATATAATATTATTAGGTACTCACCTCTTGCTCCTTAGCTCCTATACCAATAGTCCTAACGTAGGTTATAACGAGACTTCTCAGTATCCCGAGCAATGCCTTTGTCTTTCGATTCTACAAATACATCCAAACAATTGTATATTAATCACTACTCCTTTAACTTTCTAATCTAATTCTAAACTCAAACTTAACATCAACTTTCTACTTTTAATCACCAAAACATATTCCAATACATTAAACGATAGCATACTTAAACACATTAATTATTTAATCACTTTATTCCAAAATCCCATGTTGTCCAAATCCTTTCATCAAAACAAGTAGGTTCCTTTTTTTTTCTAATCCCTTAATTAAATCCTATATTCATCAATGGGAACCAATGCAATTAATTTTCTAACATTTGGTGTAATTAACAAAATTCAAAAATCAAAATTCCTAATTTGGTATATTCAAATTAGATTTTAAAAAAATCATTTTCATTAACCATATTTCAAACTGACTTTATAAACATCAAATTGAATCAATTACAAGCTTATTTAACCAATTAATCTTAAAAATTCAAGTTTAAATCTTGAAGCTCTCAATGTGACTCAAAACTCCAAGATTTAGGAAAATTTATCAAATTTATTTTCAAACTTCAAATTAAACATGGATTTATCAAATTAACACTCAAACAATCAACATTCATCCACCAATTGAAATTAATCTTTTTCAATTCCCATAAACCCTAACTTTACCAAATTGGGATGATTTGGGGAAAACCCAAAATTTCTCAATCAAATCTTAAATTGATCTTTCAAAGATGAAATTAATGTCATGTAAAGCCTACAACAATAATCAAATATCAAAATACACCTCACAATATACAATTCCCTTATATTATGCATTATGCCTTCAAGAATTTCAATTTTTAAATAAAATCTCTAAATTTAAATTTTATATTTTTAAACCACTTTTCAACATCCCAAATAACCTTAGATAGTGTTAAAAAAAATTTTGGACACTTCCCCTAAAAGTCCTTGTTTGGCCGAACCCTCCTTGAATTTCCTCCTCATTGATTTTTCATGCTTCCTTTGTTATTATTCACCTATTAAACCCGAAATCCTTAATCCCCATCCTCATATTTCATCAACTAACATGCCAAACTAACTCTTCTCTAAATCACTCCACCAAAATCCAATCATAGAAATTAAAAGAAAAGAAGTAGTTGCTAACAATCTATCACACTTAGGCTAAGACAAGGAAGGAATCACTTAAGTATAAAATCTCACCTTGAAATGCTCCAAATTTAGCTCTAGGTTGAAGAACAAGTTGAGAGGTTTTTAGTCTTTGGTGAGGGTGTAATTTTTGGTGTAGGTTACCAATGAAATGGGTTAACATATTTTCACTTTATATATCAATAAAATCAATGGTGGTGATTTAATCCTACAAGATTAATGATCACATTTTTGCTTAAGATGGAGGGCTAAGATTGATCAAGGTAGATGGTAGAGATAGCCCTTAGGTGTATGGTGACTTAGCATCATAATAATGAATCCCATAATCACCAAAATGAATATAGACATGGTGATGGGAAAGTGGAAAGTTTAGGTGTTAAAGTTGACATAAGTCAATAAAGGTGACTAATTTAACTCATTCTTACCCTAACCCTTAGTTAACTTGTTCTAACCCTAGATTGGTCAAGCTCCACCAATTTAGAGGCCTTAATGGGCTAGCCACTCTATGAGCTTGGGCTTTGAGTCCAAAAGCCCATCAACAAGCCCACCCGAATATGTTTTCCGAACTTAAAAATTTTTCGTAACTTTTTCCCTTCCCTTTCACTTGGCATTTTAAATTTTACCTTCCCATATCATAATAAGCTTAAACTAAGACATATTGCATTAAATTAATTCAATAAAACATACAATAAACATTCATATTTCAAAAAAATATACAATCATGCACTTAGCACCAACAAGAGTTTCTGTTATCCTATCACTATGTCATTGATACTATACTTATAAAATTTATATTCTATGGTATTATTATAACTATGGTGAGCTATGAAAATCTTGCGTATTACAAAAGGAGTCCAAGATGAGTACATAATAATATAATATGATATGTGCTATATTCTATGAACCATTGTTGATCAAAGTATCCTTATTTGAATATCCCAATTTCTTGTTGAACATGAAAAGCCTATTGAATGGTGTGTTTGAATATGAAATTCCTTTGTGGCATTTGGCCATTGTGAATCTTTTCACATTAATTTCATAATGTGACCATTGATGAGAATTATTCTTATATTGACATATTTTTCATTGAATTCTCTATTGTAAATTCCATATGAATTTTCTATTGATACCTATTGATAAATAGAAATACCCTTATGATATAGAGTAATACATCAAACCTTGTATAATTGGTATAAGCTTGCGGATAAGGCAAGAGTACTCAACCTCTGTTAGGGGGAAACGCCTAACTATAAGAGCTGATCATTCTTGCGTAATATTCTGCATGCGAGTGAGTAAGGTTTAGGCCATCACTCTTTAACTTGTATGTGTGAGAATCATTCCACTTCCAAGAGATTACTATTTTTGCTAAAGATATTGTTTTTATCTTAAATGAAAAATTGATCTATAATAACAATTTTGATTAACATCATTCCATTGTCACCATGAGTCCATCCTAATAATGATCCATATACTCACTATATATTGTATTATTATGTACTCACTAAACCTTGTCTCATTCCTTAATTATTTAAATTTTTCAAGTCAGGTTGACGAGTCAACAAGGTAAATTCCAAGCCTTGTCTTTCTGCTTGGAAGTTGCTCTGCTAATTTCAAGTGATGTGAATCTTGGTTATATGAATATGAAAACTATTGTTTTAGAGCTCCATGATATTTGAAGGCTTAGTACAAAAATGTATTGTGTTGGAGAGTACCATAAACGAATGGAAGTAATTATTATATATACATATTTATGATAGTAAGTAAGAATGTATGAATAATATTTATTAATACTTAAGAATGATGTTCCAATCAATAGTTATGAAATGACATTAAAGTGAATTAGCTAAAGGAAGGTACTAAGTAATAACTAATATGACGAAGAGTAATTGGATTTCGATCTTGGGACAAGGTTATAATATGGAATATGTAAAATGTTAAAATTGATAGGGTTTATGGGTTTAGATGATCTTATATCTATCTAAACTTTAAGACCGTCATAACTTAATAAGTGAGTCGTGACATATTTTCTCTTTCTCCATTCTTAAGTTTCCAAGCAAGAAGAGTATTAACTTTTTCTTTTTAGATTTAGTTATGTATTATTTAGTTTTATTTGTTGTATTAGGTGTAATTTATGATTATGGACTATAATTAATATTATATTAAAATTCATAGAGTTTTTCACATAGCATTAAGACATTTAAATTTTTCTCGAGTGTATTTAGAATAGTCTATTGTTTTGGGTAAATTGCATTTCAATGTTATGGTTTTCCATTTTAATCATTATTAATAATATTAACTCCTATTACCAAAAAAATATAAGTTGGAGTTAATTTATTAGATTTTGATAATAATTTATTTGTATTTAAAAATCAATTATTGTATTGCATTTACAATTTATTGAATTAATTGAATTTCAAATTTATTAAAAAATATTTATGTAGAGGAATGAAGGAGGTCTCATTTTTTGAAATTGTCTAAGGTTTTCAAATTGCTAAAGCCAATTGAAAGGAAAAAACAACAAGAGAAACTTTAAAAAAAAAAAAAAAAAAGACAGACGATATATTTTTGGCATTCAATAATTCAGTCGCAGAACAGGACTTGAAAACGAACAAACGGTCACCAAATAGCAACAACCAACAAGTCATGAATAACGGTAACTTCCAGGAAGCTGGTTTTGGGACCCACATGCATCCACATTGAATTTGCCTCTCGCAAGTCTCAAATCTTTTGATTTTATTGTTTTTTCTTTTTTTTTTTTGTCTTTCTTATGAACGAAGAAATAAGCTTAAAAAGAGTCAAACGAAACCACTCTTTTGCAAACTCTTGTGTGTTACTGTTCATACATACATAACGTGTTTGACCTTAAATTCAAGGTTCGGGCATTCGATTTGCTCACGCGCAAACTGCCACTGATCGAGGTTGTCAATTCATTTCAATACAGTCGAAATGATCCAGATATTTGAGGGTACCTTTGGTTTTCGCGGTTAACCATCTCAGTCAATAATTAAAATTCAGTGATTAATATTTATTTTAAAATATTTGATAATTTAATGGTTAATATAACGTTTAAATAATAAAATTCTTAAAAGGACATTTATATATATTTTTTATAAATATAAAATAATAAATCATAATTTAATTAATTATTTTTAAAAACTATTATTAATAATAAAATAAACTTAAATAATGATAATAATATTTTAAAATATTATGCAAGAGTGGAGTTCTTGGGATAATATTTTTTATAGTTTTATTTTGCAACAATTCTTATTTTATTACTTGTAATTTTTTTATGTTCGTTATGTATTATCGTATTATATTTAAAAGGTAAAAAATTTTAAAATATTATCTTAATATTTAATAGTAAATTATTTTAATATCCTTAAAATTTGAGATAATTAGAACTTTAGCCCTCATTATTTCAAAACTTGTATTTTTAGTGGTAAAAACTCATTAGTATCCATCACTTTAGTTATTATAAATTTTTACTACATTTTTATTCTAGATATTTTAGTTCAAATAATACTTTCAGTCCTAAAATTTAAAAATATAATATATATTAATCCTATTATTATTATCATATTATAGTACACTTTTCTTTTAAAATTTTGCACTTTTTATTAAATTTAATATAAAAATTAAAATTTATAATATTAAAATAATAAGAATTAAAAATACTAAATATGCCAAACTTAATTTAAATTATATTTAATTAAACAAAAGGAAATAATAAAAGCTGATGGCATAAACGAAATAAAACATCGCCTCAAAGAACGTTCGAATCTTGAGGGTAAAATTGAGATTGCGAAATATAAGGAGCGTTGTTAAATCATGGGTCAAAGTGTTTTCCAAACACGGAGCAACAACTCTTCTCTTTAAATGTCCTTTCTTCTTCGTCTCTCCCTCTCTTTCTTCCTAATAGCTTCTAATAACTTATAATAGCACGAGCAGACAGACAATAATTAAGAAAATAAAGCGATGTCGTGTTCTATTGCAGTGTCCAACTCTCCTGTATTTTCACCGTCTTCATCTCTTTTCTGCAACAACAAAACTCCTCTGCTAATTTCTCCATCCCAGTCTCCGATATCATCCTCTTCTTCTCCATCATCTCCTTGCTCTCCTTTACGCCTACGCCTCCAGAAACCGCCTACTTCCGCTTCTTCTTTGGGCTCATCGGCTTCGGTGGCGGTGTTGAAGAGGAAAAGGCCGGCGAGGCTTGATATTCCGGCCATGACTATAGGCTTTGGAGGTCCAATCACACCAACAATTGATAAAGCGGAGATAGAGAGAGATGGGTCTGGATATTCGGTCCATTGTAAAAGAGGGAGGAGAGAGTTTATGGAGGATCGCTTCTCCGCTGTTCTTGATCTTCAAGGAGACCCTAATCAGGTAAAGTTTAGATTGCTAAATTTGTGCTAAAATTAGAGCATATTTGGTTGGTTTATGGCCAGCAGTAGGAAAGTTAAACGCAACCAACTGCTTTCAGTTAAAATTTTGAACAACTAAACGCTATCCTTGAATTTATCAAACACTTCATGCTAGCTGTTGGTAGCTTTTGATCGGAAGCTCAAACGCTAACCTTTAATTACCAACCGCAGGGCAATTAGTCAAATTAGCCTCTATTGATTTCTTTTTAGGTTTGTATTGATTATGGTTGTTTATTTGCAGGCTTTCTTTGGTGTTTTTGATGGGCATGGGGGTTCTAAAGCAGCTGAATATGCAGCAGAAAACTTAGATAAGAACATTGCAGATGAAATTTCAAGGAGGGATGAAGAACAAATTGAGGAAGCAGTTAAACATGGGTATTTGACCACAGATGCTCAGTTTCTGAAGGAAGATATGAGAGGTGGCTCATGTTGTGTAACAGCTTTGGTTCGGAAAGGAAATCTTGTTGTATCCAATGTTGGTGATTGTCGTGCTGTTCTAAGCATAAGAGGTGTTGCTGAGGCCCTCACATCTGATCATCGTCCTTCTAGGGAAGATGAGAAGGACAGAATTGAGACCTTGGTAAGCAAGCAATTTGTCAAATTGTCTTTGTCAATTGGGGAAGTCCCATTTGAATTGTAACTAATGAATGCTGGTGGAATTTGTTTTCAGGGTGGATATGTTGATTTGATTCATGGTGTTTGGAGAGTTCAGGGATCCTTGGCTGTATCCAGGGGAATTGGAGATGGACATCTTAAACAGTGGGTAATAGCTGAGCCTGAGACAAAAATTGTGAGGATTAAGCCTGAGCATGAATTCTTGATTCTAGCTTCTGATGGGTTATGGGATAAGGTATGTTTGCATACATGTTATATTCTTCAAATTCAAATTGTCATGGTAATACAATTTTTGGGTATCTGAATGAATTCATTTTTACTTACTTGGTTAGATTGGGAATCAGGAAGCTGTAGATATTGCTCGCTCTTTGTGCATAGGATTGGACAAGCCAGAACCATTGTCTGCCTGTAAAAAGCTTGTTGATCTCTCTGTTTCACGGGGCTCTACTGATGATATTAGTGTGATGCTTATCCAAATGGAGCGCTATAAATGAATTATGCATTAACAAATAGAAAACTTAAAAATTCAGCTGACAAATAGGTTGATTTGATGGGTATGTGTTCTGCTTTCTAGTGTTGTTAATAGAAAAACTTAGGAACTCAGTTGACAAATAGGCTGATTCAATGGGTATGTGTCTTCTGCTGGCTAGTGTTTTGAAAGAACCTTCCAATGCTGGACCCTTCACTTTGCTTGCAGTATTCTGAGGTGATGCTTAAAAGCAGCCTGATGTAAAGCTAGTCTTTAACAATTCTGTGGGGATTTTTTAACGGGAAGGCAAATATGTAGCTAGATTTTATTCATTCATTCTTTTTAGTTACACATTCACAGTAGGAAGATTTGTAAATCAGATTACATAATAAAGTTCCAAGCTTTCTGGAGGACCACCGATTGCATTCTCTTTCTTGGAATTTTTTTTTTTTTTTGGCTCATTAGTTTCTACTGCTGATAGCTTTTGAAATGGATAAGTGTATTAGCTTTTGAAATGGATAAGTGTATTAGGCTCCTGATGGAAAAACTCATATGAAAGAATTTAGTTCCTTTCTATTAATAAAACAAAGATAAATTCTTGCAATTATTTCATACCTAATGTAAATAGATTATAAATTTAATTTAATTTATTTTCTTATTTATTTAAAAATAACAATATACTCTAGGAGATTATGATATGAATTATAAGAATATTTATGTAATTTGATTATAAATTAAATCTAATTAAATTGAATGCTTGAGAAATGACTTGTATCTTTTTAATTGTCTAAAAAAAATCCACTACTATAAATTACTTCTAATTATGAATAAGAAAATTAACAAAGTATATTTCATTTAAATTGAATTTATTAACAAAATATAATTCATTTAAATTGAATTTTCCCTATTATCAATGATTGATGAATCATGCCTATTGCTTCCTTGCAGTATGTTTCTCCATAAACATTTCTCAAATTCATTATCCATGCAATTGCGCAAGGATGCTGGCCATTTAGAATCCCTCACAATTTGGCTTAAAGCATAACAAATGCCACTAGCATGACAGAAGCCTCTTACCCATACTGTCCACTATTATGACGGGTAATATTCAATTTGGGGCTTGAATTTTATCAAAATATTTTATGTCTTAAAATTTTTTTCGATCAATTGCGGGTTTAAATTTATATTTTGAGTCAATTAGAGGCATGTTAGTCAATTACAAGTAACAGACATTATTCAATTTAGAAATTTGGTAAAGTAATTTTGTGGTACTCATTTTATTTTATTTTTTAATAAAAATTGTTAATATTTCGAAAATATATTTTAAAATAATAAAAACATTAAAATTAAAAAACTTAGAAAAAATAATAAGAACCCAAATTTGAATTTGGGTTATTGGTTGGCTCATTTTCTTCATCTTCACAGTTCTAGGAGTGTAAACGAGCTGAACCGAGTCAAATTTTAACTTGTTCAGGTTCGTTTCTTTTTTTTTTTATTTTTCGAGTTCGAGCTCGAGTTTTGAATCGAGTTTAAAAATCATGTTCAAATTTAACTCGATTAAAACTCAAGCCGAGCTCGAGTGCTTGTTAATAAATTATAATCGAGTTAAATTCGAACTCGAATTATTATGAAACTTATTTATGACTAATTAAAAAATTCAACTTCCTAAATATTTATTTTTAATGAAATAACTATAATGAAAATACTTAAAGTTAATATAAAAGTAAAAATATCTAATTAATGAAAAAATATAATCATAAAATTAAGTATTACATGTATTACAAAGATATTAATATATAAAAAATATTTTATATAATATGAAAATATTATGCTATATTAATCAGGAATATATATATATTTTAATCAATTTGAATTAATAAAAAATTTATACAAGTGTTAAAATATAATTTTTGGAGTACAAAAATTATTAAGTTAATAATAATAATAATAATAATAACTATAACAACAAAGCTATTTATGAGTCTATTAATCGAGCTTTTTGTGAGATTGTTTACGAGCTAATAATTAAGCTATTTACAAGTCTAATCAAGTCGAACTTCTCTTTGTTTAAATTCAGTTTATTTATTTACCGAATTTTAAAATAAAATTAAAACTTGACTCATTTATAAAGTGATCTGAACATGAATGAGCTTTAATCAAATCGAGTACCGAATTACTCATTAACTGCTCGACTTATTTACACTTTATATAATTAGAAAAAAAAAAAAAAATCCTTCATCTTCGCCAAATGAAGCCAAGCACTGGCGAATGGGTGAATCGGATGCGACAATGACGAGCTGGATAGTGGCGTGAGGACGATGCATGACTTTACCAGTGGTGTCGTCGCTGAATTTTTTCCACAGTGACTAACGTGAGTTGGAGCTTCGGATTTCGAGGCCGAACGGTGACAAATAACGCCCAAGCAAGAAAATAGCAAATGCCAAAAAATTACTTTGATCATCCCAGGTCATTAATGGAGTTCCAATAAAGCAGCCAATTCATTGTAAAAGCTCAAATAAAAAAGCTGACAAACCTACTGTGAGTACAAGGTCAATCTTGTAATTTTTGTATCTTTGCCCTATGCTTTACAATAATTTCTCGGGAAGATGATTTCTCAGTGTGAATCGAACACCACTTAGTGGCTGCTATTGGCTATGATTTTGGAACTCAGATTGGAATTTCATTTTTTGAAAGTCAGATTTGGGTTTTATTTTTTATTTTTAGTTTTTATTTTTAAGTTTTTAAGTTTTTAATTTTTTTTATTATTTAAAAACAAAATTAATAATTTTTATTATTTAAAAATAAATTTTAATATTTTTATTATTTAAAAATATAAATTGGACCTCACCGTTGATTTTATAAAATTCACATAATGTCTATTACAATCCTAGAATAAAATTATTTGAAGATACTAAATTGAACATTTTGATGAAGTTCACGCCTCACATTGAATATTATCCCATTTGGCAAAAAAAAAACAAAGAATATTATCTTTCGATGAATCAGTCCATCTGCTTGCGTCAACGGAAACCAATATGAATTAGTCTTGATCCAACGCAGAGGGGGTAGGGCTGCCACCAAAATATTTATAGCATTCGTTGGGCTTGGGATGCATTAATAATGAAAGTACCAGAAATATCTTGTATCATTGGACATCCAAGGATTTGATAGAACGGCATAGGAGGGGATAAGACATAATAAAATCTGATAAGACTAAATAAATATTTATTTTATTTTATATTAAAATTAATATTAGATTGCAATCAATTTTTTTATATTAGATAATGTCATATAAAATATATGATTATGCTTAGTGTTTGATCAATTTAAAATTTTATATTTAAAATATGAAAAATAAAATAATATGTAAATTATGCTAAAAATAGAGTAAAATAATAATATTTACTAATATTATTCATATTATCATATGTCTAAAGTGATTAATTTATTTTAAATAATGATTTATGTGCTCAACCGTAAAAGAAAATAAATAAAATTAAAAAAAACTAAATTTCTTTTCTTCTATATATATTACTTTAACATAGCATTTTCAAAAACTTTAGATAACTATAGAAAGATAACTTCCTTTTTTATTTATTTATTTATTTTATAATTGAAATGGGTTTGGGTCAACCAGTCATGGGCAACCCGACCCAAATTCCAACACTTTGAATATATTAGTTTTATATTAATTTATAGTTGTCGTTTTTCATAAACTTAATAAATTGACAATTCTAATATTTAATAATTTTTAATCCACCAAATATATTAATTATAAAAGAGCTTATTGTAGAATTTTATCTTGTTCTAGAAAGGTAAATTTCACCCATCGTCCTCCAACTTATGATTAATGCATTTTGTGGTTCTCAATCTTCAAAATCAGATAAAAAAATACATGAACTATGCCTATATGTAATCACATGGTACTTCTGTCAAATTTCCATAAGCTGCCTTAATGGCTCGCTGACGTGGACTGCTAAGTCACCATTTTTAACCTTTTTTTGCCGTGTTCTGTTTCCCTTAGCTCTCCTCTCTCTCTCTCTCTCGAGCGTGGATCCTTCTTTCAAGATTGATCTCCATATATGTCTATAGCTTAGCCCTAAACGCCCTAAATCTTATTTCATCTTACTGTTCTTCTATTTGATTTCTCTCATCTTCCAAAATGGCTGCAGGCGAACTCGATATTGTGATCGACTTCCTCACTACCTTTGGAACACCCATTTGTCAATGGGGGGAAGAAGCACCTTTGAGAACTTTGTGGACAAAGGTCAACCCAAGTCGCCAATTTTATGGATGCCCTAACGATGGGGTAAGTGTTAAAATCTATTAATTAATTTGTTAAGTGTTAAAATCTATTAATTAATTCTTTGTATTTATTTATTTAGTGTTGTGCCCTAATTTTATCCTAATTTTAGGGTTTTTTGCTGTATTGCCTAAATTTTTCTTAATTTAGGGTTTTGATATGATTAATGCAAAAACCTAGTGGGTGATGTAGATTCTTTGTATAGGTTGACCTAGACTATCCTGAATACGACAAACATGCAATAAATGGTCTCCTGAGGAAGAATGATAGATTGGAGAAGGAGAACCAAGAGATTGAAGAAGATTGGGTGCTAAAGCCTAGCAAGTTGTTCGTTTGGGGAGTATGGGGAGCTATTTTATTATATGTTAGTTTGCCTATTGCAAGGAATTTTCTTGATGTTAAAAATCAGTAAATGTTATTTGGTGGGAGGACAATGAATGGGTAGTTTCTGTAATTTAGGATTTTTTGATGTTAATGCAATGGTGATTATTGTTACTGGATATCTTCCTTGTATTTGGTGGACATTTTTTGTTGAGTGAAGACATATGAACAAATGTAACAAAGTGGAATCAATATTAAAATGAAATTATTATGTTATGATACATGTGTTGATGATTTTGATTTATTTGGTGATAAATTTGTGAATTATATGATTTATGGTTTATGGTAAATTTCACCCAGAATTGCAGGATGAATTTCACTTTGTGACATTGAGTATATGGTTTGGATTTGGCCATATGAAACACAAATATGTTCATGTGCATTAATTGTTATGCAGCAGCTTCTTAATATACTTAAAAACATGCAATTCTGAACTATCATTATACACCTATGTATATACAACTAAGCCAACTATAACAATATGAATACCAGTAGAAAAAGCAATCCAAATATAAACTTATTAGTCCAATTATGTGAATTTCCTTCTCTTTGTGTGTGTGTGTGTATTTGGAAGGTATTTATTTTTTTGGATGAGTCGAGCCAATAGGATGAACTAAACAAATTTTGCATTATGAACTTTGTAATATATATATATATATATATATATATATATATATATATATATATATATATATATATCCTCTTGAAGCATTGTGAACTAGAAAAGCAATATGTTGATCAACCACATATATGATACATGCATAATATACATAACATAAAATTCAAAATAAAATCGTTTTGATTAAATATAATTATAAGCATCTACATTGATGCAAGAAAATTCAAAATTGAAACCCAACAGCTTTTCATATTGTTTTCAACATTGAATTACAAAAATAACAGTTGGAATGAGTGTTTATGATTTCTAAACTACACTATATCCGCAACTTTTGATTTTGGAATCCTGAAGCTTTGACTTTATATGAATATATCTCCAACTTTATAACAAAAATAGATAGTTGTAGTCCATTTCTTTCTTTGAGCTTCATATATGTAATATTAACAAAAAATTCCAAATATCCATCTTTCAATGATGAGTAGCATGGGACTTTGCTTTCTTGGAATTTGGTGATCTTTGGAAGGCAATTCTAAATCTATTTGGCCTATCATATGCATGCAGAGGAGCTTTTTTATCTTAATCACTTGAGTCAGCATACTCTATTAACTGTCATGTGCATTATAGAGTCTGTAGACCTTTGGTGGCATTGTTGTCTGCCATTAAGAAGCAAATAATTAAAAACTACAATGCCAACATACTTAAATTAACTATATAAATTATTGTTAATCTTACATCTACAAAGGAATCATTATAATCATAATGTGTGGGGTCATTTTGCATATGCTCCCTATTTTCCTACTTTATTAAAGGAAAAAGAATATATTTCAGCTCACAAATATATTAGTAGCATTTAGAAATTTAAAGAGGATGATGTTAAAGAATTAAGGAAATACCCTTAGACTACTATGAAAAGTTGTGTTCCTTTTCTTTAGTTAGGATGATGCTCCAGCAGCGCCATGTGAAATAGCAGCTGCTTGTTGGTCATCAACTTGCTATGGTCCATCTTATCACAAAAATTATAACCAAATGTTAATATTCTAATTCAATGAACTAGCTGTCCTATTTGGTAAAAAAAAAAAAACAATGAGCAAAATAAATGAACCATTTATATTGCATAATAATAACTTGTTGTATTCCACTAATCCCTATTTTTGAAGTCTATCCCAGTCTATGAGATCTTTTATTGTGTCCCACCTAACCACAATGATGCATCTTATAGATACCATTACCTTTTTACTCAAGTTTCTCTTAGCTTGTATGTCTTCATTTGTAGTAATAGGTTTATGCTTTCTCTTTAATGATGTTGATGCCTTCCTTTTAGCTGCTGCTATTTTAATCTCTTTGGCTTCCTTTCTCCTTGTAGTTGGCTTTCTACCTCTCTTCTTGAGAACCACAAGTGGTGGTGTGATCTTAAATTGGCAATAAGACTTAGGCCATATGGTGTGACCATTGATTGGTTTAATGGTCTAACTGTGTGCCTTAAAGGTTGTGTCTACATGGTATAGTGGATTAACATATAGGTTTGGATCTTCATTTTGACCAAAAATTATTGCTACACCATATGCACAAGGTATACCTATTAGATCCCATCTTCTGCAAGTGCATGTATGCTTCTATAGATCTACCACAAATTGGTGTCCCTTCCCAAATACTTAAACTCTAGGGGATCTAGTAAATGTTGAGAAGTAATCCCCAGATAGTTATTTGATTTTATCCAATTTCTTTTGTATCTTAGGACACAACAATTTTCTAGTAGTCTTGGCTTTTTGAAACTCATTTTGTTTCCTAGCAATCCTCCTCATCAATTAATTTTATATCATCTTCAACATTATAATGATGGGCTTAGTTCGTGCATCTAAAATATATTTGTTGAAGTACTCACACATATTGTTGAGAAGGATGTCACACTTGCTATCTGTTTGAAGTGTGCTCTGCTCTAGTTCTCACATGGCCTAGCTCTATGCCCTTCTCTACAGTCTTTGGATTTCTTCTCAATCTCTTCAAGACAATGCTCAAGCCAGCTCATATAACTGCCTTTAGCACAATCCATAGTAAGTCTTTGTAAACATTCCCTTTAAATAAACTCTACATGCTAGTCCATAGATGTCTTACACATATCCTATTTCAGCATTTCAGAACATATCATGGTTGATACATAACAACCCCTGCATGATTAAACACAAAAAATAACATGTATTAGATAAATAATTCAGACCCTAGTACTGTCTATATATATATATATATATATATAGACACACACACACACACACACAAAGTGTCAAATTCAACCTACATTTTGCCTATCAGACATAAATGTCCAATGGTGTGAATTGAAGATCTCTAGATCCATCTTCATGTTACTCAGGAATTAATCCCAATTTTCCTTGTTCTCAGACCTAACAACTACATATGCAATGGGATACATGTAGCCATTTAGATTTATGCAGATAGCAGACAAAAGCTGGCATCCATACCTATTGTTAAGCCAGTATCCATCTAAATAGATTATTGGTCTGCTACTTGACTTGAAACCAACTCTTAATGCAGCAAGGCAAATGTATATACCTTAGAACTCACCCTTTCTCCTTTGAACTCAACTCTTCTTCCTTAATTAGATCTCAACAACTCTAGCTTATAATCATGCAGTCTCTCATATTGTTGTGCCTCATCTCTATTAATTTTTTGCAAGGCTATATTCCTTGCTCTCCATGCTTTCATCATTCTAATGATGTATCTAAACTCCTTGGAGAACCTATCAATAAATGAACTTATTAACCATGAAGGATTGTCCCTTATTTCATCAATATAATAGCTAACCAACCATTTAGTTGTCAGAGGGAAGTTGTTGTAGACCTTTCCACATCCATGTTTTAAATTTGCAACTTTAATTTGAAAAGTCATATCATTATTATCTTTCAAGTCTTGTTTGGAGGCATATATCCTCCAACCATAATCCTTCTTGCAAACTGCTTTAACCCTAACTTTGTCATTCTTTCTAAACCAAATTTCAAATATGTTTTTTATGACCCAATTTCTAACAGCTTCTTTGAATTCTTCTCTATCTTTGAAAACCATAGAAACCTTAAATGTAGGATCTTTCATATCTCTTTCAACATTAAAAATCTGATTTTTTTGTTCATCATTTGACTCAGATTTACTATTCAATTCATCACGTGGTGCACACTCAGATTCCTCATCAGATCCATCAGCACCTAATCGATCAATAGTTGAGTTGAATTGATCACTATCTACATTCTTTGATCTTCCTCTTAATCTAATGTTTGCTTTGGGGGGTTGACATTATCATTTTTGTAATTCTCAGCTAGAGCATCTGTCAGATCCTTATCCATATCTTCAAGAATATAATTTGTTTAAAAAAATTCAATTCATCAACATCCAATTGACCTCTATCAATTGATGTTATATTGGTCAAATTGTCTTTTGGTTGACCTTCACCTTCATTAACTTCAGCTTGATAAGCTTTACCTGCATTTTGAAATCCAACTTCATGTTGCAAACCTTGAGGTCAATGACACTTAGGTTCAGCATGTTCAAGTTCTAGTGTACTAGGTTCATCTGGTTTAGGATTCTGTGAAATAGGTTGATGTGTGCTTGTTGGTATGGTTTGATATGTATTTGTTGATGGCAGCATCAGTAAAGTTGAATTTCTTTTATCAGCACTTGATACATGCGATGCTGCAGTCATTTGAGGCTCTTCAATCTCTTTAATAACTACACAATGAGTTCTTGCATAAGATTGAGATTCCTTGTACAATTGGTCTTTAGTGACATGATCCACTACCCACACATCAGAACCATGTAGACACATCTCGTACGGATCACTGTCACTTCTAACTAACTTCAAACCATCTGTATAAAACTTACTAGGCATACACCACCAGTACCTCAAATTGCCTACCACACCAAGTTCATGTAGCCATCCATCTATTTTAAGTGTTGACATTGTATCAAGATCACATCACATCTATAAACTATATACACCTCACCATCCAAGTAAGCTATCTCCCCTTTCATACTACTGTAATGCAATGTTAGTGTGAAAGTGCTAGCATTTGCTATAAAAAAAAATAACAACATTTTAATACATCAATTACTAAAATATACTTCAAACTACTAGAAGGCACTAACTATCACATTTCAATCTATATGAATGAGTTAACTAAATGTATTGATATGTTCATTAATTAATTTATACACTAAACCTAATTACTTGTTAATTTACAAGGGGTTACTTTACTATTTAGTTAATCTTCAGTTAATTTACACATTAAATCCAATAATTATTATATAAATTAATTTACCCTAAAACTTCAATGAACCCACCAAACCCATTTATATAACTCACCATGGAAATTCATATAGATTGAAATGGACAATGACATATGAGTAAATATAAAGGTTCAAACCTGGATTCCTTAGGGCCATCAGCACAGTTAGGTGCACCACACGAATAGACCCATTGCATGCACTGTTGCCCTGATGCAGCGTACATGAGACCACACAATAATTTTCAGGGTATAAGTTTTTACCCTACCCACCCAACTCAATATTGTAGAATGACTGTTGTTGATAGAAGAAAAGTGAAGGAAAATTTTTGATCTTAGGGTTACTATTGAGTTTTTTTGAAGAAGAGAGAGTGAAATTTTGTTTTTTACCTTCAAGTCAATAGTGTTTCCTTATTCAATGGTTCCTTGCTCAAATTTAATCTCTACACGCAACGAGAGAGAGAGAGAGAGAGGAGAGCTGAGGGAAAGAGAACGTAGCAAAAAAAGGTTAAAATGGTGACTTGGCAGTCCACTCAGCGAGCTGTTAGGGCCGTTGAGGGAAATTGGATTGAAGTAGCATGTGGTTACATATGGGCATAATTTAAGTATTTTTATGTCCAGTTTTGAAGATTGAGAACCACAATGTGCATTAGTCATAAATTGAAGGATGATGGATGAAATTTACCCTATTCTAGAATGAAAATCTTAATAATTTTTATCTTCATCTGTATAATCTTGACTAGAATGATAAGCTAACTAACCTTTATCTATAAATGAAATTTACAACATAATAACAATTAATATAAAAGTAATTTAAAACAAAGTAACACTTACAATTAAAAGCGCTTGTATGAGGATTTGAAAATATAAAATTTAAAAGTATAAAAGAGCAAGGGAGAAGAGATTAATAAAAGAAAGTGGAGAGATTACAAGTGATGATTTCATATCAAACTTAGAAAATATAATTGCATTTTATAACTGATTTAATAAATCTCTTTTATTTATTATTATTATTATTATTATTATTATTATTTTTATTATTAACAACACAACATAATATAAAAAATTAGATTTCATGGTTATTGAGATTAATTCGGAAATAAATTTTTTATTAATTAAAACCTAAGGATTGGACAAGTGTGTTCTCAATAAAATGAGAGTATTGAAAAAAAAGGGTAGTATAGGATAAAATGTGATTTTTGTCCAATCATATCCGTGAATTAAAACTTATAAAATACTGACAAATTAATTTTGTCCAATTCTTTCCAGTCCTACTATGCAAAACATAAATAAGAAATCAAACTGATAATTTCATAAAAATAAATAAATAAATATTTATAAAAAAATTCAATCACTAATGTAATTTTTTTCTTATAAAAATTAATATAAATTTGATTAGAACAATTAACAAATAAAAAAAAATTTAATCATTAACATAATTTTAATTGGAAATATTACAAATAAAAAAAGTAAAAAAAAAAGAATAACTTAAAAAGGAAAAAAAATAAAGAATATATAAAAAAACCAAAGAAAATTACTGGCTGGGATTAGAACCCACCACCTCTCAAATATATTTACTTATTACGTTAATCAACCGAGTAAAATGCACTGAATGTCACTAAATTTTTGCCTGTTTTCTATTTTGGTTATTAAACTTTAATTTCTTATAATTTAATCACTAAACTTTAATTTTTTTTTTCATTGACAGGTCACTAAAAGAATTCCGATGAAATAACTCACCAGAAAGTTGACATGGCATTCCAGGTGGGACGACACTTCATCAAAATTGATGATATAAGCATGCCACATCACATTGAGAGATTTTTAAAATTTAAAATTTAAAAAATCATATTTTTAAATTAAAAATTAAAATTGAAATATATTTATTTGTGTGATGTGGGATGTTTATGTCATCAACCTTAATGATGTGTCATCCTACTTGGAATACTACGTCAGTTTTTTAGTGAGTTGTTTATCGGAATTATCTTAGTGACCTGCCGGTAAAAAAAAAAATAAAATTTAGTGACTAAATTGTAAGAAATTAAAATTTAATGATCAAAATAGAAAACAGGCAAAAGTTTAGTGATCTCTACTGCACTTTATCCTAAATCAACCAAACCAGCTAACAATTTTGAAACTTCTTTTATGCATATAATAGTTAATATTTTTGATCTAGGTTTATAATGCAACATGAACCCCGGATCCATGATATAACAACCCAGTTTGGTGGGTTAAAGATTTTTTTTGAAACATTCTAAAATGCCATCAGATTGAGCCACTTCCACAACGACCAAATTATCAAACCAAACAGTAGTTGCCACTCAATATTCCTATTAACTCCAGAAAGGGTGCAAGAAAGATTCAAAATAATCCATTCATATTCAAAAGAAGATCAGAAGAAAAAGCCAAGCGAAGCATAAAATATTTTAATTAATTTTTTTTTTTTTAACCAAAGATAAATAAGTTCATTAGATAGCAGAATCATTACAAATGAGGATTAACAAACATTGGGATTTTAAACCATTCCAATAAAGGAGGGTCATCAATCAACATAGATGACTGATTGAGGGCTTTCTTGGCAATGGTACGTGCCACGCAATTGCAAGACCTATTAACATAAGCAAAAGATACAATGAACAAAATAAGCTGCGAGTCTAATCTTATCTTGAACCACAACCTCACACTCTTTATTTGGGCTACTGTTGCTGTTTAGAGCCATAATGAAACTTAAGGAGTCACTCTCAACAATTGCAGCTTGAGTTCCTTTAAGAATGCCCAAATTCAATGCTTCTCGGGTTGCCATACCTTCCAGCAGGGTAGGCATTTATAACACCAACAAAAACTTTGTTCATAACAGTAATAATCTGACCTTTAAAATCTCTACCAACCACACCTCTTGCACCCATGTATATTACTGGTTTTATCAACAGCAGCATCACAATTGAATTTTATGAATTCTGGAGGGGAATACCATTTAGTAACCTGACCTCTATCAGCCACAACGTTGAATAAATGACGCTTCTGAATAGAAGATTCATTCGCTTTGGACAGCCCATCTTTATACTCTAAAACTTTTCTGAATTGCAGGCAAATTATCCCAAGCCTCATTAAAGCATTTCTGATTTTCCAGATATGCCATAAGATCAAGGCTGCAAGTATAATCAACTCCTTACTCTGTTGTTGGTTTTAAAAACGTTAATCAACAAATTTCCAACAATCAATGGCAGAGTTACCCGAAATATTGGAAGATTTAATTCCAAGAGGGAAGCCAAACCAAATTGATTCAGTCTTTGGGCATGAGAAAAACAAATGCTTGTCTGATTCAATGGTACCAGACCATTTACAAATATCATCAGCAGTACGAATTTTTCTTTGAATATTTTCTCCTGTAGGTAAGCAATTCCTTGCCATTAATTCTCCATAAAAAATTTGAATTTTCCGTGGAAGCTCCAGTTTCCATAACTCTTGCCAAAATTCTTTGTCCAGCACTGCAATATTAATAGATTCAGCTCCTCTATTTTCCCTTAGCAAAGCAAATGCCACCTGATATCCAGATTTATGATATTTTATTCAATTATTTAGGTATTCTGAGATAGCAATCTATTAGTTGGTGGATTATTGGTTACGTGTCATAGATGTGAAACCTTGATGAGTATTCAGTTAATTTTGAGCAAGGCTTGATAAGCACGTCTCAGAACTTGAGACATGTATCTAGCTTGGGGCAAGTATTCATAAAATAACCGCTTGTATTAAATATCAATTATGTTTCATTACTTAGCTTACTAAAGGTCTGAGATTGCAAGTTTGATTATGGCCCAATTCCATTTATGTAGTATTGATATGTATTTTGTTAAATCTTAATATTTGGATGTTTGTATTATGTATTTGGTCTCCTCATGTATTTTTTTTACATTTGTTAAGTTTGAAAATATTTTGTATTAACTCCCTTTAAATATTTTTGAAGTGTGAATATGTCCATGCCCTATTATTTCTATGTATATTTATAAATTTCGAAAAAAGGAAAAAAAAGTAATTTAAAAATTAAGTTGAAGGCGCCTACCCTATAAATTTACCTCAAGTTTTCCTTTTTTTATTTTTTATTTTTTTTATCTTATTTTTAATTTTTAAACAATTTGACTCCAATTTAAAAATTTAGTTACAATTGTACACTAAAAATTAAATTGAGGAGAAGGGGTGGGGATATGCATAATTTTCGGATAAATTGCCACAGAAGTCACTAAACTATAGGGATTGTTTGAAATTAGTCACAAATCATAATTTTTTTTTAGATTTCTCACTAACTTTAAAAAATATATCAATATACAGTCACCTGATATCATTGACCCAAAATTCCAGCCAATTCACCATGGCATGACATATCAGCTAAGTTGACTAATTAAACTGATGCATCAACTCCACATCATTGCCATGTCAGCCAATGATTCCACATCAGATGCCACATCACTCAAGTGTATTTACTGGGTTGTGAGACCGATAGTTCATAAATTTAATTAAACAAGGAAAAGAAAAAAAAAATTACACTGTACACAAAAAATTCCAAAAAAAATTATGTTCATCTACAAACATGAAAAAATAATATCATAACAATAATCTTCGTCCATAACAATAACAACAAAAATAAATCAAAAATAGTAGAGGATCTCTACATCTAAAGGTATTGTCTGTACACAATTTTCGTTTAAATTGCCAACCCCATTTGAAATATCACAATTTTCCAACACTTGTCAGGCCCACGCATTGTTACTGCCTGTCTTGAACAACCATCATTAGCTAACACATGAATGTTGGCTTCGCCATTGGAATCGTTGCAATGGCGTATGTAAATAGAAAAGAAGCCCATGAAATAAAGAGCAGCTTGCCTTTCAGCATGGTGATTCTATTGTTATATTTTTGGTTAAGACTTTTTGTCAAATAGTTGGTGTGCGCATAGCATACCTGATGCAACCCGCTAGCTATAGAGAGCTAGGAACTGATTATATTGAATCAAAATCCAAGGATCGATCAAACAAGAACAAAAAAAAAAAAAAAAAAAAAAAAAAAAGCTTAACCCAATTCATACTTGTTGAAGAGAACCAAAAGTATAAAAAGGATGAGCACCACAAGTTACCTTGATAAGCTCATATTTAAGTTCTAAACAAGAACTTGGAAAAATCTCTCACTTGAGGAAAATTCAAAGAAGATTATTATTTATTATTGACCTAAGTTATTTCAAAACTTAGTCAATTTCTATTTTGATCTTGTCAATCAAATTGAAAGCTATCTAATGTTTGTTCAAGTGTTTGTTTTGCAGAATATATCATATTTATTGATTGAAATTGAAAGGAAGTCAAAATCTTTCAAAGTATATTGGATTGCTTGTGAGTCGCGACCAAGATGATGAAATCACGACCGCGACCATGAAATTGTGACCGCGACTATGCAATCATGATCAAGAAACCTAAGAAGCCAATTTGATCAATTTCACTCAGAGTGAATTGCAACCTCAGTCTCGACCGCGACTAAGGGCGTGAATTGGTAGTCGCGACTGCGATATTCATACTGAGATCAACGCTTGCAACAGATAATTGAAGAACCAATAAGAAGATGCCACATGTTATTTAACCGTTGTGAATTATGAAGATTGCGACCGCGAAATGTTATTCGTGACCGCGAAAATATCATCGCAACCACAAAAAAGGCTTAGCTCTGACAGTGCATTTAATGCAAGATATTGTGGTTGTTATGAGGATCCTTCTTGGTATCTCTTTGTAATAGAAATTTGGAGGGAAGAAGCTATAAACACCCCCTCCAAAGACCCTCATAATGATCCAACAACTTTCACTAAAGCCAAACTCTTGCAATTTTAATTCTCAAATCCTTTACTTCGTAATTGTTATCATTTGGTTGTTGTAAGAGCATTGATAGCTCAAAGGGTTGAGTGTTAGCCTTGAAAACACATATTGTTGGGTTGAGAGTTAGCCATTAGAAAACTCTTGTATAGGTTTGAGGGTGAGCCTAAGGGAAACACTTATAAGGATTGTGTGTGAGCCATTGAAAACACATTGTAAGTTTGGAGTGAGCTTGAAACTCCTTGTAAGCATCATCTAGTAGTAGAATACCCAATTGAGATTGGGAAGTGGACATAGTGTTTGTTAATACCCAAACCACTATAAAATCATTTGTGTTCATTATGTTTCCCTATCTCTTTCTATCTAAATTTTAATTTCCCACTAATTCAACTCCCCTTCTTGATGCATAAGGGTAAACATTCATAAAACTTGTCTTTTTACAATGAAGGTTTTTAATTTATATGGAAGCTAACCTACTAACCCTAGAATCAGATAAGAGTTTAGAAATCTGATTCTTTATGGAAACAAGATTCCTTATTGAAATAGAATCCTAATTAAGAAATCCTTATTGAAAATAGATTCCTAATTAAGAAACTAACTCCTAAAATCAAACCAAATAAAATAAATATGATGTGAACCTACTAATATATCAAGTTCAGGGCCCACAAATATAAGAGAGATGTGTAAAACATAAAAACTAAAAAAAAAAAAATAGAAACTGGGCCTCGTTGTGTCCTCGATGAGAGCAATATGTTTGCTTGCTGTTGCGCTTGCACAAACATTGTGCTTGCGCGATAGGTTTGCTTCCTAGCTTGTCGCACCCGTGATACCTCAGTCTTTAGTTTATCTTCCAAATCTAAGCTTTCCTATCATCTTGAATTTCCATTCTTAGTATAGCTTTAAAAACCTCTTAGATAGCTTAGAACCCTTCTAAAACAGATTGCTTCTCTATAAAAATGCCTTGCAAAGCTTCCTTAAAGTTCTTTGCATCCATACTTTTGTGATTTGATTGGAAACTCCTTTGTAGCCTAGGTAGGATCATATCATTCCTTCCCTCCTTGAAAGGATTCGTTCGTGAATCTCGTACGATCTTCATCCATGACAATCCTTCCTTATAATCCTAAAAATAAAACCAAAACCAAACAAAGAAAATTCAAGATTGTTAGTGTTAGTAGACAGGACTTGCTTTTCTTTCTCATTACAAATGACTTGTTTTCTCTCTCCACTCGCAATCTCTTCATTTTCACACTTATCCACTCTTTTTCTTTTATTTCATCAACAAACTCTACTTTTATTTTTCTAGCAAGCATACACATTTTCTTTCTTTTTTTTTTTTTTCTCAATCTTTCTCTTATTCTTTTCCAGTTCACTCTCTTTCTCTTCCTTTTCATTAGTCTCAACTTTTATTAAAAATCCAGCTTCACTTCCTAACTCCTTTACAACATCCTCTTGAAGAGTGTCATAAACTGGAATTTCTTCATGAGCAATAACTTTTTCTTTCCTCAAGATTTCTTGGTGAGCTTTTAATGTTGAAGTTTCTTTGTGATCAATAACACTTTCAACTTCCAAATGTGCCACAGAATCTTCTTTATTAACCTCTAAAGGTAATACAAAATCAATATCTTGAGTAATCTCCATTGCCTCAATCAATTCTCTTTCATTTTCATTCTTGTTCTCCATAATTGATTTAAATGATGAAGTGAAGGTGGGAAACTAATTTGAACATCCTTTCTTCAATTTCTGCTTAACCATGGCAGCTTCACTATCCTTCTCAAACAACCAACTCCTAGACAGTCTTGATTTGCTTGAAGTTTGCAAATTAGCTATTTTTGTATTTAGCAACTTTATGTGATCCATCATAGCTTTCATCCATAGCTTCATATCAGGATCTTAATGCTCATTACCATTATTGCTCATTGCATATTTCTACTCAAGCCTTTTTCCACTCTTTAAATTCTTCTCACAAGCCCTTACAAAGAATTGTATCAATGCTCTTACCAAGGCAATAAGTAACAAGAATTAAAGATTTGAATTTAATTAGAATTATGATCAAAGAATTAGAATTCAAGTATGGAATGATAAGAAACAAACTTTAGAATTGAAAGAGCTCAATTAACAAACAAAAATTACAACTTGATGAAATTGATTCTCCAAGAAATTGGACAAATTCGTAGGTTTGAATTATTTTTTTTAACTAATTAGACGCAAAGAACAACAAGAACGAAAGATCAAAAGAGTTTTAGATTCGATTTTTTTTTAATATTTGACAATTTCAGAAACAAGAAAAATAAGGGATACGTATTCTTGAGTTGAAGAGCCAAAGCTCTAATACTAAATGATGCAACCTGCTAGCTATAGAGAGTTAGGAATCGATTATAGTGAATCAAAACCCTAAGATTGATCAAACAAGAACAAAAGAAAAGCTTGACCCAATTCACACCTGTTGAAGAGAACCAAAAGTATAAAAAG